>JAJMLL010000008.1:383149-409942 GCA_030569655.1 Yamadazyma tallmaniae | reverse complement strand
ACAGTTAATATGTAATGAATACAGTTAATATGTAATGAATACAGTTAATATGTAACAAAATACAGTTAATATGTAACGAAATACAGTTGGTAACGAAATACAGTCGGTAACGAAATACAGTTAATGTTTGTTCAAAATTCCTTGATCAGAATTTTACCTAACATCAAGACTCTACCTACTTGGGAACGGTAAAGCCAGGAGTCATACAGATACATTTAATATTCATTCAATACAATACTTTTATTCTCTACTTTCCTACCACAACCTAATTCAACTTGGTTAACAAGTCAAATGTTCCGGTACCCACATTTGACAACTTACCCATGACAATCTTTGCTGATGGACTTTCCAATTCTTCCTTGTCACCGTTCAAAACAGCCTTGGTGATAAACTGACAGGTGGTTTCATAAGACATCTTCATGAAAGAAGACGTAGACGAGTCAATACCTTGTCTGTTGAAAGCCAAGTATGTACCTTCTCTGGTCATCATATCACCCAACAAGTCCAAATGTCTTGAAGAAACATTAATAGCATATCTTTCGAAAACGTTATTGATTTCTCTGACAATGGTATTTCTTGCAGCTTCAACACCGTAAGTCTTCAAAACCTGGTAGATGTCGTTGGAAGTAATGCTGTTAACGTCAATGAAGTCATTTTCCAACCACATGGCCTTGAAGTTTACACCCTCGGTTGTCAAATGTCTTTCTCCGCTAGGATGCAAACATCTACCGATCTTTTTCACTTCTCTAACAACCACTTTTCTGCTCAACTCTTCAATAATGTTCACCATCAAAAGCTTTTCGAAACTACCCACCAACTTCATTTCAAACTCACACCATTCTCCATTTTCGTCGTCAAAGTTGAACTTGGTGATGTAGTTGTGATTGGTGATTACCTCGATTTGTCTGTCCTTTGCGGCTTTGCTAAGCGTGGTTGATGTTGGTTTTTTGTCTGCTTCTTCATCAGACTCAGAATCATCAGAACTAGAATCAGAGTCGGAGCCTGAATCCATATCCTCGTCACTGGTTTCTTCGGCCTTTCTCATTGTTTCAATTTCCTCATCATCTGGGCCATCATAAGATACAGCCTGTTTACCCTTGTCCTCGTCGTCTTCAGCGTCACTGTTAACTTCATCGTTATCATCGTCATCGTCTTCATCGCCAGATTTAGTCTTGATTCTGGAAGAAACTGGTTCAGAAACCTTAGAAGCCTTACCAACACTTGGCAATTCGATTTTCTTCTGCTTCTTGATTTCCTTGTTGATGGTTGTTTCCAATTCACCCAAGAACTTATTCTGAACAACTCTCTCCAATTGTTCTTGACTGACGTCGTATTCCTTTTCATATTCTTCCCTGGTGAAGAAATTCAATTTGATCTTGTAAGATCTGGAGTTGGAACCATCAGCAGTACTGGAGGTGGTTTCCACTACTTGCACATTGACCAAAAACTCACTGAACACGATTTTGGTGACATTCTTACAGAACAAATCGGCCTGCTCGTCAGTGATATCTGATAATAATGGTAAGGTCATCTGAGGAGTTGAGATATTGGAAGAAGCTGTCATGATAATTTCTCTCATACGAGGAATACCCAAGGTAACATTAGCAGCACCGTGACCAGCAAAATGGAAAGTGTTCAATGTCATTTGTGTAGATGGTTCACCAATGGATTGAGATGCTATGATTCCTACCGATTCTCCAGGGTTAATCAACGACCTCATATACTTCAATTGCATCAAAGCCTTGAATTTTTTATCGTTGATGGCACCGTTTTTAAACGTTTCTTTGTTTTCAGAAATAAACTTGTCTAACTTGTTGGAGAAAGTCTCACTTACAGAACCCAAGTATTTGGAAGGATTCAACACCGAAATCACAGGATCGTATTTCAATTCTTCTTCGTAATGTGGAACATCTCCCTGCTTTTTCAAAGACTTTTTGTACTTCTTCACGTAATTCTGAGCTTTATCGGCATCGATAAAATCAACAAGATCTGGTTGGTACTTCTTCAACAATGAGTCGTAGTTCTCCAAACAGAACTGGAATTCGTTCATGTGGGATTGTTTGGTGGTGTCAATGGAATCGCCTCCATATAAGAACTGGATCAACTTTCCGTCTCCATCTCTAACACTGTTGTCGTAACTGACATGGACACCTTCTAACTGCTTGGTCAAACATCTCTGCAAGTAACCAGATCTGGAAGTCTTCACGGCTGTATCAATCAAACCTTCTCTACCAGCCATACAATGGAAATAGTATTCCTGTGGTCTGATACCAGAGTAAAATCTCTGCTTGATGTAACCACCGGCTCTGGCATCGGTTTCAAATGGCTTGAAACTTGGCAAGGTTTTACCAGAAACCATAACTGGAACTCTTCTACCTTCCAAAGCCTGCTGTCCTAACAAACACATAATTTGAGAAACATTGACATTGGATCCTTTGGCACCAGACAACGCCATTGCTTGCATAGCATTGTAAGGAAACTTCTTCATTGTTCCGTCTGGAACACATTTACTCACAACCTGGGAGGTAATGGCGTTGACTTTGGATTGTGTAATGGCATCCAAGATTCCCAACTTATTATCGTTTCTTAAGATTTCTTCCAATCTCTTCAACAACTCAGGATCATCAACCTCAGTTTGCTCAGGCAAGTTAGTCACTTCGTTAGCAGCCAATCTACCGGTATCCACAGACTTCTTCAAGATCTCCTTTCTCCATTGGTTACCTTCCTCGGTCAATCTCAAGTCATCCATACCACAAGTTAAGGCATGCATGATATTGTAGTTTGTGAAAAGTCTACCCAAAATAGACATGGACTTGCCTGCGATATCTGGACCATAAACTTCGTGCAAGGAATGAACAATACCAAATTGAGAAGCACCATATTGAGACTTATCTAAGATACCACACAATAATTCACCATTCTTGAACAAAACGGTGTTTTCTTCCGAGCCTTTGCCCCAATATTCGTTTTTGACCTTATTCTTTGAAACCAAGTTCACCCCAGGAACATTTTCTGGTTTTATGTTCAACAAAATGGTAGAAATGATTTGTTTTCCGGTCCACAATGGCTCTGGTTTGTAGATGGCAGGTGGCAAGGTCTTGATTCTGTTGCCAGTGATGTGGCCGTCTTCTGGTCTGATACAGCCGTAGATCAACTGATGGTACTTTTCTCTATTGAAGAAAGAGTCTTTATTGGTCAACCACACACCAGCACTAATGTGATCTTGAATCAAACCTCTCAATGGAGAACCAGATGTAGGTGTCAAGTACTGACTATCGGTGTTGGCCAAGTTCAAAGCTTCGGCCTTAGCATTTTCATTCTGTGGGAAGTGCATGTTCATCTCATCACCATCGAAATCAGCATTGTAGGCACCAGTGTTGGCATAATGCAACCTCAAGGTCTTTTCTCCAGGCAAGACTCTGACCTTATGACCCATCATAGAAGCCTTGTGCAACGTAGGTTGACGGTTCATAATAACCACATCGTGGTTCTTGATGTGTCTATAAACTTTCTTGTTGATGACCCCCGATTCCAAGGAAGGAGTCAACAACTGGTCTGCGATGGTCTTACGTTGTTCCAAGTTCATTCCTATCAACAGGACAAGTGACCCATCTTCGTTTTGAACTTGAATTGCACCCGGCCATTGGTCTGGACCGTTAATAACCGCTTTACGCAATTCGTTGATGTTGTAGGCAGTCACTGGTTCAGGGTAGGTCAACTTTCTGGCAAAAACTGGTGGGACCCCAATTTCGTTGGTTTCCAACATTGGATCTGGAGAAATAACAGATCTGGCTGCATAGTTGACTCTCTTACCCATCATATGTTTTCTGAACAAACCCTCCTTCTTTTCCAAAGCCTGTTTGATACCAGGATTTGGAACCTTTCCTGCTGGAGCATTCTGGTTCTTGGTGGAATCAATAAACGCATTGGTATCGTTTTGAATGGTGACAAACGAATTCATCAACCTGTTGAATAACAACTTTTTATCTTCAGAGGAAACCTTGTCTTTGGTAGCATTTGAAATCTGGTCGTTCAAGTCTCTGATCAACAAACAAGTCTTCAAAATGTTCGACAACAACTCGTTTTGGGAGTTTTCGTGGATTTCATCTCCCAACTTGGAAGGCAATCTGAATCTGGTAGCAGGAACTACCACAGTGTTCAAAAAGAAAAAGTTGGCATTGACGTGCTTGGTAGGATTTGGTTTGGAGTTGAACACCTTATTAAGCACGTTAGCTTCGTTGGAAAACACGGCATTCAAGATGTTTCTGACCTCTGTAGACAAAATATACTTGGAGCCAGCCTTGTGCTTAATATTAGGCATGGTATCGTTTCTGGAGGTGCCGTTTCTCAACATGTCAGGACGTCTCAAGCCCTTGACTCTGTTATTGGTGATTTGCTTTTCTCTCAAGGAGTTTTCGAACAACTTGGTGAACCCATCTTTTCTGAAAGAAGGCGAGTACATACCACAATTATCACATCTGGGTCTGGCCAACAACTTCTTGTAGAACTCGTTAATGGTGAGTTTTCTCTCCTCGCCAATGGTGGCGGTGACTACACCGTGATCTGTGGTTCTGCCTTCACTCAAAGCACTGGCAATAGCAGTATCGACGTATTCTTCACGGCGTCTCATCAACTCTCTTTTCAATCTTGGGTCAGAGCTCTTTCTGTCCTCAGGAGTATCCTCTTCCATGGCTTCGTCTTCCAACTCGTCTCCTACCAACATGTTGTCCAACTCAACACACTCCAACAACAATCCGTATTGAATCAACTTCAATCTACAGCCATATCTGTGAACCTCCAAACTGTTCAACTTGAAATGGTGACAGTACAAACAGGAGGATCTGATGTACAAAAACAACTGGTTGAAAAATAATGGGTTATACACTGCAATAGGCAACTCGATGTGACCCTGGTGGCCTGGACAGAACCTATCATCAAGCCCACAGGTGGTACACAAGTTCCTCAAAAACGCACCCAATGCTAGGTCATAGAGACCACCGGTAATTGGGTGACCCAAGTTATCGAAAACAAGGGGACTGGTGATCTGCTTGGCAGAAAGGTTTCTGATGTCTTTGTCCAGCAATACGCCGAATTCCACCGACGTTATTTCCGATCCTACTGGTTTCGAGACATCCATGTTTGTGGATTTAAAATTTTTGAGATTAAAATTTTTTGCTCATCTGGAGATGGGGTCACGTGAGGGTCTAGTTGCTTAGTATCAAGTATATTCTTATTACAATTAGTTATGATAAAGTTATTGCTTTAAGCTTATCAGTTTATATTCTTATTACAATTGGTATTGCTTTAAGCTTATCAGTTTATGTTCTTATTACAATTAGTATTGCTTTAAGCTTATCAGGTTTATGTATATTGATTTTATTCTTATTAAAATTAGTATTGCTTTAAGCTTATCAGGTTTATGTATATTGGTTTTATTCTTGTTACAATTAGTTATTGCATTTGTTTATATTCTTATTACAATTAGTTATTGCATTTGTTTATATTCTTATTACAATTAGTTATTGCATTTGTTTATGAAATTAATTTCTTCTTACAATTGTTATTGCATTTGTTTACGAAATTGATTAGGTAATTTACATTTATTAAGTATCAAAATAAATATATTAAATTTGTAGAAAGATATAATGAAATATATGCAAATATGAAAATTATAGATTCAAATGGAACAATTATGTAATTTAAATACATAAACAATTATAAGCTTATGAATGAAACATTGCATTTAAAAGGTTATAATTCATTATTTAAATGTAATCCAACAAATTTAGTTGCAAATTTAGTTGCAAATTATTTAAATAACAGCTCAGCAGTTCAAGCAATGGTTTATAAGCATATGAAGTATCGCTAGTTCATTTGTTATAAGTTGAAAAGTCAATGGAAGTGGGGCTTGAAATGCCGGTGACAGTTATAAGAGTAGAGAAAATGCATATAAAAAAACCCTATAAATCAAGTCTTATGAATTCCTACAAATCAAGTCTTATGAGTTCCTACAAATCCTACAAATCAAATCTACAAAGTCCTTCAAAATCAATTTATTAATACATCAACTTCCTCCAAAGATTCCTTTGACTCCTCCAGAAATTCCCTTCACTCCTCCAGAAATCCCCTTCACTCCTCCTCCAACAACTCCAGCTCCAAGATGAAGTCCTTTACCAACTCCCTTTCCCACACCTTTTCCAACCCCCTTTCCAACATCTCCAACGGCTCCAAACGCATCTCCGATTTGAGTATCAGAAGCAGGCTTGGCTGAAATGATAAACTCAGCATGGAATTTGAATTTCATAAATACAGACCCCCCGTCTTCATCATTAAGTCCCACCAAAGGCACTTCCACCTCTTCGTCAGGATTGGAAAAGTCCACCTCATTCAACCCGATATATCCTCTAGCCAACTCGTCATCCTGGTTTGGACCCACGTCCCAGTCAAATGCAACAATCTTAAGAAACGAGTCGTACTTGTTGACAACATCAACAACCCCTGATTCGTTCCATACCGGATCCAATGTCTTTTTGATTTTCTTAGTCTTCATAAACTGCTTCTTATCGGTGTTCAAATAAATCTCCACATACGGATCTGACTTACCATTACTATCTCCAGCAATAAAGTTGGTACCTCTCAATACATCCACCGTCAACTTACCGCAGTTTTGCATAGAATCTTGCGGTGGTAACCCGGTTTCGTAGATAAGAGGAATCCACTGGAATTGAATCTGGAACTCGGCCTTTGCTTCTCCTGATAACGAAATCGTCATTGGCTTCTCGTAACCATTCTGCACCACTTGCATTACAGGGTAATTGGCCTCTGCAAGACACTTTTCCACTCTGTTGTCGTCTTTGTTCTTGGTCAATCTGAAGCACATCTTAGAGTACTCCAACTCCTTCACAGTGGTGTCTCCTACGCTTCCAACTTGAACTTTACCCGACTTCAACTTTTGTGAAACAAAATCAAAGTGTGGGTGGTTGTCAAAAAATACCTGCAAATACACATTGTCTTTGGAAACACTACCATCCAAAACTTCGTAGAACAATACACCACTCTTGTATTCAAGCAATTCCTCCAACGATAATTTCATTCTCAAACGCTTTTCAGGTGTCTTTTCCGATTTTCCTTCTTTCTTTGCCTTTTCTTCGGCCTCTTGTTTCTGTTTGGCATCCTTTTTCTTTTCTTCTTCAGTTTTGGCTGCTTCGATTTTTGCCTTTTCTTCGGCTTCTTTCTTGGCCTTTGCTTCCTCTTCCTTGATTTCATTCAACGGAATAATTGGCAACACAGGATAGAATGCCAAAGAATATGTAACGGTACCCTTAGGACCGTGTTTGGAAATCAACTTGGAAACTCTCTTCTCGGTATCAACGTGCTCGATATACTTATTCATTTCGTTCTTGCTGATTATTTCGTTCAATCTCACATCAAAGGAACCCAAGGTTCTGTCATTAGACCTCTTTTCTACATCCATAACTTCAATAGTCAACAATTGATTTGGAGATGAAACAGAAACGTAAAACACTTCGTTCCAGGTAGGATCCAAGGTAGACTCGGCAGCAATGGTTCTTGCCTTAGCAACCCTGTTGACAAAGATTCTTGCATATGGATCAATCTTTCCGATTCTTTCCAAGTTACGCAAGTCTTCTGCACTTTCAATACTTACTCTAACAGCACCAATTGGAGCAGTGAATCCGGTGGAATCCTTCAAAGATGTTTGCAATCTTACTGGTTTCCAAAACGTTCTGAGTCTAACTTCACCACCTGTAGATAATCCAAACCAAGTTTGGTTAACCTGGGTGGCATCGATTAATTCGTTCAAAGAAGTAGTTACCGAGCCCAAAAAGTCCCCTGTCTTACTTCTGATAACACACCTAACCTTTGCTCTTGCACGGTTATGTACAATCTTTTCAAAAACGGTTCCAAACTTTGGGTTATTGGTTTTACCACATGGATCTGATGTCTTCACCAACCTGGCATTGTAGTGGATTTCAGCCACTGCAGGTACTGGTTTCTTGTCGTCCTCGTTGAAGTTACGAGCTTCAGCAACTTCAATTCTAGCAATACCTGTGTTCAAATCAGGTGGTGGGTTTACAGCACCATCAGGCAGTCTGGTGGCTTCTAAAGTAGGAGTGAATTCCAAATCGAAGGTAAGCTCACCAACCGGTTTGTTATTTCTAACAAACGGAGCAACAATATTTGATTGCTTTTGTTTTGTTCTCAAAGTCTCAAGATCAAATTGAATAGAACCAAGCTGTCTATGTTTCCTGTGTCCATTCCAATCAAAAAGGTTGATACTCAAAGGTTCAGAGAACGATTTGATGGTCATAGAAGTGGTCTGGTTCCATACTGGTTTGTCAGTATCGTCAATGTGTTTTGTTTTTCCAGCTTCAGTTTTATTGAAACAATAGGTCAAAAAAGGATCGAGAGTATTTCCCACTGTAGTAAACCCTTTAATGTTTCTAGCCAGCTTAGCAGTTATGATTAAAACACCGATAGCAGAATCCAAGGGAAAGCCTGCAATCAACTGTTGCACATTCAACTGAAACGATAACGGAGTGTAAACCATTGCACCTACATATTTCTTGACCATCTCATTGATAAATGGATAAAGACCAGGAAAAGACAACACTTCCCAGTTGAAAATAGTGTCACCAAAAATCTTGGAGTTGAAATCAAACTGGACTGGTTCCAACAAAGAGACGTTGATGGTTTCGACGTGAGGAAAAGACGTCATCATTCTTAATCTGACTCTGACCAAGGCTCTGAAGGAAACATCGCTGACTGCAACAGGAACGGTAAACCCAAAAACGTTGGCTTTCACAACAAGCTTTTGGTTGACGTTGCTTTTCATTTGTTTGGCGTTGGAATCAGCCAAAGCATTAGGAACAAAAGAAGTGTCCCAGTCCATAACAACCACGTCGTCTTCTGTGCCCTGTAAAGTCTTGACGGCATTGATTCTTGGAGGCTTTGTACCAGCCGTGAAACTATCGATCCACAAAGCCTTGATAAAAGCAGGAGCAGGGGAAGAAGCCAAAATCGGATTGGCCTGTTCACATACAATCTGGGAAATAGAAGGCTCCAAATAGTACCAGAACTTCTCCAAAAATACATTACACCAGTCCATAGTTTCATAGTCACTTTCGATGGACTTGATGGAGAATTCTCTCTGGGCCTGTTCACGTACCACCGTTCTGTATCTTCTGATAGAAGTTCTATACAAGATAGTGAACACGAGGATGATAACAAACATCGGAGCCAAACTGAACTTGAACCAACCCACCAACCACGAAAGTAACCCTGCAATACTAAGGTATCCCACATTGTGGTACCATTCGCCATAAGCAACTGCAGGTAAATACTGGTCGAAAATGGACGATTTCGATAACAAATCAATGGCCTCGTCGTGTGCAGTCAAGGCATCTTCTTCTTCCCAAGCGCCCACTTCCTTCCAGCCTCTGTAAGTAGGTTCGCCTGCCACTCTAGGTTTTGGCTTTTTGTTCTTGACAGAAGTCAAATCAAAGTCTTCACTGGGAACCAACTCAATGGAAGAAATACTGCTGGCCATGTTCAGGGGGGTTTTTGTAGCTACTCTGGTGCCAGGCGTAGAGCCTTGGCTAGTTTTGACCACCGGATCCTTGATTGGCTCGGGCTGGCGAGGTACCGCCACCACCTCGGGAGCCTTTAGCACATCATTGGGCTGGAGGTTAGTACCTTGCTTTTAAAGGGCTGAGGTTCCACAGTGTGTCAATGGCAGCTGCGTGAGCTCTGGTGGCGCTGTGACACTGTTGTACGTACGTTTTGTGACATTTCTCGAATCAGGATGATTCTGTTTGTGGATGTTGCTGAAATTTCAGGGTCGCATTTTTTGAGGGTCGCATTTTTTGAGGGTCGCATTTTTTGAGGGTCGCATTTTTTGAGGGTCGCATTTTTTGAGATGGAAACGAAGGTGTGACGGTGGAGGGTGTGAGTGTGGAGGGTGTGAGTGTGGAGGGTGTTTGGGTAACTTTTCTGTTTTTTTAGATTCAGGGTGATTCTACGAGCTTGTGTAGTTTTACATGGTTTTGTTTTACATGGTTTTATTTCTATACAAGTAAAGAATTGGTAGTTTCAAGTTATGATTTCTGTACTTTAACTATAGTTCTTTTAAGGTATAGTCGCTATGGTTGTATAATACTTTCTAGCTGGGTTTGGGTCTCAGGAGTTATAATTATTGGGTGGCTTTATGTATTTTAGCATCTACTTCTTATTATGTGTTATCACTTGGTCTGATTACGTGGTTATTATGTAATAGTTTCAGTATCTTATGGCATACTAGGTTCCTTCTGGTACTATCTGATGCACATATTGTACTACTTTAGTATGGGCTTATTATACTATCTTATGCTATTTTATACTACTTTTTCTATTTTGTACTACTTATGCTATTTTATACTATCTTATAGTATTTTATACTCTTTTATACTACTTATACTATTTTATACTACTTATACTATTTTATACTACTTATACTATCTTATACCATCTTATACCATCTTATACCATCTTATAACATCTTATACCATCTTATAACATCTTATACTCTCTTACACTATCTTTCTATACCACTTTATTACACTATTTTATACTATCTTATAGTATTTTATACTCTCTTATACCACTTATACTATCCTATACTCTCTTATACTACTTATACTATTTTATACTACTTATACTATCCTATACCACTTATACTCTTTTATACTCTTTTATACTACTTATACTATTTTGTACTGTCTTATACTATACTACTTTTGCTATCTTATACTATCTTGCACTCTCTTTCTGCACTACTTTATAATACTATCTTATACTATTTTAAACTACACCATTTTTCTCTTATATACTATCCTATACTATCTTACACTATCTTACTATCTTACTATCTTACTATCTTACACTATCTTACTATACTTTATTTATCTTCGTTTCTTGATACCTTATAATTCTCAGAATATTTCAACTGCAATAGTATCTTATACTTAATCCTACCTACACCTTCATATCTAACTTCAAAAAATGCATTAAACCTTACTATCAGTTCTAATCAATTGTAAGTGGATCCTCCCAGCTTCCGGTTCCCCGTTCTCCCTGTGGAACCGGCCGAACTAAGCCATAGTCCTCTTCCTCGGTATCTTCATCCGAAAACCCAAACTCCTGGCCCCCAAACATGTCGTCAAACTGATTGGGTCCAGTTGGTCGGTTGATACCGTTCATGACGTGATTCCACATGGAATTACTATTGTAGACTCCAGCATCAAAGGTTGAAATATTAGGAAGTCTATGAGGCGTATTGCACCGTTTCGGACTCACCCCTTCCTCTTTGGTGGTCTTCTCTTCATCTTCAGAATCAGAAATCAACACTATTTCATCTGCTGTCTCGTTTGTCTGTTTGATCTCATTGGTTACTATCTTATACCTTGACATTTCAATCAATTCTATTCTGTCTATGTCCAAAGGTGTCGTTCGTATAAAGTAATTGAATATATCCGAGATAAATAGTTGGTTCAATTCAAATGGTTTGTCACATAACGGACATTTGTAAATTGGATAACTGGAAGGAAAACTGCCTGTTTTGGGGTCATATACTCTCTTCCTGAGGTGGTTTGCATCAGGTGTATACATGAAACTTTTGGCAAAGTTGGCCATGTTGATCCCACTCAAGTCCTTATTCATATGTACGCTGTCTCTCTTTTTCCACTCATAAGACTTCTTGGACAAATCCTTCTTCAATGCTTTTTTGACTCCTTCAGGAATTTTGTTGAATAGACAAAAGTTGTCAAAGTCAAAGCATTCAAAGTGGTTGCATAGCACTGATTTCACAGGAAGTTTGATCTTGGTGGCACTTAACGGGTCTCTTAGCGTGAATATGATCTTTTCGATCATATCAATGTCATCCTGTGCATCATTGAGTAGCCCAAACTCTCTTTTGAGCACTAATGTCAAGTTGGGAGGGATGTTTCTATAACCGTCTTTCACAATATCGGTCTTGGTTTCGGTCTTGGTTTCGTTTTTGGTTTCGTTTTTGGTTTCGTTTTTGGCTTCGTTTTTGGCTTCGTTCTTGGTGTGGTTTTTGGCTTCGTTTTTGGCTTCGTTTTTGGCTTCGTTTTTGGCTTCGTTCTTGGTGTGGTTTTCTATCTTTACATTTTCTATGGTTGCTTCCTTCGGTATTGCATTCTTTGTTTGCAGTATGAGGTCTGGGTCTATGTTTTGTTCGACTTGCTTATTCTTTTCTGTTACCTTCTGCTTTTCTTGACTCTCTTTTTCTACCCTGGTGCCCTCACCTTCTACCCCGGTGCCCTCACCTTCTATGGTTCCAGTGCCATTACTCTCAGCTTCTTCCTCTCGCTCAAGTTCTTCTAGCACCTTATTATACTCTTCAAAGCTTCCCTCGCCTATACCTTTACTATTTCCTTGACTGGTGGCTGTTTCACCTGATTCCAGTGACACACACTCATTTTCTTCGCCGTCAAGAAACGAAGGAATATGAATCTCCATTGGTGTTGCTGGTTTATATCGAAAACTGACAAAATATGTTTTTCGACTAGCTTTCGGTTGTGGTGGTTTTCTTTTGGCCCTTCTTGCAGGCTTTACTTTTGCAGTCCGGTTTTCCTCATCGTTAAGTGCATTCATCAACTCATCTTCCAAACATGTCAAATCAGATTCTTGCTTGATTTCCTCTAGCTTTTCTGGGGGAAGCCGTATTGTCACCACGAGTTCCTTACGGATCCCTCGGTTGTGTATGTGGTCTCTAGATGACACCAAGACCTGGTGGTTCCTGACTGGAGTGTTCAACTTTATCACCAAAGACATTGATTTTCTCACTCTCAATTATGTATGAACTATGGAACCAAAATCAAATGTTCACTACCAACGGGCCAAAGTAACAGCAAACGCCGCCAAGTCGTAATACAAGTATAAATTATGCTATATACATCAGTTCTGCATGTCAAGTTCAATGGACTCGCCAAATATCTGCGACAACTCGTGTGACATCAACTCGGTCAATGTTCCGTTATCTCTCAACGACGTCCACTTTCCCCCGATCAAATCGTATCTGTTGGGACCGCTGATAGGAGAACTCAACCAGATCTGCTTGTTTGGAGGTTGCCTGTTGATGACGTAGGTTCCCTTGTTGGTGGTTAACGTCAAAACTCCTTGGCTCAACTCAAAGTCAATAGCAGTGTGGGTTTCTGCTATCACATCAAGTTCATCTGACAACTCCTCCAAGTATAAGTTGGAAATTTGGTTGTACTGTAAGTCGGTCAAACCATCAATTTTCGAGTCGACCTTTTCACCCAAAGTATCGGTCACATACCTTCTAAGACCCAACCAAACGTTTGGGCGTACATAGTTGTTTCTTGCTGCTATTATTCTACTCGCTGGCCTGCTGCCCTTCAAAACTCCCGTGACTCTTGCACTTCTGAGTCCTCTCAACATTGTGGAAGTTTGTTCGCGGTGGAAATTTGTTCGCGGTGAAAATTTGTTCGCGGTGGAAACTTGTTCGCGGTGGAAATTTGTTCGCGGTGAAAATTTGTTCGCGGTGGAAATTTGTTCGCGGTGGAAACTTGTTCGCGGTGGAAATTTGTTCGCGGTGAAAATTTGTTCGCGGTGGAAATTTGTTCGCGGTGGAAACTTGTTCGCGGTGGAAATTTGTTCGCGGTGAAAATTTGTTCGCGGTGGAAATTTGTTCGCGGTGAAAAAAGTTATCACTGCAATGATGTTTTTCGTTATCTTGATTTTTGCTGTGGCAATGGTGGCTGCATTGTGTTATATGCCTCTGGCGGCCAAGTTGGTGACGTACGAATATCAACAGAGAGAAAAAGAACCCACATCCAAAAGAAACCACAAAGAACACTCGTATAGCGGCTACGACGCTCCAGATCAACAGTTGCAAGAAGAAGTAGCGAAAACCACTGGAATAAGAAAAATAACCGTCGACGACATTCCTATCAAGATGAAAATTAACCAGCCACATTTGAAAAAAAGAAAAGAAATGTTGGATATGGATAGAAACCCTAATAATTACGATTACGATTTGGATGAGCTTATCAGTGAAGAGCCTGAAAACGAACCGAAGGTGGTGGGTGCAAAGTTTTCTAAGGAGATTGTGTGATTGTTTGCTGGTGCTAGATTCATTATAATACATTACTATTTACATCGTTTCTCGTTATTTAAACCAATGTCTCGCTGTCTCCTGCCAACAGTTTCCACAGACTATAAAGATTGGTAAGCATGGCATACTTCATCACATTGACTCTATTCACGCTTTCCTCTTCGAACTTTTGCATATCCTTTCTGATGTCTAGAATATCTTCTTTGACACTTGCAAATGCCCTGTACTCCACACTGTTCAATTCGAATTTCAGCTGGATCAAGTTCATAAGCCTGTCCTGCAACTTGACGGAGTTTCCTGGCAATGTCACCAAAGCTGGAAGAACATCGTTATCTGCTAGATAACACTGGTCAAAGCAGTGGAGTAACTTTCCAACCATTCTATAAGTTGTCTCTACGTCCATATCCACTGAGAATACATGCTTGAACATGGTGGTGGTGTAAGGCATTGCCAACTGATCCATTTTTTCCATCAAAGAAATCGCCTTTGCAACATCGTTCTTCTTGTTGTAGTACTCAAAGTAAATGGTAAAGGTCTTTGCATTTGGAATCAAGGCTATTGGACCCAACTTTACTGCTTTGTTTATTTCGTGGTAGTAATTCAAGTGCTGTTGGTAGCTTTTGGTATCTGTGGTAAAAATCTGGGTGTAGGACGGATCTGGAAGTGGTTCGAACCTGGAGAGGTAGTATTCAGCCCCTTCAATGTCGCCAAAGGCAAGTTTCCCACTTATCATTTCATTCACCAATAAGATATCTCCAGTTTCGCCAATGGACTCCACAGTGTCATAGAATAACCTTGCATTTCCCAATACTCTGGCACCCTTCAATTTCAATCCAAGGGTGGTTCTGTTGGCCCTTGAGCCTATTCTGGCCAACACATCGTCAAATACTTCTCGCTGTGAATGCATTATGCTGATTTCAAGCAAGATGTTCAATAAACTCAAGTCTTCACTGGTAATTGTCTCATACACTGACCATGTAAAATGAGAACCCGACTCGAAGTCCTTTCCTACCAACTCAAATGACCGGGCAACCGCTTCTAGAATCTCAGGCTTGTCTTTGAAGAACACATGGTACAACAATGTTGCCTGTTCATGAACTGAAATCGGCAACTTGTGTTTCTTCAAGTCCTCAAAAATGGTCTTGATCATATGAATGTTATAGCTTCTTTTGGCCACTGTTCTTTCATATAGCCCTACCGTTTTGCCCGACACCTTCACGTCGTCATTCAACAATCGGATAGGTCTTTTAGTAGCCGAGGTATCTAGCATCATGGCGATTATCAAGTTCAAGTGCTCTGGCTGCAAATTCCCAAAATCCACTTTTTTGTACTCCTCAAACACCTTTTTCCTCAACGGCGGATGTTTACGAACTACATCGTTTATGGGTGCGTCAAACACCGGAAACAAGCACTTTCGGAGGGTAAATGGAGTCTTAGCGCCTAATGGTTTCATTTGTGTAATTCGCAGCTGCTGTGCCTTGAAATCTTCGTTATACAACTCATCGATTGCCGGCAAAATCCGGCTAGCATGCACTCCTAGGCTCTTGCTGAGCTTTTCTGGGTACTGCTCCAACGCCGTGGCTACAAGCAGCTTCAACGGACGTGGTATTATTGTCATAATAGTCCTGGATTCGCACCCTGAAAATTTTTCAGTAATGAAGATTCAGAATCAAACCCAGAAAATAGTGGAAAGAACAGCAGCGTTCTTGAAGCTGGGAGTGTTGAAGGAAAAGCCGGTATGGTACGATGTGGTTGTGTCGCATCCTCCAGACACCGATTTAACCAGGAAGTCCAAGCAATTTGCACTTGGAAATTACAGTGATATCATGAACTCCATGAGCACCAACCAGACCAGAATCAGAAATAACAAGTACGACGTGTCAAAAGTCCACCGAATTCCAAAAATCAAGTTATTTGAAGACCACTTGAGAGACCACTTCTACAAAAAACACCCATGGGAGTTGTCCAGACCCAAGATCTTGGTGGAAAACGGTGGTAACGATAACTCCAAGTGTGACTGGAGCCACATGGTGCAGTTATACAAGCCACTAGATGGTGAGAGTGTGGTGCAAAGAACCATATGGTTAATGAATAATAAGAAAATGGAGTTGACTGCAGCATATGACCAGTCGAGATTCGAGTTCTACAGAATCAGAATGGGTGAGGAAATGAAAAGCTTGACTGCCAAAGAGGAAGGTCTGATGTACGGGGCATTATATAAGAATAGCCAATTGGCACAGGGTATTGAGCACGAACAAGGTTTCATTGATGAATGGGCTAGTATTGCCAGTGAGCAAACCAGAGTCCTTGATACCACCAGACTGACCAACAAGTTTGCCGATTCCGAGGGAACTGAGACCAAGTCTTTGTTTGAAAATTCAGACATCGAGTACGAGAAAGTGTAAATAGTGAAGAGTATTCTTATTCAATTCTTATTCTGATTCTTATTCTTATTCTGATTCTGATTCTGATTCTTATTCTTATTCTTATTCTTATTCTTATTCTTATTCTTATTCTTATTCTTATTCTGATCCTTATTCTTTTTCTTATTCTGATTCTGATTCTTATTCTTATTCTATTCTGATTCTGATTCTTATTCTGATTCTTATTCTTATTCTGATTCTTATTCTTTCTTTATCTTTTAAAGAAGTCTCTTAATGAAATCTCTCAAGAGTTAAACAACCCCAATATACTCTGTAGATATATAGATAATTCAGTAAACTAGTAATGCGTACATTATGCTATCTAATGGTGTTCGTGGTGATCCTTCTGGGTCATTTGTTCGTATCCTTTGTATAAAAGAAAAGCTCCCAATCCTATACCAAAGCCTGGGAATGCATTTTTGAATCTGTTGAATCTACTGAATTGACCCTGGTATCTCCAGGCATCTCTTTTGGCCCATGGATTACTACTCATTATTATTTATGATATATTTAATTGGATGAAGTTTTTTCAACAGTGCGAATGTCGCGACGACTTTTTGTAGATAGCTTATTAAAGCAGTTATAAGACGTAGGAAGTCTAGAATGTTGTGGGAGGTATCTAGAATGAACAAGCAGGTTGCAGTGAAAAAGGTCACGTGATTTGGGTATTAGGATGTCACGTGACTTGTTATGATCTCCAAACAATTAAGGTTAAGCAAAGGTTTTCGAAGTTGCAAAATCACATAAACACAGTGCAACACTTTCAGAACCTTTCAGAACAACCTTCAGAACAACCTTTCAGAACCTTTTCAGAATCAGAACAAAACCTCACCATAAAAATAACACTTCCTAATCTGGCAGCAGCGAGCCTGAGTTTCACAGCAACGGCCCAAAAAAAATATGTCAAACAGTCAAGACCCCATAGAAGATAGTACACAGGCAGTGTTGGAGCGTATGAACTCTGAACTAGTGCGTTCCAACTCAGTTGGAGAAATCGAATTAACCGACAGCGAAGACGAAGACGAGTTTGTCAAGAAGTATGGAGATGTGCAATTCCAGTACATCAAAAGACCCAAAGATGCGGTGTGGTTTATTAGACCACACGCATTGAACTACTTCAAGGATGGGGTGTTGTATCGTACCAAAGGCGAAAGAAGCTCGTCCAAAACCGAGTTGTTCTTGGACTTGATGTACGTGGGAATTATTGCCAATTTGGCCGGTACCGCTACTGAGCAAGCAGGGTGGGGGGCTTTGTTGAAGTATATGTTGATTTTCATGGGGATCTGGACCGTGTGGTGTGACATCAAGGACTTCACCAACTACTACTACACTGAAGACTTGTCCCAGAAGACATACATTTTATGGATCTTGATTCTCTTGACAGTAGTTTGTAACAACCAGCAGGACATCACCACCGATAGAAGTGGGACCGAGTTTGTGGTGATTCCTTACATGTTGTGCAGAATGTCGTTGGCCATCAGCTTGTACATTTACACGTTTTTTATTCCCGAACACAGGGTTCAACAGAGAATCTACAGTGCCTCGGTTGCAGTCACAAGCAGTCTTTGGGTGATTGTGCTTTTTGTTGATACCAGGGCCAAAATCGGGGTTTCTATTGGGCTTTTTTTGCTTGAACAGGTGGCCTACGTCGCATGCTACCATCCATACACCAAAAAGGTGTTGGGATTGACCACCCTGACGGCATTGAATATCGAACATGAGGTCGAGAGGTTTTCTGTGTTTGTGACAATTGCCATTGGTGAATTTCTCTACAAGGTGGTTGCCGAGGGCCTGTTGGGAGAAAAGTTCCAGGAACATTTGTGGAGAGGAATCTTGTTGGTTATGGTAGCCTACGTTTTGTTTTGGATCTATAATTACGGTTCCACCTCAAAGAAGGCCACACATGCGTTGAGGCATTCGGGGTTCAGAGCATGTGTGTGGATCTATGCCCATTTGCCTTTGGTTGCTGCTACTGTGTTGGCAGCTGATGCCGGTGGTCATTTATGTACTGTTGACGAGATGGCACACCATGAAACATTTGAAGAGCCTTCTGTTACTGCTGTCAAGTTTTACTTTTCGGGTGGCATTTTCGTTGCATTGGTTTCTTTGACGGTTATTGGACTATTAGACGATCCTAAGGACTCTAAAGATTTGCACGTTGTATCTAGATTCTGGAGAGTGATTTTCAGGTTACCGGCTGGAATAATTATCTTGTGTTTGCCTTTCAGCACCCTCAGTATCACTGGTATATTTGGTATTACTACCATGGTTCTTGTGATTGAGCTTGTGTGGGAGAGTGTTACTTCTACTCCTAGAAAATGTCTCCCTATCCATATGTAGTGTTGTTATTTAAGACTTGTGACTGTTTGTAGTTCTAGTGTTGTTTGCAGCTCTTTTTGCAGCTCTTCTTTACTGAAACTGTTGTACTGAAACTGTTGTGCTGAAACTGTGTTACTGTAACTGCTTTACTGAAACTGTTGTACTGAAACTCTTCTTTACTGAAACTCTTCTTTACCGTAACTGTTTTACTGAAACTCTTCTTTGCTGAAACTCTTCTTTACTGTAACTGTTGTACTGAAACTCTTCTTTACTGAAACTCTTGTTTACTGTAACTGTTTTACTGAAACTCTTCTTTACTGAAACTCTTGTTTTACTTGAAACTGTTTTACTTGAAACTGTTGTTTTACTTGAAACTGTTTTACTTGAAACTGTTGTACTGAAACTGTGTTACTGAAACTCTTCTTTACTGAAACTCTTCTTTACTGAAACTTTTGTTTTACTTGAAACTGTTTTACTGAAACTCTTCTTTACTGAAACTGTGTTACTGTAACTGTGTTACTGTAACTGTGTTACTGAAACTCTTCTTTACTGAAACTCTTCTTTACTGAAACTCTTCTTTACTGTAACTGTTGTACTTGAAACTGTTTTACTGAAACTCTTGTTTTACTGAAACTCTTCTTTACTGTAACTGTGTTACTGAAACTCTTGTTTTACTGAAACTCTTGTTTACTTGCAACTCTTCTTTACTGAAACTCTTCTTTACTGAAACTCTTCTTTACTGAAACTCTTCTTTACTGAAACTCTTCTTTACTGAAACTCTTCTTTACTGAAACTCTTCTTTACTGAAACTCTTCTTTACTGAAACTGGGTTACTGAAACTCTTCTTTACTGTAACTGTTGTACTTGAAACTGTTTTACTGAAACTCTTGTTTTACTAAAACTCTTCTTTACTGTAACTGTTTTACTTGAAACTGTTTTACTGAAACTCTTGTTTACTGAAACTCTTGTTAACTGAAACTCTTGGTATTGTAATGGCAATTGTGTTTTCTTGTAACCGATCCATTCCATACATGTTCACATTTATCTACCTCTAACATACAAAGGTTCGAATTCCAGGTCACTTCAAATCGGAAAATGGATTCAAAGTCAACATACAATTTACATACTTTGTAAGCCTAAGGTTAGTTAATTGCATTTCAAGTTTGAAATCAATCAGACTCTTTCTTACATATACTTGATTAACTTTAAGTGGTACCATAACTCCTTTTTCACATTTGAACCATTCATTCCACTCAATAGTGGCCAATAGAACTACCAGCAGAAGTACCGATTACGGAGTGTTCGGGGTTTTAGTATTATTTTTAACACTTGTCCAAAAATAATGTGCAAATTTCACAAACACTGCAATTTTCACCTCCAAAAAGAATCGAAAAGAAAAAAAAAGTTAAAAAAAATCCCAAAAAATCCCAAAAAATCCTAGTCTACCAGTATCAGTACCCCCACCCATATAAACACATCATATACTCTTAAACTTCTACCATGCTGAAATCTAGAACTTCCAAACAGCCGCCAATAAACCGTTAGAAACCGAGCCACGCTCCGGCGCGAAAATAATTTCCTCAACAACCACATACCTACTAAAAACCCTATATGTCTACGAAACAACCCCGAAGTCATGTTAATATAGCGCACGACCCTGGATCGTATTTGACCAAGTTATTTGTCTTGTTTACGCAGTTGCCAAAACT
Organism: Yamadazyma tallmaniae; assembly: GCA_030569655.1. Taxonomy (NCBI): domain Eukaryota; kingdom Fungi; phylum Ascomycota; class Pichiomycetes; order Serinales; family Debaryomycetaceae; genus Yamadazyma; species Yamadazyma tallmaniae. Next base: position 389,336 of record JAJMLL010000008.1, on the reverse strand, counting down.
CATACTGGCACTTCCAATTCTAAACACAAGAGCCATCAATCATGTAAAAACCAGCAAGAAAGAGCCCATGAGCACCGAGGAATTGGTATTCCAATTATCGGTGTGTGGTGTGTTGGTGTTGCTCGGAGGATGCTTTGCGGGATTAACTATTGGTTTGATGGGCCAGGACGAAGTTTACTTGAAGGTGTTGGCCACATCTGGTGACTCCAACGAAAGAAGGCACTCCAGAAGGGTGTTGAGGTTGATTAGCAGAGGAAAGCACTGGGTTTTGATCACGTTGTTGCTTTCCAACGTCATCACCAACGAAACGTTACCTATTGTGTTGGATAAATGTCTTGGGGGAGGGTGGCCTGCAGTCGTAGCTTCCACCACCTTGATTGTCATTTTTGGAGAAATTATTCCCCAGAGTATCTGTGTTAGGTACGGCTTGGAAGTAGGAAGCTACTGCTCACACTTTGTGCTTTTATTGATGTACTTGATGTACCCCGTGGCCTATCCTATAGCCATGTTGTTGGACCGCATCTTGGGTGAAGAACATGGAACTGTTTACAAGAAGTCTGGGTTGAAGACCTTGGTCACTTTACATAGAACCATGGGTGTGGAAAGATTAAACCAGGACGAAGTGACTATTATCTCTGCTGTTTTGGATTTGAAAGAAAAGTCCGTTAGTTCCATCATGACTCCTATTGACAGAGTTTTCACAATGAGTGCTGATACCATCTTGAACGAAGAAACCGTGGAAGAGATCTTCAATGCTGGATTTTCAAGAATCCCTATTCATTTACCTGGTGAGCCTATGAACTTCATAGGAATGTTATTGGTAAGAGTTTTGATCAGTTATGACCCGGAAGATGCTTTACCGGTTGCTTCTTTCCCATTGGCTACTTTACCAGAAACGGGGGTTGAAACCTCTTGTTTGAACATCTTGAACTACTTCCAGGAGGGTAAATCCCATATGATCGTTGTCAGTGAGTTTCCAGGTGAACCATATGGTGCCTTGGGTGTTTTGACCTTGGAAGATGTTATTGAAGAGTTGATTGGCGAAGAAATCGTGGACGAATCCGACGTTTACATTGATATCAACAACAACATCAAAAGAACCCAACCAGGCCCTTTGGCAAGAAGAAACTTGACTAGCTACTTACACAACTTGTACCAGAGATCCAGCAATGCCTCCAAACGTAACTCTGTGGATTCAAATCGAGACCCTATCCCTAGAGAAGACTACCAGAATCACAAGAATAATGGAAACATGAGTCCTACTCACGTACATACCAACTACAATCCAACGGATAACCAAGCAGCAAAGCACTGGAAACCTATCAATCAGGCATCCAACCCAATCGAAACCTCGAAAAGTTTTGTTACTATTAAGAAACCAGATATCCAAGGGGTCAAAAATTCTGTCATGTCCCCCAAAGACAAAAATCCTGATGAAGTTGAGGTTCATACCTCAGAGGAGGGATTATTGGGGGTGGTGAAAGAAAACGGAAAGAGTGGTTCGATTGTGACTGTATCGGAGATGAACAGAAAGTCTTCACGTTCTAACAGCCATAGTGAATTTTTGCTTCCAAACTACAGAGAGGCAGATTTGTCAGACATCCAGAAAATCAAGATCCCAGAAAACGGACAATATTCAGAGGTAAAAAGCTACAGAACAGGAGGAATTGTAGAGTCGGTTATCAACGTCCAGGGAGTGCATAAGACCATCATTGAGAACGTGAGTGATGACGAAGGGTTTGAGATTGACGAGGATGTGAATTTGTTGGGAAGTTCAGTAGAAAGCAACCATCTGCATAAGCCTATAAAAAAGACCAAGTCTAAGAAGAAGAAGTGATTAACATTTTAATAGTTTGATTTACGTTTGTTTAAGTAGAGCAGTAGAGATGTGAAGAACGTGGTATCTGATGCAAGTAGTTTATGTAATGTGAAATGGGGAAGGAATTAGGGCAAGTGTAAGTGATAGTATGGGATAGAAGTTTTTGATACTTAAATCTGGGACATGAGGGACAACAATTCTTTCATATCGACAGACATAAGTAGACAGACATAAGTAGACAGACATAAGTAGACATAAGTAGACATAAGTAGACATAAGTAGACATAAGTAGACATAAGTAGACATAAGTAGATATAAGTAGACATAAGTCGACTAGTAGACATAAGTAGACATAAGCAGACTCTCTAGAACACAAGTAGACTCTCTACAACACAAGTAGACTCTCTAGAACAAATACATAGGCTCCATAAGACTTACTATCTAGAAGACACAATGGAACAGTCTTCATAGCCATGAAACTTACACAATACCAAAAAAGTACTAAAACCCAAGTATTACCAGTCCAACAAAAACAAAATAGCCCAAGCTAATAAGAAAAACGCCAAACTCCACCACTTCTAAAGCTCGGAGATACAAAACAAACCAAGCAACTCATTCAAAAAAGCACCTGAAAGTAGAAGCTCGTAAAATCACAAAAGTAAAAAGTGCAAAGGCTGAAAACGCAGGAATTAAACCGATTCTCAACATTCAACATGAAGGAGGACCGATTCAAAAACTTCTTCAAGTCAGCATCCATCAATTCCACCAACAGCACCGATGACGATAGGCTGCACAGAAGCTTGCTTAGAAAACGAGACTCCCACAGTTCGTCGTCCAGTTCAATTGATCATTTGTCCAGCACTGCCAGTAATAGCAGTGATGGCAGAAAGCACAGTCACTTGTCGTTGAAAAGGTTCATTAAAAAGATCCTGGAGAGCCACAGGGACGGCCATAAAGACAGCCACCAAGACCATCCCAAGGATAAAGAAAGGGAAAAAGACCCCTCCAAGCGTAACTTGCCGTTCTTACCACCTCACACCAGTGCGTTGTACAAAAAGTACACCAAAGGAAAGCTCATTGGGTCAGGCGCATCAGGCTCCGTCAACTTGGTGAACTTGAAAACAGATCCTACCAAGACCTTTGCTGTAAAGAAGTTTAGACCGAAGTCACCCAAAGAAACCGAGGCAGACTACAAGACCAAAGTGCAAAATGAGTTCAAGATTGGAGAAATCTTGCAGCACGAGAACCTTGTGCACACCGTGGAGTTGATAAAAGAGACCAGCGGCGTGTTTGCAAGCATGGAATATTACATAATCATGGAGTACTGTCCTTATGACTTTTTCAATTTGGTTATGAGTGGTTTGATGGACAACAAAGAGATCCACTGTTACTTGAAGCAGATCACCGAGGGGGTTGGGTACTTGCATTCCATAGGGTTGGCTCACAGAGACTTAAAGTTGGACAATTGTGTGGTGAACGAAGCTGGAATTTTGAAGTTGATTGATTTTGGTTCTGCAGTGCAGTTCAGAAAACAAAGCACCACTGAAGAGTTACTGGACGACCAGCTGATAACTGTGGATAACAAGAGATACAAGTTGATCTTGTCTCATGGAATCGTAGGCAGCGACCCATACTTATCGCCAGAAGTCTTGGACGACACCGAAACCGGTTATGATGCTAGAAAGGCCGACGTGTGGTCAATTGCAATAATATATGCGTGTATGATTTTAAGAAGATTTCCATGGAAGTTGCCCAAGGCTAGTGACCCCAGCTTCAAGCTGTTTACCGCCAATAACGAAAAGTTGTATAAGCTGCTACCATCAAAGTCCAAAGATTTGGTAAAGAAAATGTTGCAGCCAAAAGCTGATAGAATTTTGGTGGACGACATCAGAGAAGACGATTTCTACAAGACCATTGATCATTGTAAGACCAACTATAAATCCCACAATCATTTGCACAACTTGGTTACCGAGGAGCAGTTGGAGCAGATCAACAAAGAGAAGGAGATGCTCAAGAAGTTGAAGAACACTGGTATAGCTTAGTTCTATACATGTGAATTTTGGAACAGTGGTACTATTTCTGTGTATTAGAGTTTTTAAGAGGTAAAATTAGACTAGAATTAATTTACGTCTTGAAATTTGTTTAGTGTTGTTATGCTTAATCTTGAGACCTTTTGTCAGTTAGAAATGTCTTGCAGGCACTCTTGCAGCTTATCGTGGTAATTACTGAAACAGGCTAGAAAAAACATTGGTCCATAAAGCTGAAACATTTGCAGAGAATGTTAGACGATTTAATGAACAAATTTATCACGACATCAACTTGAAACAAATCGAACAATCTATGAGATTTCCACAATACATGGTGTGTAGTTTGGCTCATCAGACGCAACAAATGTAAAATCCTCTGTTCTAGAAAGTGATTTCCAACCACTGCAGAAGCTCACAAGTGTTCAAATGAATAATCTCACCAGAAGCAAGTTTCTCCTATTTGATTCTGAAACGGACCGATTATTGCTAGAAAGTTTATGTATGATGAAATGTTTCCTGAATAGGCATTTAAAGAGCCAGGGCTCTTTTGATAATGGCTGCCACACTTGCGCAACTTCTTAGTGAAAAATAGCTGACTACATCTTATCCAACACTCTGTCAACAGTTCTTCACATGCTTAAAACTTAGCCCCAAGCTAACAAAGACTGAATTTGCAAGTGCAAAATTCTGAAGATCCAAATACTTTAAAAAGTCTGAGTAACTACATTTTCTAGTTCTTAACCAAGGCTCAGCAAGTTCATATGGGTCTGCATCACAGGGTCGATTCGAAATACATGTTTCGGTTCACATGGGTTGGTTCATATCAATAAGTTGGCTATGGCAAGGTAAAAATAGACAACCTTGACCAAAAAGGTAGTTTTTGTGGGGGAAATTTGAGCACTTCCTTGTGGCAGTTCGGAGCGAGCAGCACAAAACCCCTATACCACGGGGTAAAGCCTCAATACCACCATGGACGGCCCTAGAATGTGGTTACAATAATCTACCTGCAGTCACTCCGTGTTGTTCCTCGATTTTTGACCACAAATATTCATAATTTTGGGTAAAACCTGGGGTATTTATAAGTTAGTTCCGGCGACTCCACTTTTCGGTGCCACCAGCCAATTTCCATGCAAGTATAAATATTTTATCAAAGGCCAATGATATTCAAGTGATAAGAGTCTGATCCTCCAGTTAGATTTATTCATATAGAAAGTAAAATGGTAAACAAATTGACGTGCGTCCCCAAGTCAGAGCACGATGTGCTTGTCCTCACCAATGGTTCAATACAGCAGGTGGAAAATAAGTTGGAAGACATGAATAACCAACTAAGTCATCCATTACCAGATAATTATATAGTATCGTACTTGTCGTCATTCCAAGAGTTGATGCAATACTTGGAAAGCTATAAAGTGGCTCTGCAGCAAAACCTTGAATTTAAAGGCAAAATATTTTTCATGTTCTTTAACGGGTTAACTTTTGTACAAAGTGTTATTTCCGACTCCTTATCATACTATCGCCAATGTATAATCAACAGTGGGATGACGAATCATGATTTCTTGAAGAAAGCAGACTTCTTGAACTTGGAGATTCCCAACAAGGAGATCAAATTGTTTGAAAATAAGTTGAATAATTGTTATTTTTACTTTGATTCGTCTATATTTGATCTTGATGACATTCAATTTGACGATAGCTTCAACTTTTTGGTGACTATAGTGAGTGATGTGTTGAAGAAGATCGGGTTTATGTAGCAAACATAAAGGGAATCGTTATTGATGATCTTGATTTAAGAGGCGAAAAGATCTTTCCAATACATTGCTTGTTATCCAACTACCCGAGAATAGAAAGACTCGAGTTATCAAGCGAGTCCTGCTTGACTATGAATGACTTGATCTACTAGTTCTTCAATTGCTGCAAAAAAGTTGAGCGAGTTCCTCAATAGGAAATTACGAGCAAAAATTATCACGATCGGTTTTGGTCAGGCTCTTATGTATGAGGCGTCAGGAACCTTTTACTGGTCTTGATCACTTGGCATTGACCAAAAAATTCCAAGGAAATATGTTTTACTAGGATTTGCATAAATGTGTACGAAATTGTAGAAGTTGTAGTTTTCGTGGACAACTCAGAACCTGACTCATTCTTGTATATGTGTATGGTGTGCTGAGGTTGTAAGGATGGTAAGAACAACTTTCAAGTAGTTCAAGGGTATATAGGAATGCAACAAGGAAACAGTGTATGGGAAATAGAAAAAGAGTATGGGAAATAGAAAAAGAGTATGGGAAATAGAAAAAGAGTATGGGAAATGGAAAAAGAGTATGGGAAATAGAAAAAGAGTATGGGAAAT
>JAJMLL010000008.1:101547-383133 GCA_030569655.1 Yamadazyma tallmaniae | reverse complement strand
GAAAAAGAGTATGGGAAATAGAAAAAGAGTATGGGAAATGGAAAAAGAGTATGGGAAATAGAAAAAGAGTATGGGAAGTAAAGAATGTAGGGTATGTAGAATGTAAAACTTTGCAGTAGTTGACAAGATTACTCGTTCGTGCATACATCAAAACCACAAAGCCTCAGAATTGTAAAGCTGTATCAGTAGATGAAGAACCACACCACTACCATTAAGTTTGGTACGGTGTTCTAGGTAAACGTTGATGCTTTAAGGCTGCAAGCATTTGAGCCCACTAATTGTTCTCTACTGATGTTCTAGCCGAGTAGGCTTTGAGACAAACACAAAAGAACGTGCTAAGAAGAAGATACAAAGTCAGAAAAAAACCCAGAAAACAGGCCAGAAACAGCCCAGAAAACAAGGGATAAAATGAACATACCCCAAGTTTTACCCATAAACTACATGTTCCCAATATCGTTAGCAAAGCAAGTTATTGAAGTAATTCTACTATTGTCTAGTTAGCAAGCAACTAGACCCTATGTCGCTATTATACCATGATCTCTGTCTCTAACAATCTAGGCTTCCTGGGATCTACCTTCAGTTACGACAAAATAGACCAGTGCCTGAGGGATGTAGAACAATAGAATGCCTCCCAGAATCGCTACGCCTGCGATTAAGTAATCGGTCCTAAAATTACTGGCTGTGACAGTCAAACATATCGTCAACCACATCCGAACCGAACTGGTGCGGTCACTGAATCCCAACACAGGCTTAGACAACCAAAAGATACCTCCAACATCATCGCTAATATACACTACAATGAAAATCACAGATAATGCTGGGTCCAATGTCGGAGACCTCAAGCCCAGAACAGCAACCAAACCTCACAGCAAAATCAGCCATGTCGTAAGATCAGATATGTATCATGCTAGGTTATGTATATAGCCACTATGTCTCAACTGCGTACCTGTGTTACATGACTGAAAATGTCTTATTTTTTAGGGTTTGGAATTGTGCAAAAATTCTTATTTGAAAATTATATGATACCAACATTACCAGTGGTGTTTTCCTTTTAAAGAACGTGAATTCTGTTGATTACAATTTTTTGCTTACCACAGGCAAGAGTCGGTCTTGATATTTCACAGCTGCCTCAATACACTGGTGTGTGAACAACTCGGTTTTTTGCCCTACATTGCTCATTTCAGTTGCTACCATGCTCAAGACATTTGACAAGTTGCTGATAAATACCAGCATTCCTAGAACGAAGCTGATCAACTCCAACAAGTCCACCAGTTCCATGAACTCGCTAAACTCGTTCAAGAGTTCGTCGTCGATATCGTCCAATTCTTCCACAAACTCCATGGGCTCCTCAGTGAGCAAGAACTCCATCGAATACAAAATCCTGACGGCAAAGCAATACATCAGTCCTATCGACAAAAGCGTGCTTATTCCCAACTATGGAAAGTACAAGTTTTTGATTGTGGATGACAACTTGATCAACCTTAAAATCTTGTACAAGATACTATCCAAGATCTTTCCCAACGCCAAAATCATGAAATTGTCCAATTCCTCCACGATTTTAAAATTGCTAGAGTCAGAGAGGTTTGACTTGATATTTTTGGATATAGAGATGCCTCCTATCAACGGGATAGATCTCAGTAAGAAAATAAGATCCAACAAGAAATTCAACCGGATTGGATTGATTGCAGTGACTACCAGGTCCAACGAGAAGGACTTGAAAATATATAACAAGATTGGAATTGACTACACGTTCAAGAAACCTTTAAACTACGGCTTGAACATTATATTGAGTCACATCGAGGTAGTGATCAACCATAGAAAGCATAAGTAGCTGGCCTAGAATTGCTTATGACTAACGACTGTATAATATGTACCAAATGTAAAATATCAGTATTTTTGCTGTGCAGAATTCAATGCGCTACTTCTAGAACTGTTCTGATCCAGATCTACTAGTTCTCGTCCAGATCTACTAAGTTCTCATTCAGATCTACTAAGTTGTCTATTGGTAGTACTACAGCTACTTTACTGTTCCTGGCACTGGTTCTTTGGCTACTGTTGCTCAATGTCCCCTTACATTAATCTTATCTGACGGGACTATTTTAATCCGTGCACTCCGGTAATTAAATCCTTGACGCGTCGTCAACAAAGTTTATAGATGACCTTAGGAGTCGTAACAGTAGTGTGGACGATTATTATTATCGCAAATCCAGTGTTTGTGGTTAAATGGGCTTAGAATGCTACAATTAAGGCACCATCAGGAGGTGAGGTTGTAATAGTAGGGGGTATTCGGGAGAATCGTTTTCGAGTTGAGACATTGATGACTGTCTGGAGTAGACTCGGCCATGGCACTGTAATTGTTTAGCTATACTAGAATCCATACCTTTAATTTGCTTTGAAAGGTTTTATAAGTTGAAGAACTTCAGGTTGCTTAACTTAATATATTCTAGTATGGCAGCATTCTGAATCCATTACCTAATCTATACTAGAAACCACTTAATCTGGTGCAATCACTACCATTGCATTATCGAATACTTGACTCATTACCTAATCCACTATACTTGAATCCTTATCTAACACTTCAGTCCATTATCTCTAGCAACTTAATTCTTTATCTATCTAGCAACTTAATTCTTTATCTAATCTACACTGGAATTCTTTATCTAATCTACACTGGAATCCATTGCCTAATCTACACTACAATCCATTACCTAATCTACACTGGAATCCATTACCTAATCTAACATTACAATACCTAATCTAACGCTTCAATCCATTGCCTAATCTACACAATACAGTGAAAACCAATACACCGTTTCAAATACAGACTAACATAAAAAGATCAATTTGAAAAACCCCAACCAGCTCATGTAAGCTAACCTTGCCACAAAATTACGATTCTCAAATCTCATGCTTTTAAAGGTAAAAACTTCAGAACCAAGAGATGCTCTACAGCTGGAACGAACATGTTTGTCGTTCATTCGGTTCAGTACTACACTCTTCATAACGGCATTTGGAGTTCTTCTTAATTTTAGGTTGGATTCTGACGTGACTGGAAACGATCCCTTAGAGGGTGATTTCTGGAGCTCCAGTTTCACAAAAATATTGTCCTATTTATTGATTGCCATTTCAGCATGCATACTATTAGGAAGCGGAGCCAGCTACTTGATTACAGTAAAGAGGTACAAGTTGGGCAAGATAGACAACTTCGGATTCAATAATAGTTTCAATGGGGTGGTCATGGCGGTTTTGATAGGAATATTATTGTTCATTAATGTAAGCTTGATGATAGAAGGATTTAAGAATTAGATTCGGGGTTAAGCAGGAACCAGAGTGGTGTTTGAGGGTACTTTTACATATGAAGCTCAATTGATGTTAGAGTAGTCTTTTGAAGTGGTGCTTTGAGTTACTCGTGTCTTGGATGCTTGTTGAACAAATAGTTGTATTCTATTTGTCAGCTTATTTGAGAGTAAAATATAGGTTTGATTTTTGGTTCTCATTGTTGGTTCTGTTGTTGGTTCTGTTGTTGGTTCTGATTGGTGGTTCTGATTGGTGGTATGAACTCATTTACCACAGGCTAGCTTTCACGTCAGTGCTGTTTCATGTCAACACCCCATTGCACTTTTACCCAATCCATTCATCGTACAACATTTATCCCTATATTCATAAACCTTTACCAGAATACGCTTTCACACTACTGCAACTGCATATATAACCGATCTCAATTCCGGAAAAAACTCCAAATAAAATGGTCTTGTCAAAGTCAGTGTTGCCAGAATTGCCAGCTTCTCCATCCTTGGTCCCAGTGTTCTTCTTGAACATCAAGGCTGGGACTATCAACACCATCCTCCAGAAGCCAGGTTCTAACCAAATTACCAATTTCGTTCAAATTGCCGAAGGTGAGTTTATTTCTATCCCCAACAAGTTCAACTACGAAATCGACTGTGGCAACATCATTGGTACCGATCAAATCTCAATCTTCACCGATGAAAAGATCCAGCACTTGGACTGTGATCTTTTCGGAAAGACTCCTAACGGTTCCAATATCAAAATTTACTACAACGGTTTGATTGTGAACAACCCCAAGATTGAGGGTTTTGGAAAAGACAACAAGTTGGCCGATTTTGGTGATTACTACCACATCAACTATCCTATCTTCAAGGTTGACGAAGGTATTGAGGAAAAGTACAAGTGGTTGACTAAGCACTCTTTTATTGGTAAGGGTAGATTTATTGCTGATGATAACAACGAAATCTACGTTCAATACTGTGTTTACTTGATTGAAAACTAATATATCTGTTTTTCGTACTTGTAGGTTTTCTTAACTCCCTTGTGTTTAATAGTGCATATGCCATTTTCCTGTGTCTATAATTTCGCTCGAGATTGTGTTTCCTGTGTCTACGTTTTCATTCCAAGTCGTTTATCTTGTTATTTTCTCCTATTTTTGTGTCCATTCCTATTCTACTCCACCTGCCATGTTGTAACACAGACCATATAATTTGTCTGTTTTCAAACATACTCTAATATATCAAGACGAAGTGGTAGCCGCACACTTGCGCTGCAAAAACGTTTGCAAACCATACAACCATTTCTGGTGCTGAAACCGCCGTTCTGAAACCGCTGTTGGTACTAGACATTGGGCGGTGGTTTCTTCCTTGCTACTCCCCTCTTGTGTCTCACATCTTTGCTAAGAATGCCATGTTAAACTTTTATTTTTTAATGTGAGGCTCCTGCAGAACTGTTTCTGCAAACCCTCTCTGTCACTTTATTGCATTAAATTTTTAGCATGAATACCCTATTGCTGATCTGAATGAAAAAATTGAAAAAGATTTGGGGTGGACTATGCTTAATGTGTTGTAGAGCCTGAAGTTTTTATCAAAATTGTAGAAAAGGAGTGTGTGACATCATCAGTGTTGAGGGTACCTTGGAATCCTGTTTTCTATCAATCACCAAGTTCACCTTGAAGCCTATGCGAATGCAGTGGTTGAAATGGCCTATGAATAAGAGTAGCGACCTAGTACGAGGGAAATTAAAATTCAAACAACCAAAATTCACAAATTCTTGCTTTCATTTACTGCTGTTAAGCCACTGCTCTGATAAATTCACAAGAATTAGTCCTGGCATTTCTTTTGAAGCTGGAAGCAAGAAATTCACCGTTCCAAAGTTACTCTGGTTTTGGCTTCATCAATACTTAGTTGAAGCATCCTACTAGCCACACCGTTCATTCAACATCGTACCTTTTAAACCCCTGTAAGTTTGTGGACTTATGGTTAAGAAATGTCTTTCTTTTTCATGAACAACCAAGCTCGTAAGCACCTGAGTTTCAACGAAGTGGTTTAAACCAGACATAAATTCTACCTTTAATTGAATCCTTGCATCTAATATAAGCAAACATCTGGTCAGTTTGCAGTCGGTTTACAAACATCAAGGCCTTTCTACCTCTTATGCCCCCAGGCTAAACTGGATTGATCCAATAATTTATATTTTGGAACAAATCCTGGAGTTTTTCATCAATACGTTGGTGAAAATTCCTGATTGTGTAGATATGATTAAAGGTTCGATCCAGATTCAACTTTAAAACTTGATACTGAAACTGAAACTGAAACTGAAACTGAGGTTGAAATTGGTTTCCAGAAGTTTAAAATAAACCAAGAGACTAATGTTCAACGAAACAGGACAAGAGAACCAATACGATTGGATGCCTCCAAAGGGGTGGGCCTGTCTCCTAGAATATGAGAATTTCACAGAGAACTGGCAAGAGTATTGATTCAGCAAATCGGAGAAGATCTGAAGAGTAGTTGCAGACATCAATAAATCACTGTCTGGATTACACCTCAGAAATTCCATAGGATGTTAAAAACGCCAACCGCTTGGGTAGGACTTATTGAACATCGGAAACCGGAAGATAAAATAGATCTAGTATGTTTTAGTTCGATATTTTGGGCACTCAAGCTTATTGAGCTAGTCAATTAACCGTTGTCAAAAACCTACCAAGTCATTTAACCGTCAAAAACCTACCAAGAACTCACCGAAACTATTTCTCTCATCTAAATTCCCAACATTAACACAAGACAACACCTAAGAGGAAGAGCTCAAACGAAAGCCTAAGCAACCATCAAAAGTGACCAACCTATTATTGACCACAGATCAGGAATTGTAAGAAGCTAGGGCGACACTCAGGTTACACCCGGAAAAACTATTACAAGAATTTATACGACTGAATCTTCAGCGCATTTGGCTGCAAAACGCTAGAGTAAGCAAACAACTCCTATAAGGTAGACGGTGATTGGTTGGGTTACCTGTTTCTTCAAGTGTAACCTGAGTGCCTTGAATAACATAACCAAAAAATACTCTTGGGAGTATGATTTCCGAATAAACACTACCACGACACTACTATTGTCGCTGCACTCCTATAGATCAAATATTCAACAATAATACCCTGACAATGAAGAATTTCACAGCAGCCAATAGCAAAAGAGTTTATAGTGGCAATGTTAAGCGTATACTTATTTCAGGTGTCTATTCTATACAAAAGACTTTAAAGTTTAAACAATGATTTCTTTATTCAATGCAAACACTCTATACTAAGGTAATGGTTATGTTTCAATCCAGATTCTTTATTCAGGCAAAGGTTATGACTTCAAGTTTCAATCCAAATACTTTCTTCTGGTTATGCATTTACGTATTAGGTTTCTCTATAATTCCTTGTTTGTCACCAACCTAGTCCATTTTGATGCACCAACATGTAGGAAAAGCGTTTTATGTAAAAATATTGGTACCTTCCTATGCCGTTTGAGAAGAATATTCGCTTGTTGCCTTACGTATTTCACCCGTCTTCGTCTATCAACAATGCCAAATCTCTGTTCCTGCCCAATGGTGGTCCAGTGTATCCTGCACCTCTGACATTTGCACCAATGAACATTTTGCTAATGTAAGACCAAAAAGAAACTTTGCAGACCGAAAAATTTTCATCTGCTGTATACAGTATTTGTGCCTGCTAGTAAGTGATAGCGAGTGGTTTACGGAAACTACTTGGTTACGGTGGTCTAGGAAGGTCATTAGATCACTGCTATTGTGGACCAAACACCGAATCATGTGCAGTTCAATGTACCAGTGCGTTAAACCAACAAGGACATGAAATTATCCGTGAATATTCTGCAGTAGATTGAAGGCGTGGACCAAATTGTCTACCGAGATCTACAATTTCATTATCAAATCTACAATTCCATATCAAATCTCACATTATTCATTAATCATAACAAAAAATCAGTATACATAAATTTATTGCTGCCAAGCATCTGGCTAGCGTTACCGTTCATCATGGCTGCCTCATTCAAGATCTTGCAGTCATCGAACTGCGGCTTTAAGTTCAGTAAGTTCAAGTAGTTGTGTTGTCTGTAATTGAAACACATTTTACTCTTGTCCAACACCGGCGAGCTCTTGGGAGTGGTCAATTCGTCGTCACTCTCAGTTTCACTCTTGGGCGAATCTATGGTCTGTATCGAATCCTTTCTCTCGGGAATCTTTTCCTTAGGATCCAAGGCAATCAACTCGTCAAAAATATGGGTCTTTGGCTTTGGATTGAAGTTTACCGATCTAAAAAATGGAACCTGGTTGAAGTTCTGTTCGCTTACAGTATCATAGCCGTGCTTGTATTGGCTTTCCTTCTTCATGAACCCAAAGGAGTCTGATTGGTTGTTCATGTAGTACTTGATCAAGTTGTCATTCAAAATCTTGGTGAAATTAATGCTCAATTCATCGTAGGCGTTAATTTCATCATTGATGTCTTCATAGTCGACTTGTTCTTGGATGTCGTTGTACTCATTGTTCAAGTCGTTGATACTGTCGCTGAAGTTGTTCATGCTCAACAACTTTTCCACTGGGTCCAATCTGTCATCCACCTTGGCCCTCTTGCAAACTGTACTAGTACTTTCGTGTGCTCTTTTCATTGTAATTGTTTTTTATTTTGTATTATATCCCTAATATCCGTGTTACCTGTCACCCTAACCCACCTAAATCAAAGAATTGAAGTAGAAATAAATTGCCTGTTATCAGACTTTAAAAATTTGCCTGGCAAATGCAGAAAGAAAAAAATGTAGCTGAAAGCCGTTTGATGTGTGCAATAGTGCTTCAAGAATAAAAAACACCCTTGATTCAAGTCTCCGGAAATCTTCTAATAAATTACAAACTTATTGAAGAATCCAAAACTGAAAAACGATTTCCAAAAGGAAATTCCAATGTCTATATATGTTTTTTTTTTACAAGTTGCAGGAAAAAAATTTTTCAACTCACAAATGGAAAAAAAATAAAAATTTTTCGCCGCTCGAGGACATGCGACATCTTTCAATCGTCCCTGCAATAAACAATTCAATGTACGACATGGTGTTGTGTAGGTGCATGTTCAACACAATAAACACCTATCTCCAACTACAAACATACAAACTAAGGAGGCACGGACAGCAACGCACTTGAAGAAAATGTAAGAATGTCTACGTTTACGGGGTAGTTCAATTGCTTTCTTGTTGTAGGATTATTATTGTAATCTCTGTAAACAACCAATCCCCTCCTGAAGAATACAATGCCAGAGATAAGTATATCAAATTTACTTTTTGCTCTTTTGAATCGACACCAGCAATCAACTTGTGGCAAATCCTTGCAAGCTCACACCGGCCACTCACTGCAAATAAGACTTGGAAGCGTCAAAGTCAGCAAATAAGATTGGAACAACAATCCAAATAGTATCCAGCACCGATCTGGCGGGTTTACAAGTGCAACACCGCCTTGAGACAACTTCGTAAGTGTACAACGTTTAATATTCGTAAGTGTGCAACGTATAATATTGAGTTTCAGTGTTTGATCTACATTACACCACGCCTAATTTATACCTGTTTCAGAACTGTTTATACTTTCAGGATGTTGATTATATGACGTCTGCCATATTTTCATCTTTACTAGACCCTTGAATTTCGTCACTACTTGTTTTTTCTACCCTTGCTTTTTCTACCCTTGTTTTTCTACCCTTGTTTTTTCTACCCTTAACATTTCTTTTACCCTTAATATTTCTTTTACCCTTAATATTTCTTGATAATTAATAGTACGATTATATTTCCTACTACGATTATATTTCCTACTACGATTATATTTCCTACTACCCTTGCTTAACGTTTCTCACCATACCTTGATTATTTCGTTCTGCTCTATATTACTGCTTATCACTGGTAGCTGATCCTTAGATAACAGTCTATGTGTTTCTCGGCCGCCACATTCTCTGCGAAACAAGTGATTCTTTGGGTAGATCTGAAGAGGAGCAACCTAAACAATTCCCTTCCTGTCAAAAAATATCAAGGTGCGTTTTGTCTCACATGGATTTATAAAGGAATTGATTGGCATTGTACAGAAGTAACGCGGACAGGCATAGATGCATTAGGCTAAGAGTAGTGAAGATATGCTTGCTTTCTTAACCATGTTGATCGAACGTGGTCATGAACATGGGGATTGTTAAAACAATCTTATCGCTCGAAGTTGCACCGCCACTTAGACATTTAGGTGGGGATCTTGTCTAGATTCAGGGTGTGGCCAGGTTCCAAGACTTTGCACATGGCTTATTTGTTGATGTGGTGTTATGGTCGTTAATAGTTGACGTCTGCTCAAGTGCGAAAATTACATGAAGTTTATAGTGTTCTTACTTGCTATTGTGTTGGCTTCTGTGGGTGATGGGCTACCCGAGTTCCAGGATTGCACCAGGGTTTGTAAATCGTACAAATGCGACGGGAAAACCATAGCCTCACCTTTGAGAGACGATTTTAATAGAAACGACGTCAATTTTCCATTCAAGCAATTGTTTGCATGGGACTGTGCCAGCGATTGTAGCTACAAATGCCAACAGATAGTCACTGGAATCAGAAAATCAGCGGGCTTGGACATGGTCAAGTATTTCGGGAAATGGCCGTTCGTAAGGGTTTTCGGCATAACCGAAATTGCATCAACGTTTTTCTCCATTCTTAACCTCCACATTAACTACAAGAATTTTCGAAAAATCCAGTTTCAACTCAAGAAAAATGACCCCAATTCTACAACGGCAGTTATGTACAAACAGTACATGTACTTGTTGGCGATCAGCATGATGGGTTGGGTTTTTAGTACCATTTTTCACATAAGGGATAACCCCGTTACTGAAATTCTCGATTATTACGGAGCTTCACTAATAATCTTCACAAACTTTTCGGTTATCAGCATCCGGTATTTTAATCTTTTCACGAACCCTAAACTGCTTGTGATATTCCAAGCATGCGTGGTGGCTGTTTACTTGCTACATGTGTTGAAGATGTATGTGAACTGGGATTATTCCTATAATCTTTGGTTCCATTTAGCTATTGGACTAACCAGCATCGCACTTTGGGTGCTACATTCTCTTCACATAGTCAAGCAATACAGCTTGAATTATCGGGTGGTCAACAACTCAATTGCAATCTTACCATACGAGACCAAGATTCTTACAAAATTGAATTTTCTAGGAGTCGGGGGTGGTTTGTCGATAGCTCAATCGAGATTCATACCTTACTTGCCCATTTTACTAAATTTGTGGCTTATATTTGCCATGGGGTTTGAGGTGTTTGAGTTCAAGCCAGTGTGGTTGCTTGTAGATAGTCATTCTATCTGGCACTTGTTGAGCTGGGTGCCTCAGTTGGTGTGGTTTGATTGGAATATCTGGGACCTAGAGTTGAATAAGGTGTTACGGTAGCGTATATTATCATGCAAGGAGTGTGTAATTAGAATAAAAGGCTATGCTGTAATGGATAATTAATGATATGAATGAGTAAATGCAGTTATTAATTGAGGACGTGGATGGAGGAGCCCTGGACAAACGTGTCCTGGTTCCTTAAAACGATCTACAATAGATGCGATGTGATGATGCAACGGAACCGGTGGGGCGGTGATAGGAAGAATTAAGGTCTTATTCAAACAAGTGAATCTTTCTTTGTCTTATCTTTCTTTCTGGTTTTTCTCTCGACGTATACTCCTAGCAACACAAAAAGTATCACAAACGGTATGAACACCCAGGTGTTGTCCATACATTCAGAAGCGCCTTCTTCATAATTAAACTTGAGCAAGTTCTTGATATTACCATTCTCGTAGAAATCATGTTCGGCCATGACATTGGTATCGAAGTCTGCTGCTACCATAGTTTTCAGATTCTTTTTACTGATCGAGATGGCAATTCCTGGTATTTATATAAGCTTTAATCTAAAAATAAAATTTCTCGATGCAAGTAATTAACATTCCGTTTTGAGAATAAACAAAAACAGGTACAAGTTGGGGTGAAACTACAGTTTACGAGGTAGCCAGTTAGGGTGGAGGCTAATTACGGCGATGGGAACGAAGCACTGTTTGTCTGATTTGAGGTCTTGATGTTGGGTGCTAATGCTGGGTGGCAATTCTATGGGTCACAATTTACATAGTTGAGATGGTCCCAGATTGGAAGCTGAGATCTGGGTAGTAGTTTTACTTGTTTAGAGAAGAGAAATACAACGTACTAAACAAATCTATTGTCATTCAAGTTTTCTTCTGATATTTTATCCTTCAGATCAACTACTTTTCAGCCTCCAGTAATGAATAGGCGTTCGTAAGGTTAAATTAAAACTTCATTGCTGAATTACCTCAATCCTAACATGCTGCAAATGTTGTCAAGCACTGGATTCTATTTTTATCTTCTATCCGTATATCATTCCCAGACTTCTTTTCCAGATCATGATTCACTAATGAATCTTTCATTGTGGGTCTGTTGTAAACTACAGCAGATGACTTGGTTTTCACTGCGGCTCTTTCGATAAAATGGTTCTCTTTCGGTATTCATGACTTGTCTTTCGATATTCATGGTTCTCTTTCGGTATTCATGGCTTCTCTTTCGGTATTCATGGCTTCTATTCTTCAGATATTATCCTGTCTTCGTCTGGCTCCCGTTTACCCTACGTATGTGATCTCTTCTGTCCACATCAAATCTTGCTTACTAATTTCTGACTAAGAAAGATAACTGTCGCACAAGCAACTAATGAATCTACATTAGCTCAGCCATGGGAAACAACGACGTTAAGATTGACATTGATTGTCGTGAAAACGACGGTGTGTTTACCAACCATGATATCATTCAAGGCCATATCACGCTTACCGTCACAAACGCCATTTCCCTAAATTATATCCAGGTGAAACTAGAAGGACTCGCCAAAACAGAAATCAGTATTCCTAGAGAAAACAGGAGGAAAGAAAGAAAAGAAAAACTGTTGCAGGATATTCATAAGGTGTTGTATGATACCATGATAGTTTTTCCACCCGAAAATGTAAGGAAGGTTTCCAATGCCAAAGAGTTTACCCTCACCCCAGGAAACTATACTTATCCATTCAGCTTCAAGATCCCTCTCAATAATTCGTGTGTAAAGCTTCTGGGAATCACTAATAAGGTCTCCTTTAATAAGAAAAAGTTAGATCTCACCATAAACAACGGGAATTTTAATTCTAATGTGTTGAAAAACATGGCCAATCTGTACATCTCCAATTTCAACAACAGTCAGGCAAACTATAGCACTGGGGGACACGACACTAACCATGAAAGCTATGATTCTAGTGGGTATGAACAGACTGGATACCATACTACATCCCAGTTACCTCCTTCTTTGAGCGGATTGGGTGACTTTGCATCCATCAAGTACTTTGTGAAAGTTACTTGCAAAAGGTCTTCGTTTCTCAAGATCAACTTAAGGGCATTTGATCCATTTATATTTCTTCCTATTGATTTGGATAGTCATAACAAGCCTCTTTTCAATAGTGGTGACTACTTAGAATACAAGGAGGTGTTTATTCGTAAAGAAGTGTTATTCAGAAACAGGATTCCTGAAATCATAGGAATGAAGGTGGAAAAAGATAAATCCTTGCCTCAGATTCCTTGCATACAGCAGAAAAAAGGGATATTTGCAAAGTTTTTCGACTCCAGTTCTTCGACTGCTTCTCCAGTACCCAGCAGAAAGTCGTCTAGTGCTTCCATACCCAATGTGCCGGTTTCAGATGTTCCATTTTCTTTTGAAGTGAGATTCAGACATCCTTCATTCTTGATTCCCACTCAACCACCTACTTTTAAGTTGTATTTGGTGTCGAATGTAAAGCCTAGTATATATTCATTAGCAGAGTATGGTCGTTCTGAAGAAAGCAACGGCTTGGGTGTGGTTTACCTTCAGAGATTGGTAGTGGAATTAACAGCCACTACTATAATTTCGGTATTGGAAACCGATGGAGGGTTTAGAGCTGATATTCATAAATCCAGACACGATGAAGTCATATCGGTTTGCAACAATACCTATGATAATCTTAAGTTTGATTTGATCAATTGCAAGAAACTGAAGTCGTCTTCTTCCACCTCACTGAGTAACAGCATTCATTCAAAAGTGTTTGAGCTAGAAATTCCCAAGAAATACTACGCCAATTGTGTGATTCCTGATTTCATTGCACCTTCTTTCAAGACATGCAACATCCAGCGCAAGTACAAACTTACAGTTGTGGGAGGGTTCAGCAGTGAGAAGATCAATGATTTCCAAAACCAGAGTGAGCTAAATAAGAAGTTGAGATATGTGGACTTGCAATTGAACGATATCACGATATTAAGTGGTTTAGGTATGACCAGCACGTTACTTTCGAACTCGAACTCCCCACCATCGGTAAGCAAGGGCTCACCAGAACCACCTAAGCTTCCACAAAGAAAATACGATTCTCCTTACTCGCTGTCTCCTAGCCTGGAGAAAGCTAGTTTTGAGCCTCTCAAACCACCCACCAAGCCTGAGAAGTCGTCAGTAGAAAGTTTGCCGTTGCCCACATATGATGATGTGATTCGGGAGTCGAGTTTTCAGAACGATTCTGATCACATTCGGGCAAGAAGAAGGTACCAACAACACCAGCAGTATTATCACAATCTAGAGTAGGGTGGTAAATTATGTTATATATGATCATTTTTTGCGTTGTAGAGTGTTACTAGCATAACCAATACTAACTAGTACTAACTAGTAATAACTAGTAATAACTAATACTAACTAGTAATAACTAGTACAAATACAACTAGTACAAATACAACTAATACAAATACAACTAATACAAATACAACTAATACAAATACCGCCAACCCAGTAATCCCGGCACGAGAGTCCCCCCAGACCGACCCAACCTACCGCGAAAGCAACTGGCACTCAAGACGTGCGCAAACCACAAAAGGCGAAAATTTTTTACCCACTGAAAAATTGTCACTGGATTTATCGATTATTCAAACACTCAATGTCTGATAACACCAGCTTTTTGCAAAAGAACAAGACCTTGATTGCCATTGCGGCAGTGGCAGGTGTTTCTGTCATCGGTGCTTCCTTGTACTTAATGAGCCAGAACTCCGAAGTACAAGAAGACAAGAAAAAGAAAAAGAAAAAGTCGAAGGCCAAAAAGGAACCAGAAGCAAAAACTGTCTATCCAGTTGACTCCTCAGGCTTACCAATCTTAAGCGAAGATGCTATCTCCAAATTGACCGAAACCCAAAAGGAAGAATGGTCGTTGGCTTTGAAAGAAGACGGTAACGCCAAATTCAAAAACAAAGAGTACCAAGACGCTATCAAGTACTACACCGAAGCCTTGAAGTTGAAGATCGATCCTGTTTTCTATTCCAACAGATCCGCATGTTACGTTTCGTTGAACGATAACGAAAACGTCATCAAGGATACCACCGAGGCCATCAAGTTGAAGCCTGACTACAGCAAATGTATTTTAAGAAGATCCCAAGCATACGAAGCTGTTGGAAATTACGTTGACTCCATGATGGACTTGACTGCTTTATCAATTTATGGTGGTTTTAACAACAAGTCTGTTGAAGGATTGTTGGATAAGACCTTGAAGAAGTTTGCTCTCAAATTGGTTGAAGAAAAGATTAAGCTCCAAACTCCAGAATTGCCATCAGCCTCTGCTATTGGCTCTTTCTTTGGAGCCTTCCAAATCGATGCTAACCCAGAAGGCATTGACGAAAACTCCACTGGTGCTGATAAGCTTTTGTACGATGCTATTCAAAAGGTGAGTGAAAATACCATTGAAGGATACGATGCCGCTGATAAGTTGATTGCCGAAGCCTTGGACGCCTACAACACCATACTCATGTCCAAAGACTCTCCGGATGCTGCCAAAGCCACCATTGCTTTGGAATATGGCTCTTTGTTCAAATTCTTGAAGAGCCAGCCTATTGAAGCCGCGGCAGACTTGGCTAAAGCATTCGAATTGAAGCCTAGATCCAGAACTTACGTCATCAGAGCCATCATCAAGGCTGACCAAAACAACTTCAACGACGCTCAAAACGATTTCAAGAAAGCTATTGATATGGACCCAGAAAACGGAGATGCTTACTACCACGCCGGACAGATCTACTACTTGAGTGGTAGCTTGGAAACTGCATTGGAATATTACGAAAAGGCTAAGAAGTACAACCCACAAAACATATTTGCTTTTATTCAAAGCGCCTGTATTACCTACAAATTGGGTCAGATCAAGGAATCTGAGGACAAGTTCACCGAAGCTAAGTTGAAGTTCCCAACCAGTCCTGAAATTCCAAACTACTACGGAGAATTGTTATCTGACAGAGGTGACATTCCAGCAGCTTTGAAGCAATTTGAAACCGCTGAAAGATTACAAAGAGCTTTGCCTAACTTTTCAGTTGGTGCATTACCTTTGATCAACAGAGCTGCTTTGATTTCCAGAGACGACTTGACCAAGTTCGATGAAGCCGAAGCATTGTTGAGAGACGCATGCAAGATCGACCCAAAGTCTGAGTTGGCTAGAATCTCATTGGCACAAGTGATTTTACAAAAGGAAAACTTGGATGAAGCCATTGAATTGTTTGAGGAGTCTGCAGACTTGACCAAGAACTTTGACGAAAAGGTCCAGGCCACACAGTTTGCAGAGGCTACCAAGATCCAGAAGAAGATCAGAGCTGATCCTGTCTTGACTGCCAAAATTCAACAGGTGATGAGACAACAGATGGGTGGTTTGGCATGATTATTTAAATTTGTTAATGTTAGAGTTGGTTAAAGATGAATGTGTGTTCTACGATTGAATCAGTGGAATTATCTGTATATAATAAATACTCGTCTTTAATTTCGTTATGTATTGTAAAGATATGAAGTTTGACATTGGCAATTAGCATTTGAAAACCAAAAAATAATTAAAAGTACTTTATATACAATGTAATAATGACATGAAGTTTGACGTCGAACATATCTTCAAATACGTTTAAAAATATAAAATGATAAGAGGTTTTTCAATAAAAAGCACTATTTAAAACATAAAGAATGAATATTTAATACAGAAACATACTCTCTATTTCATTTACAGAACAGCTTTCTTTCAAGTATAAAACGGATTCATAAACACACTCTTCATTTACAGAATTATTGATGTTTCATAAACACACAACCTTCTTTCAAGTATAAAACGGATTCATAAACACACAACCTTCTTTCAAGTATGAAACGATGTTTCATAAACACTCATTTACAGAATAATTCTCAATTTTACATGAAAGATTTATTAAGGGCCTTGGTTTCTTCCCCCAAAAATAGCTTTACTGACCCAATCCATAATATCAAGTTTGACCTAACCTACATTACACCTCGAATTATCGTTAGTTCGGGGCCCACTGCTAATAGTTTCAAAAAACTATATAGGTACCCTATCTCTGATTTGATGAGTATTCTCACCCTCAACCATGGTGACCATTGGCACATCTGGAATCTCAGAGGCGAAGAAAAGGGCTACAGCTCAAAGCATGTGTGGTATAAAATGAGCTACTATCCTTTTCCCGACCATCAACCCCCCAGTTTTCACATTCTTATAACCTGTGTATGTGAGATCCATCAATTCTTATCGCGAGACAACAAGAATGTCGCGTTGGTTCATTGCAAAGCTGGAAAAGGAAGATCTGGAACCATTGCATGTGCTTATATAATGTATGATAGCCATCTACAAGGAAACCTACTAACTGTGGAAGAAGTGAATGAAATCTATACCCACAAGAGAATGAAGGCTGTTTGTGGTGATGGTATCTCCATACGTTCGCAAGTGAGATATCTACAATACTGGTATAACCACCTAAAGGAGCCAAAGCTTAGTGATTTCGATACGCTTCCAAACATTCAAATTGATACCATCACTCTTGTAAATTGTACTAGTTACACTACCCATGTCATACAAGATTTAGGCTTAGTGTTGGAAGTGCAGGCTTACGTACCTCGAAATGACGTGAAAAATGGGGTGGAGGCAAAATCGTTCTGGCTACCGGCAAAGTCATGTTTTTCTACCGCTGGAAATGACGTGATAATACAAGGGTGTCCCAATTTCAGGGCACAGGATATCAGGATTTGTGTAAACAAGGTCCTTTTTTGTTGGTTTAATGTGTATTTTGAGACAGAGTTCAGGATTCCGTTTGAGATGTTCGATGGTTATAAGGGAATCAATAGTTTGGGGGCAAAGCTTTTCGATGAAATAGTAGTAAATTATCGGTTTTTGTAGGTTTGTCATGCATGTTTAGGTTTTCAATATTTTCTTCACTACTGATTTCTTCACTACTAATTTCTTCACTACTAATTTCTTCACTACTAATTTCTTCACTACTAACTTCTATTTCTTCACTACTAATTTCTTCACTACTAACTTCTTCACTACTAACTTCTTCACTACTAACTTCTTCACTACTAACTTCTTCACTCAATTATTTATTTCCTTCCCAACCAATTCTCCTATAACCTCCTCTTCACCCCATTTTCTCATACACGTCTTTCCTATTCACATCATCTGAATCAAAATAACGCGAACCAAAAGACATCTATCACAATGCAAGAGGAACTAGTTTCTATAGACAGACTAGAAGACCAATTGATAGACCATCCCGATGCCTCCACAAAGAAAGATCTCAATGATAGTTCGCTAGACGAAACATTTCAGAGGAAACTTAACGAAAGAGCAGAACAGCTTTCTCAACAATCAAATGATGCTGAAGGGTTCCAGTTTCTCGTCAGCAAACCTGATTTATTGTATGAGTACGAAGACCAAGGCTCGTTTCTAAAAGAACTCAACGATTGGTTCTGTTACAGTGACTTCAAAGTCTTAGGCGGCTTGAATGACTTACCTGTGCGCTACCACCAGAGACTAGACCCATTTATCAGTGCTACCAATGCCACCGAACCGGAATTCATAAAAGCATGCATAGAGAAGATTACCAGTGAGTCTCTTGATTCTTTGACGTACTATGTTTTTGGTAAGTATTCGGATTGTGCTTCAGAGTCTGAACAATTGGACAACATACGAAGTAACTGTAAGAATGTTTTGAGTTTTGGGTTGTTTGAGATGATTATAGAGTTTCTTCAACAAGTTATGCCACAACAACCTGAATCTCCGCTAGAAGCCGGTGACTACTTCAAGGGGTTGACAATATTTTACTTTTTAATCAACTATGTAATCCAGAATAACGATTCCCCCTACTATGTGAAGATGAGAAACGTTCTAGAGGAGACTGATTTGATATCAGATATAGTGACCGTGATAGCAAACTGGAAGGTCAAGCCGTCTAAATCATGCCGAATACGCTATTTGTTGCTTATATTGTGGAAGTTGATACTTCTCGAAATGGGTGATTCTGCTGCTATCCAGAGCTGTAATCAGTTCTTATTGGAACATCACGATATTAAAAATAACACCATCAATGGAAAGAAAATAACTTGTTCTCCCTTGGACTACTACACTTTCAGAGAAGATCTTATGGATAAGTATCCACTTTTCGATACTGCCTTCACTAAAGATCCTTTCGACTTTAAACAGTTTAAAAAGGTATTGAAGGAAGATAATTGCTTATCAAAGGTTGATTCAAGCAGTAGTATTTCCAGCACCAGCAGCTCCATCAGAGAAGATTATAATTTCTTCATGGCCGTGAATTCCCAAAGCAATTCTTTATCAAAGTACTTGGCCAATCCCAGACCCAACAAAACCCACACAATTCATAGTCAGATACCTGCTGCAACAGTGCATTTATCCACTCCAGTGCCTTCACCTCCTTCTACCCCTAGTGACTTTATGTCTGGAGGTGAAAAAATTAGAAAGCTGTACCAGGTACACCAGGGGATGCCATTTATCTACCCTAACGTAGATGTTAATGTTCCCTACGCTATACAAGAAGCGAATGAGATCTTATTGGACTCATTGTACGATAGTTACTCTAACAAAAGAATGTGGGCTGAGAGACAGAAGTTCATGATACAAGAGAGAGGATACATCAACGAATACAATGACAAATCTGGTGACGAGTTTGATTATAATGCAGAGAACTTGACAAAACTTCACCCACACAAATTTCTTGAGATCAAATCCATTACCAGGGTTGAATCATTTTATGCCAATAATGTCCACAAATTGAATAGTTTGGTGTGTGTGTTGGTTGATACAATACGGCATAACAAATTCGACGCAAAACTTGAATTCATAGAACGTCAGTTGAATGGTACCAAAATTCAACAAGAAATCGACGCTGCACACGTACAGAGTATCAATAAAATCCTTATACAGCAATTGGAAGTAGTAAAGATCAAGGAAATCACGCACATGGCATGTTCAGCTATATTATCATTATTGGTTCGGTGGTTCAAAATCAACCATGTTTTGAAGTATTACTATTTGTCATCATTAATCTTTGACCAGCAATTTGGAAAGGTGGTGTTTGACTATTTATCTAGTAGCTTGAACAACCCAAACTTGCAAGATTCAAGTAAAGAAAGTGAATATGAAAAGATTGTCTATCAAAATAGACTCATGAATCCAGCCATTTCGCTACCAAACTTGGAATTCTTCAACAACTGCGTTGGAAAAGTAGTAAAAGTACAGAAATATGAATTAATCAACAAGACCAAGATCAACGAGTTCCAATGTGCCGTGGAAGACAGCATAAGCAAGGTAAAAATCAACAAGTTCAACTCCAATTTTGCATTTATAATGACCAATCTTTTGGAGGTTTTGAACAAAATTATCATCAAGAACTACACCCAAAGGATATTAACATTGAACGAGTTGAAGCCCACAGAGCTCTTCAAAATGGTTGCCATGAATTACAACACCGGTTGTATTTCCAAGTCCATTTACAAGCTACTCAAGAAACTAGTTCCATATCAAGGCAGAAAATGGAAAAGTGTCAACATGGATTTGATTTCGCTCATCTACTTGAATTGCCACCTTTCTATGAGAGACAACTGGTTGAGTGGAAAGGATTTGGAAAACGACTTCAACAACTCGTTTGACCAGGAAATCAGTTTAAGAGGTCTCCTCCAGTTCTACCACATACGAAGATATCCCGGTAAAATGCTAAGCCTTGGGTACGAAGTATCTAAGGATTTCGTTCAGTTTCCCATTGATGACGACTTCGATTATCTATAGCTTGTATAGTCATAATCCATACACCTGAATTGTTCACGGCTGCAAAAACCTCCATACAAACACGGTCGTGCGCCGGCCACCAGAAAAAGCGAAAATTTTCATTGCTGCATCCAAAATCTCAACTCAACAAGAATGGTTAAATTAACACAAATTGACGAAACTCAAGAAGCCGAAGTCAAGAGCAAAGTCCAGTTAGACTCTGGTAGCGAAAGCGACAGTGACAGCGAAGTTGAATTTGATGACGACTACAACGAAGACGAAACCTTATACGACCGAATTGTCGCTTTAAAAGATATCATTCCTCCAGAACAAAGAAGTCAGCTTGTCCAGACCACGTCATATTTGAAAAACCAACTTAGCTGGGCTGCCAACAAGGCAGGTAATGCATTCTGGATCACCACTTCCAGTTTGTTGTTGTTGGGAGTTCCATTGAGTTTGGCTATTATTTCTGAAACCCAATTGCAAGAGATGGAAAACAACATCAACTTGCAAGACGGAAGCAAGGAGATCTTGGCTGGTGAAGAAAAGAAGTAAATAGTATGATCTGTATATATAAGTATTATTGAGAACTGTAGTTAATGTTGATTCAAAACAATCTATTCTATAATCTACTCCTTCTTGTGCTTGATGGACAAAGCGTAGATGTCCAAGAATGTGGTGATCTCGTAGATAATCTCGTTGATGAACATGGCATGGATACCCAAGGTGGTACCGAAACCTAACCATGCCACCAGATACACCGTATCAAAGTAATCGTAGTCAAAGAAATTAACACACACAAAAGTCACCACAATTTGCAACCCTGGAATGAACATTGGAAACTGGACCATTGGGAATTCTTGCACGGTAAGATGAGCCAAGATGATTCTTCCCACCGAAAACGCAATGGAAAGACCAATGGAAAGAACCAAGGGCATGGCAAAGCTGTACAAGTACTCTGGATAAACAGTCACTAGCGAAATGATAGAAGCGTAGTAACCTACGAATGGAAGAAGTCCATTGTAAGCATCCTGGATCTTTTCCGGTTTCCCTACATTCTTATAGTGCTTAGCAACATTAGAAAAAGCCTGTGCAATGTTGAAGTAAACCGAAAAGAGCCCCAAAACGGAGGCAGCAGTCTTGACGTCCAAATCCACATTCAATCCTACAGCATCAAATCTGAAATTAGCAAGATGGTACTGGAAAATCTCAGGACCAAAGATCCCGGTCATGACATAAACGCCAATAATCATCAAAATACCTTCTACAGGACCCGAAAACTGGGACAAAAACAATGTATGGGTGTGGTATTCTTCCCAGGTCGACATGTAAAAGTTACACACCGAAGCAAACTGAGTCAACAAAAACAACTTGCCGTATCCAAATTGAAACACCGAGCTGAAGATGATAGAAGCAAGAGTGGTGTTAATAGCATCGATGGAATGGTCGAACAACTCGCCCAAAGGACCGCTCTGGCCAGTGTTTCTAGCATGGCACCCGTCACAACCATCAAAAGTCTGATACATGAACAACCCAAAAGCATAGGCAAAGTAGCACCAGGTTGGCGACGTTTTGTTCAAGTACGGGTCGTAGTAAAACGTGATAACCAAGTCAATGATCACAAAAAACAATCCCAACAACGTGATGACGTTGGGCGCCATTGATCTGGGAAATATCTGCACAAAGTAATTCCACCATCTCTTCAACACAAACTTGGAGATCAACGAATGGTCTTCACTGGAGTATTTGTATAACTTCAAGTTTGCTAACTTGTTTTGAGGAATGAAGTAGCCCATGATTATGATTGCGAAATTAAGAGATGTGAATTTGGTTTATACGACGAGTGTGCCGATAAGAAAATTGGGTTTTTTAGGGTGAACTGTTATTTGATAGTTATAGTGTTCCGCTGTCGATTAGGAATTCAAGATAATCTACTATGACAATCTACAGATTCATCAGCAACCCAAAATCTAAAGAAACCTCTCCCAATAAAAACACTTCTAGGACTCGAACTCAATTTACTCTATCACCTGCTTCATAATTGATATGTGCAGTTGTTCTTTGTTTGAAGCGTTATGTCTAGCTGATTACCTACTTGATTCCATTCTTGAGGTCTCACGTTACTTTCTTCAAGAAGTTTTAATAGAGTTGGTTGGTGTATTTGAAGGTTAGGTGTTTTTGAAGGTTTTGGTGTTTTTGAAGGTTTTGGTGTTTTTGAAGGTTAGGTGTTTTTGAAGGTTTTGGTGTATTTGAAGGTTTTGGTGTTTTTGAAGGTTTTGGTGTATTTCAATTTTTGGTGTATTTCAATTTTTGGTGTATTTGAATTTTTTCGTTTCTGCTATCCATAACTATCATTGTGCAACAAGTTTCCTTTAGAAATCATTAAGATCAGGATCATTAATAGGATCATTAATGTTGCTAACTTTACTCGTTTCTGGTCCCCCAACTGTTTCATAGTCGCTTCTACTGCCGCTTTTTTGGTGGATCATTTTCTTGAACTTATACTCTTCGTCTTCACTACTATAACCGCTAAAATTACCTCTTGCTACCTTATTTTCTCGCCACAGCCCTTCTTGGAAGCCTACCTCAAATATGAAAAGTCGCGCTTTCGAAAAGGATCCTCAACTATGAATGGTTTTGACTGGCTTAACATGCCGGTAGACACCCTGGAATCCGCTCCAGCACCCACGGTGTCGTTCGGAAACAGTTCCCGGCCGTTGTTGACCCAAACAAACCAAAACCAACCGATGGAGAATCAAACTCAGCAAACCCCGGTCCCAAATCAAGTACAGTCGCTTAATAACACCTTAACGCCCAAGTCTATTTTCAACCAAAGATCACAGAGTCAAGGTGAATTGAATCAGTATGCTCGTCAGGAGCTGCAATTCCATAGCCTGGCCCAGGATTTGAATGGCAGTCAGTCGAATTCCAACAAAATAAGCTCCAAAGACCGTACAAACGACGAACTAGTACCATTATCACTCACAGCAAACGATTTGACCCTCCAGGAATCAAAAACCTATATCAGATGGTACACTAACATTCTCTCCAGAACAAACACCAGAACAATATCGCTTCAAGACGTTTTCAATTTCCTAGTGAACTTCAAGATTCCTGCTGCGGTTAAGGACGACATAATTAGAATTTTTCAGCATATTAGGTCCTCCATCAACATTGGTGAGTTCTTTGCATTACTCCGACTCATTTCCCACGGCTTGAATGGAGTTCAAATCCAAAGGAATCTAATAAAGGTCATTTCGCTGGTTCCTGTTCCACCTTCAATCTTGTCAAAAAAGCGTCAGAATGAAGACGAAGACGACTCTGAACTCAATTCCGTCAACAGCTCAATGTCAACCTCCAATAATCTGAATATGGCTGCCGAAGATTCCGCAGATTCTAGCCAGCCCAAGTTTGATATTGACTCCTTCACAACCTTTATGTTAACCGGAGAAAGACCTACGGCTAAAAGAAAAAAGAAAAACCTTAAATGCGTCAAGTTTATAGACCAGGTGGTGAGTGATGTGCACGAAGATGACCCTAATGTGCAGCCTATTGACTACTCGCTTCCCATGGACCAGTTGCTAAAATTGCAACAAAATGACTCGCTCAGGATACCCACTAACAACTACAGAAGCCCCAGCCCACGACCAGAAGAAGAAGAACAGATTTTAAGGGATATGGGAGCACAATTGGGCCATTTCCAGAACTTGAATAGTGTAGATACCGTATCCATAGATGGCACGCCTTCTTCGATTCATTTGTCACATAGCAATCAAGGTAGCGTCAACAACAGCACCGAACAGTTGCTTAAGCCTAACATGACAGGTCCAGCACAGATGTCACAGTTTCTTAATCATGTACAGCAAAATGAATCTAGCGAAATTCAAAACGAAACTGAGTTTTTGAAACCGAATAGAACAGGTCCTTACGACATGCTCAGAATGTTTTCGCCTAATCAAACAGAAGGAGATAGCAGCACACCTAGGATTTCTCTTCTGGCATTCACAGACCAAATGACAGGAACTGGAGTCAATACCATGAATAATACCAATTCTACTGTTACTGGTCCCGCAACCAACTCAGGCGGATTGAATCCTAATGCACCTCCTGTTCCTTCCAGAAGAACAAGGTCTGTTTCTTCACCAGCTCCGGCACATATCTTGAACAATAATATGCTAGATGCACCTAGTTCACCATTAAGCAATAATCCATATACAAGTCCTCAAGCTGGTTCGCCGTTGAACAGCAATCTCGCGGTACCACAGGCCAAATTTCCTACCATAAATTCACCACCAGCACCTCCATCGAGAAACTTATCACCAAGACCACCCCCTCCACCTCCTAGACGTAGAGGTGCCAGTTTTTCACCAGCATTACCACCGAAAATTCCTAACGACCCTTATGCCTCGTTGCAAGCAGTACCGCATCAAACAATACTGCCACCTCCATTACCGCAACAGTCTATATATGGCCAGCCTAATGATAGCACAGCCAATATTTTGGATGACTTGAAAGCATTACAGGCAGAGGTAGATAAAATCAGAGACATGACGGGTGGGTTTTAATAGACAAATATAGGTTGTTTTGTAGATTTTCTCGCAAGACCCGTCCTTCTCAGAAACATCAGAATACTCGGTGGCATACCTTAAATTGTAGTCACCAGCTAATAGTGATATTTGATATTCAAGATGTGTAGTGCAAGAAACATCTACAAAAAATGTCGCGGGTGTTTACAACGCGAAAAAACACAAAACACAAACCCATGATAATATGATATCACGGGATATGAATCGACAGTTGGGTCGTAAGCACTTGATAGATGATGACAATACATTCTTGCCGCCTGCATTATCTTCTTATAGCATCGCTTTGTTAAATGACAACGAAAAGAAGCCTTTTGAGAAAGCTACAAGTCCATCATTAAATGTCAACACTATATCTGGTATCCCTACCTTGGGTAACCCTCCCACAAAGCCCGATATAGCCTTGGAAGGTGGTCCTGCCGAATCAAATGGCAGGAGTAAAGTCACTGGAATATACGAGTTGGATTTTCCCAGAGACAAACTCAGAAACAAGTTGTTTGTACATTTCAAAGAAATTGAGCTGATGAATCGAAGTAACTATTCCGACAGGGTGAAATCGCCGCCGTTTGCATTATCCCCCAATAACATAGGAGAGGTTTATAATAACAGCCAAAGTCATTTTAACCATAATGATGATTATAATTCGAATATTCCTACTCATGCATCCAATAATATTTCAAATAATGTGTCCAATAACTCCAATAACATTTCTAATGACGCTTCCAATAATAACACCGCCAATACCTCAAACCACAACACAAACATATCAAATTTCTCCAATTATAGTCATTCCATAGCATCTCCTAACAACAGCATTTCCCTTGACGAAAGACCTTCGAGTCTGGGTTCCAACGAAAGAATAAAAAGGTTAAGAGGAAGAAGATTTGGTAAATTGTTGGGCCCCCCACAAAGAAAATCCATTCATGACTTTGAAAATCAAGAACCTGATGCAAAGCAGAACGATTTAGAACCTCCAATTGAAGTAAAACCGTTTGAATTCAAAATAGACAATCAAGAAAACTTGTTTGATAGTTTAAACCTTGGAAAAGAGAAGGAACAGGAGTTGAGAAACCGTATTGACGAACAAAAGAGAATCAACGAAGAGAGGCACAGAATGCCTTTGCATGAGATCTCAAACAACGTTCCACCAGCATTTAAGCCAATAAACTTGGGTTCATCTTTAGATTCATTTAGGAAACCAAAGGTCCCTAAAATAAGTTCTCCATTGAAAGATCTCGAACCAAAAACTGCTGCACTTCCGCCAGCAGTCGTGCAGTCTATCCAATCAAGGAAACCAGAGCCAAAGAAACCAGAGGATGATGACTACAAGAAACGTAAAACAATTGGCATAAACGGAAATCAGTACGAAAAGCTTGAACTTCTCGGTAGAGGTGGTACTTCTAAAGTCTATAAAGTAAAGTTGTTATCCAATAATAAGGTATACGCCATTAAAAAGGTGTCTTTTGACCAGTTTGATGACTCTTGTGTGCAAGGCTTCAAAGGTGAAATAGATTTGTTGATCAAATTAAAACACGCAGATAGAGTTGTGAAGCTAATTGATTACGCCATAGGTGAGGGATCCATATACTTGGTGATGGAATGTGGAGAAATAGACTTAGCTCATGTGCTACAAAACAGGTTGAACACTGAATTGGACTTGAACTTCGTGAAGTTTCATGCTATTGAAATGCTCAAATGCGTGGAAGCGGTGCATTTGACAGAAATCGTACACAGTGACTTGAAACCTGCAAATTTCTTATTTGTAAAAGGTAGTTTGAAGATTATTGACTTTGGTATTGCCAACGCGGTACCAGACCACACTGCAAATAT
Organism: Yamadazyma tallmaniae; assembly: GCA_030569655.1. NCBI lineage: Eukaryota > Fungi > Ascomycota > Pichiomycetes > Serinales > Debaryomycetaceae > Yamadazyma > Yamadazyma tallmaniae. The sequence goes on along the minus strand of JAJMLL010000008.1, from coordinate 356,263 downwards.
TTACCGTGATTCTCAGATTGGTACTCCAAACTATATGGCTCCGGAAGCCTTAATTGATATCAACCAATCGTTGCTGCCAAAAGTAAATGCCAAAAATACCTGGAAGGTGGGAAAGCCTTCAGACGTTTGGTCATGTGGGTGTATTATATATCAGATGGTTTATGGAAAACCACCTTATGGCGGATACTCAGGTAACCAAAGAATAATGGCTATAATGAATCCACAAGTGAAAATCCAATATCCTTCGAAAGGACTTGGGGGAGTAGGGGTTCCTAAATCAGTGATCGAATTAATCCAAAACTGCCTTTCTCGTAATCCTAATGAAAGATGGAGCGTCAAACAATGTCTTGAAAGTGACTTCTTGAAACCAAAGGTGGTTGATGAAGTTTTCATCCGAGACTTGGTTCACCTGGCAGTGAACTTCGGATATAACAATCATATCAACGGTAATGGTTTGACTTCAGCAGTGTATGATAAATTGGTGGAAACTGTGCTAAAGCAAATAGACGAATTGGAACTTTAGCATGTGCATATTTTAGAGTGTATAGTAAATGACATTAATGAATCCATATACTTTTGACTGTCCTATAAACTTTATATTTCTACTTGATCTGTTCCTAACGACGAGGACCTAACTTTTCCAACACTCTAGGGCCTTGTTCTTCCCATTCTTGCTTGGAGACCCACATGTGATCCTTGTCAGCCATTATGTTGGCCAAAACTGCACCTCCAATGAAGACCATATGTCTTCTTCTTGGAGGATCTTCGATTTTGACTTTAAACTTGTCCAATCTAGAAGCATCCCCGTTCAAGACTTTAGTCAACCATAATTGTTTCAATTCTTTTTCTAAACGAGATGGTAATCCTGGGTACATTGAAGAACCTCCAGACAAAACAATGGCTTTATATAAGGATGCCCTGACATCCACATCTGCAGATTGAATGGTGTTGAACAAACATTCTCCCACACCAGGCTGCTCGACGTCCACCAAATGAGGTTGGAACAAACATTCTGGGGCTTCAAATCTTTCAGAACCAACCTTGATGACTCTTCCATCGGGCAACTCGTATTTTTCCACCAAAGTGGTGGTTTCTTGTGCAAGTTTAGTGTCCAACTGCAAGTCGTAGGAAACATAACACAACTTCTCTTTGATTTGTCTGACAGTTTCAAAATCTGCAGTTCTGTTGAAAGCATACCCACGACGTAACAACAAGTTTATTAAGTTTCTGGTCACATCTCTACCAGCTACATCCAATCTTTTCGTCAAGTGGTTCAACACAACTGATTCGTACACTGGAACAATATGGGTGACACCGTCACCAGAATCCACAACAACCCCTGATGATAAACCCTGAGCATACAATGCCAACACGGCCTGGATAGCAACATAAACTCCACCAAAGTTGTATTTTTCAAACATCACTTGGCACATCATTTCTCTGTTCTTCAATGGATTCATAGGTGGTTCTGTCAACAATACTTTCTTGCCAGAGGGGTCTATTTTCATTCTCTCGTAAAATGCATAATCCCATAAGTGTTCCATATCCTCCCAGTTCTTGATAATACCGTTTTCCATGGGATAATTTATCTGTAACATTGACCTGACTTCACTGGCCTCGCTTCCACACATTATGTCTTTGATTTCGATGTCACTAGGAACCAACGAGTTTCTTTCTTCAGCACGCAAAAGCGGTCTTCCTACAATCGAGGGAAATGTGTGGTCGGGGAAATTGGTCCCTGCTCTACCGATTTTCACAAAACCAGTACCTTGGTCAAGAACTGCGTTGTGTTAGTAAAGTTGTGAAAAGACATGGAATAAAAGTGGGAAAAAAACTATCCTAGTGAGTAGTTGACGTCACTGGAGTTTCAATTTCCAATTGATCTTTGATGTTAACCGCTGGTACGTACCAATTGGAGTATCACTCATTTGAACAATCTTATCTTCGAGGTTTTTCTTTTGATGATTTAAAGGGTGAGAACTTCTGGCGCGCACGACGTTGGAAGAGTAGTTCAAAGGAAGAGTGCATTTAACGTAGGGTAGAACATACAGTTTCGAAGCTTTAACGTAGAGTAGAACAGTTTCGAAGCTTCAGAAGAATACAGAACCAATACATACATCTCTTAAACGCTACTTACGCCTTGTGTGCAATCTTAAATGCAAATGTCAAGTATGAAGTGTGAGTCTTGATTTCAGACTCAATCTTGGTAACATCTTTCCATGAGTAGTTGATGTCACCCTCCTTAACTCGTTCACCTCTTCCAAACGGATTGTAGCCTCTGTTTTTCTCCTTCGGTTCCTTTGGTTCCTTTGGTTCTTCTTCTATTTGTTCCGCATCCTCCATTTTTTCACCTTGTGCAAGTTTGATTCTCTTTCTGGCTTCGATTCCAAAATCACGTCTGGTTTGAATATCTCTTAATCTCTTCACTACATCACTTACATCTCTGGACATTTCCTTTCTTGCTTCCCATCTTCTTCCATTCACCTCCACCATTTCTATATCTATCCACCCATGTGCTTGCAAAGCCTCTACTGTCTTATGCACTTGTTCTATACATGGTGAAAAACAACACACTCCGACCTTGCTCTGGGGATCAATAACCGGATCCAAATGATCAATTGCAATCCATGGAGATGGCAAATCTAAGAATATGACCTCAGCATTGATTTTGTTATCCACAGCAAAATTACTAGGAATTTCATCGATTTCAAACCCATGTTCACACACATCTCTGTGAGTGATTAATGAGTTCAAGTTTATTCCGTGCTCTTCGATTTCAATCTTGGCTTCTTCATATCTTGGTTTGTGGAATTCATATGTAAAAACTCGACCATCCAAACCAACGGTTCTGGCAAACGAATGTGTGAATGATGCTGAACCAGTTCCGGCTTCAATAACTCTGGTGCCTTTTCCTACTCCTAACCTTTGCATTATATACGAGGAGTCATGAGTGTAGACGATTTGAGTTCTATGCGGTAAGGAAATGGTCCATATTTCTGGAGTGGGATGTAACAAGTGAATAAATCCATAACCTTTAGCTCCACACATCTGCTGGCCATATTGCATTCCTACCATGTCGTTGTGTCTGAAATGACCATATCTTGTGTTCAATATCTGGTCCTTGGTAACCCTGATAGGTTTGATGTCATTTCTGCTGATAAAAGCAAGCACCAAGTCGCCTTCTTCTACAATATCTTTGTATGAGTAAAATGACATTGAGATGAGATGCGATTTTTCGGTTTGAGTGTTGATATTTCAATGTGTGTATGAATTATGAAACACTTTCTAATGATTTGATGGCACTTTGTTTGATCCAGTTACTATTAACAGATTAGAGATATGGTAGTTTCGACTGTAATTTTTGTTGTAGTATTTTTACATGTGACAGAATAATATGAGAAGAACTGGCTGTGGATGCTGTGATTCTTACGGTTTTAGATATTTGATGGTTTTTTAGATATTTGATGGTTTTTTAGATATTTGGTAGTTTTTAGATATTTGGTAGTTTTTTAGATATTTGGTAGTTTTTTATGGCTCTGGGTTTTCTAGATATTAGATGGTTTTTATGGCTCTGATGGCTCTGTACATGGCAATCCCCACTTAACTCAATTCTTCTTTATGGGTTGTATATTCTGCATTTGTAGTATTGAATTAATTAAATGTAGTGTGTATTGGGAAATTGATTTTTCAAAAGTACCACCACACTAGGATTGAATAAGAAACGTTAAGCTAACTATACTTACATTCAAATCACCTAGAAAGCCATCTCTTGCCAAAACACCACCTCCCACTATCAATGCTGGTCGTGTCCTCACCTATGTCTATGGACGAAATCTCAAAAAAATCTTCCAAACCCTTCAACATGTCAGAAACTCAAAACACAGAAGGATCCAACGTGGAAGACTTGTATCTAGAGTCGTATGCTTTCACTACTGCGGCGGCCATAGTCGGATCCGTTGACAGAAAGATTTTCGTATTATTAAGAGATGGAAGAAACTTATTTGGAGTATTGAGAACCTTTGATCAATTTGCCAACTTGGTGTTGCAGGACGCTGTGGAAAGAATATATTTGGGTGCCGAAGGCAGCCAGGACTTATCCAACCCACAAAGATTCGGAGAAACCTATAGAGGTGTTTTTATGGTAAGAGGAGAAAACGTGGTGATGTTGGGTGAGGTAGACATTGACCACGAAGATGATCACTTGGAAGTTATGCAACAGATGCCATTTGAAATAGCAGATGCAGAATTGAAGGCCATTCACAAAGAAAAAGTAAAAGTAGAAAAACTCAAGTCCAAGCAATTATTGACCAAAGGTTTTGTTAGTGATTTTGCTAAGTCGGATTTATATTGATCTTGTAAATTATAACGATTAATGATTTTTTTCTATAGACACGAATAAACGATAGTAGGAAGTTGTTCCTAGAGTATCCAGCTATAAGAAAGGTATTAGTAGTACGATATTTCAATAACTAAACAGCCTACAACTTGGAGAGAGCCTCATACCTCAGTTCATAGTTGCTGAAGTATTCGTTCATCAAGGCAAACTTCTTAGACTCGTTACGTCCTAGTTGACTCAAATGGGCTTCATCTGGACCATCAGCCATTCTCAATGTTCTGGCGTGAGCGTAAGCCCTGGCCAATACTTGGTCCTGACTTACACCTTCAGCACCAAACATTTGAATACACCAATCCAAAATCCTCAATATAGTTCTTGGGGTCTCAATCTTAGCGATGGCAATATCTTTCATGGCCAGCTTAGCACCACCAATGTCAATTTGATGAGCTGCGTTTAAAATCAACAATTTACACTTGTGAATATCGATTTTATGTTGGACCACAGAGTTGATGAAAGATTCATACTTATTCATTGGCTTGTTGAAGATTATTCTGTCGTTACCTCTTTGAATGGTTCTCATAAGAGCAAATTCTCCAGCACCTATCAATCTCATACAGTGGTGGATTCTACCAGGACCTAATCTGGACTGAATGATCTCAAACCCTCTTCCCTCCGAGGCCAACACACAATTGGGCATATCTTCGGCAGGAATCTCGTAGCCATTAAACTCAACCTCACAATGGCCGTGGGGGGCGTCATCATAGCCAAATACAGACAATGGTCTTACCACTTTGACTTTACCAGAAGCCAAAGCCTTCTTAGCATCAATTACTAAAACGGTGTGGTTTCTGTACACAACCTTTCTGTTATCATCTGTTTTGCACATAACCAACCAAACATCACATCTAGGATCTCCAGCTCCAGAAGCAAACCACTTGACTCCATTCACCACATAGTTCCCAGCTTCATTGACGTCAGCACTTACACTGATATTTAAAGCGTTGGAAGACGAAGTTCCCTTTTCGGTCATCAAGAACGCAGATCTAATATCTCCGTTCAATAATGGCTTCAACCAACGTTGTTTGTGATACGGATTGCCGTATTTCGCCAATATTTCCATGTTTCCGGTGTCTGGAGCATTGGTGTTGGTGGCTTCGGGTGCAACAAATGATCTCCCCAAGTATTGCGCCATCAATCCGTACTCCAAATTGGTGTATCCTGACCCTTCGGCATAATGTTTGGACAAAAACATGTTCCACAATCCCAACTCCTTAGCCTTTTGCTTCAATGTTTCTGTGATTTGTGGTGTCAGCTTCCATCTGTCAGCTCCTTCTTTGATCTGATCCAAATAGATTCTGTCTGCTGGCAAACAGTAGTTATCCACAAACTCTTTACATTTCTGGATGGCTTCAACCCCTTCTGGACTCAACTTATCTAAAAAGATGGCAGGTATTTCTTTCTTTATACTCATCTCGAATTCTGATTCGTCTCAACTTAAGCTCTGCAATTGAACAATTTCTGCAACTGATGTATCTTCTACGTACAACCTCCTGCTTTTATAGCGTGATTCCAGAATTCAACTTCAGCTGTGATTCTCCACAAATTAATGTCGTGTGTCGGGAAATAAATTCTCAAACACCGAATGTCGCGTGACACCTCGGCTTGATTTCGCGAACAAATTTGCCTTCAAACCAACCACACCTTCAAATGGAGTTTGATTCTGACATTCCTAAGATCCCGGACTACAAGTTATCACAGAAGCAGTTCCTTCTCGGGGTAGAGAAAAGGCTGGAAGTGCGTGGCAGCATTTTTCTGGAATTGATTGAAGCTATTAAGGCAGATAACTTGGCACCATATTACAAATACTTGAGCCAGGAATACAAGGATTTCCCGTATGAAGAGAGCTTATACCAGAAGATGGCAGCTCAGAACGAGAAGGACATCGAAGAATTAAGCGCAAAGGTCAAGGAAGCAGAAAGCGAAGAAGAAAGTGAACTAGATCCAGTCGTAACTAACATGAAGTTGGCAGAATACTATACAAAGATAATTGACAAGAAGAATGCGGTGGAAACCTTCAAGAAGACCTTGGAATTAGGCCAGCTGACGGGCTCTAAGATAGATATATTATTAACATTGACCAGATTGGAGTTTTTCTTCAATGACTATGTGGAAGCTTCCAAATACTTGGAACAAGTCAAGACTTTAAGTGATAAAGGAGGTGATTGGGAAAGAAGAAACCGTTATAAGACATATAATGGTATTTACTTGATGACTGTGAGAAATTTCAAAGATGCATCCAAGTTGTTGACTGACTCCTTGGCTACGTTCACTTCAAACGAGTTGTGTAGTTATGAACAGATTGCTCAATACTCCATAATTACCGGTGTTCTTTCCTTAGCTAGAGTTGATTTGAAGGAAAAGGTGATTGACTCACCGGAGATCTTATCGATCTATTCCTCTGCTAAGCAATTGGAGCCTTTGATCAACTTAACCAACTGCTTATACACTTGTCAATACAACTACTTGTTCCAGTATTTGTTGGAAACAAACGACACTTTATTAATCCCTGACAAATACTTGCTGCAACATGCTAACTATTTCTTGAGAGAGATGAGATGTAAAGCATACTCCCAGTTGTTAGAGAGTTACAAGTCGTTGTCCTTAAAGTCCATGGCTCAGAGTTTTGCTGTATCTGAAGAATTTTTGGACAATGATTTGTGTAAGTTCATACCAATCAAAAAGTTAAACTGCACAATAGACAAGGTAAACGGAATTATCGAGACTAATAGACCTGACAACAAGAACAGCCAATATCATTTGTTGATCAAACAAGGAGACACTTTGTTGACCAAATTGCAGAAGTACGGAGCTGCAGTGAAGTTAAGTGGTGCAGAAAGGGTGGCATAGAAGTTATAAAATACACGCAGTAGCAATAACCAAGGTTTGGAAGAATGGTATTTTTTGATCTCTTACTCTGATGTAAGCTCGAATCGAATTCTAATAAGAATTCATACAACCTGTGTGTGGTTCAAGCCACATGTCAATCCAGTTGCTATTCAAAATGCAATAATTTCCTATTCCAGTTTAATTCCGCTTTTATTAGGTTGCAAAACGTTGCACTTTAACATTTAAACTGGTGGAAAATGCATACCCCTTCATTAAACCTTGATTCGGTGGTCACAGTCATTATAAAACCTCCCATATAGAACAATGGATTTCCGATTGATTTGTGACTAAATAAAAATGTTTTTCACTTTAGGATTTTTGGCTGCAAAAATCGCTGCTCAACCTTTGAGTTCAACTGATATCTCGGGTCAAGCTCCAGGCGCCTTAGTCTTAACTACTTCGGTGGCACCTGGTCCAGTTGTTGGTCATAATGCCTTTACTCCCTTCACTTATGCGCCATTTCCAAGTCCAAGGTACATTTCTCCTGCTAACAGTAATGCGCCTACTATCACCTATGCACCCCCATATGCGGAATTATCTAGCTTACACGATCCCGTAGCCACGACAACTTACGGGTCCTGGCGGGCTAATCTTTCCAACACCTTTACTGATTCACATGACCCATATGGACAGTCTGCTTGGTTTCAAATGTGGTCCGAGATGAAACTTCAGAACTTCACAGTTGGTTTGTATAGCACCACGGTTGAACCTACACCCATCCCAAGCTCTGAGCTTATTTTACCACCAGAAGACCCTTTCACTTTCAGAGATGACTTGAAGTTTCCTGCAGATTTCGTTTACGGAGTGGCAGGCTCTGCACCACAAATTGAGGGTGCTGTTGCTGAAGAAGGCAGATCTCCAACTGTTTTGGAAAACCTAATTCCTGGAGGAAAGCCTGAGTACACTACCCTTGAAAACTACTATCTCTATAAACAAGACATTGCTAGATTAGCAGCCATTGGAACTGAATACTATTCGTTCTCCATACCCTTTTCCAGAATCATGCCCTTTGTGTTACCAGGTTCCCCAGTTAATAAGCAAGCTCTTGATCATTATGACGACGTCATAAACACTTGTCTTAAGTATGGAATTAAGCCTATCGTCACATTGATACATTTTGATTCTCCAACCATGTTTTTGGCTAACAGCAGTTCTGAAAAGGTTCCGTTAGAAGGAAATGGTGGTTATGAAAATGATACTTTTGTAGATGCTTTCGTGAACTATGGAAAGATAGTCATGACTCATTATGCCGACAGAGTACCCATCTGGGTTGGATTCAACGAGCCTTATCACTTTGTTGGTACTCCGTTGGGTATTAAGAATGTTGTTCTTGCTACAGCCAGGCTACACAAATTCTATCATCAAGAAATCAAGGGTACTGGGAAATTTGGTATCAAATTTAACGATTATTTCGGCATGCCTTCAAACGTCACTAACCCAGAAATCATGAAAGCCGTGACAAGATACAATAACTTCCAGTTGGGGACCTTTGCTAACCCTTTGTTTTTGGGAAAAGACTTTCCACAAGAGTTCTTGGATACATTCACAGAGGACACTAGATACAGATTTACAGCTGCAGAATTGGAAGAGGTTTCTTTTGGATGTGACTTTTTTGGAATAAATCCTTACACGTACAGCTTCATCACACCAGCTCCTGGTGGAGTCGAAGCGTGTCAAAATAACAAGACAAATAAGTTATGGCCATTATGTGCTACCCAGGGCCAGGTTAGACCAGATGGTTGGAAAATTGGTTATAGGTCCAATGCAAGAGTATACATTACTCCTGATGAAATGAGAACTTACATGAAATACATCTGGAACACCTGGAAAGCGCCTATTTTAATTGGTGAATTTGGGTTTCCTGAGTGGAAAGAATCTGAAAAGGAATTGGGAGATCAATTATTCGATACCGTAAGATCCGTGTATACCAGAAGCTACTTACAATCATTTTTAGAAAGCATTCACTTTGATAGGGTTAATATTATGGGAGCTTTGGTGTGGTCTTTTGCTGATGATTGGGAGTTTGGTGACTATTCCCAACACTATGGTCTACAAGCTGTCAATTTGACTACCCAACAAAGATACTACAAAAAGAGTTTCTTTGACGCTAATAAGTATGTTCAAGATAGAAGGTAGTCATTTTTATTCAAAGTCGTTGTTTCGAATAGTTTTCGTATAATTTTAGTTAGTTTTCGGGGATAGTATAGTCCAATATATTCAGCTTAAAGTTGCAAAAAACTAAGAATCTCAATTGTGCGACATTTGAAATTGATTATCAACAAAATGACACTAGTTTGTATTTTAATTTCGCAAAAGTCCCAAATTTTTGAGACAATGTTAAAGCAGTTTACAGTGAGAAATTGAGATTTTCTGCAGTGTCACAATTGTCCCTCATACTTAGCGAAAAAATAGACCACTCGGACACATTTTGAAAACTTTGTTATGGATATTAGTCTTTTTAAGCAAGTAAATGAGACCTCAATTGCAATATCAACGTTCTAGAGTACTATATTTGATGATTTTCTGAGTACTGTAGCAGGTTTCGAAGATTTGGAGAGTAATCGACCTTGCAAAAAGGTAATGAAGGAAGCGAGGTTCGAACTCGCGCGGACAATCGCCCAACAGATCTTAAGTCTGCCGCCTTAGACCACTCGGCCATCCCTCCAGTATTTACTGGTAGTTGCTAACACTCTATAGCTTCTAGTATACCTTTTCACTAAGTATGAGGGACAATACACTGCAGAAATTTTCAATTTCTCGCTATTAATGCTTTTTGAGAGTCTCGAACGTAGCGAAATTAAAAATCTTTTCAAGTATTTGAGACCCTCATTGAGACACTTTTGAGACCTCTATGTGCAGAGCCGCTTATTGTCTTGCGGCGCTTCTTATTACTGTGGTTCTAGAACTCAATCAACGTTTTTAAACTGCTTAAAACAATACTAAAAATTGGCGATGAAGGTTTTGAAACTAATAATACGTTAGAAGAGGATGAATATATGATTCGATAGGTTCCACTGTGTGTTTGCTGCCAAAAAAAGTACTGAAAACCTCCAATGTCTTTCATGTCTCCTAGTGCATGCCATAGTTAAGGTGCATTTTTACATAGACAATCCGTTTCCTATATTGCAGTTACAATTTTGCCACAGTGGTGGCATCATATGGTAGCTACAAGAAGGGTCTACGGCTAAAATTGCTTTTTGTTGCAGTATTTTATTCGAATATTTCAATATCGTACAAGGTTGATTTTGGGCATGAAAACGAACAAAAATGAAACCTGAGGTATCTGGTTTCCTAGAGTATTTATTTGGACTACCCGTTTAGTATGTTGTAATTGCAATTTGCGATAGAAGTAGCATCATTTAGTAGCTGTAAGAAGTGGCTGTATTAAGAATGTTTTATTTTTTAATATTTTAACTGATATTTTATAAGCTTGGTTTTGAATCAATGAATAAGAAACTCGAAATTTCAAAAGTTGCAAAAATTATTTAATTACAAAAAATCTTGAAAAATTGATACCGTATAAACAACCATCGAATGTGCTACTATAAAACCTAAACCATCTTCACCCTTAATAACTCAAAGTGTAAATACAAAAGGTCACGATATCTACAATTGTCACACGCATTCACGTGACGATATTTAAGTTCCAGCAATAATGAGATCAAAAACCTGGAGTTGAACATAAAATCGAACACAAAAATGGCAACCACAGGAGAAAGTCCTGTTCTTAAGACAAGAGAGGAGGTAATCCAAATGTTTAAAAATGAGCACATCGACTTGCTTGCAATGGTGATTGAGGTTGAAGGCCACGATGAAAAGTTGGAGTATTCCCAAGAGATGGAAGACTTGCCTCAGGAATTATACTTTTATATTCCAGAGTATTCCAAGTACTATTTGACTATCAGATACAAGGTGTTATCTAAACCGTTAAAGAACTTGGTATATCATCAGGTTGTGAAAAAAGGAGGGTTTGTGTTTAAACAAAGAAAGGAGTTCATGAGCGAAGAAGCAGTGATAAACGACGAGTCCATTCCGTATCACGAAATCACATTTCCCGTGGACAACATTCCCGGCGGCTCGATTGTTAGAGGAACATTTCCAGCCACCTCCACCTTCTATGCTGACGGAGAAAAGGTGTTTTCCACCAAATGGACCATAAAAATCACACCCAAGGACACAAAACCAGCCAAAGGCGGATACGTTTAATGAATTTATGTATGGCTTTAAATTTATGTAGAGCGAACCTCTTCCCAGGGCTGTTTGTGGCCTTGTATACACTATGTCCGTAGTGCGGCTACTAATACCTGTCGTATGACCTTATCCGAGAACAGAAAATTTAATATCCCTAAAATGAGTTCTCCCAAAAGAAGAATGGAGAAAGATGTGATGGACTTGATGATGAGTGACCATGACGTGCAACTCATAGACGACTCCATCCAAGAAATGTACGTGTTGTTTTCCGGTCCCAAGGATACCCCCTACGAAGGTGGGACGTGGAAAATCAGAGTAGAATTGCCAGATCAATATCCCATGAAGTCCCCGTCAATTGGGTTTATAAATAAGATCTTCCACCCCAATATAGATGAAAGCTCCGGTTCGGTGTGTTTGGATGTGATAAACCAAACGTGGTCTCCGATGTTTGGCTTGTTGAATGTGTTTGAGAACTTCTTACCCCATTTGCTTCGGTACGCAAACCCCAGTGATCCATTGAATACTGAAGCATCCAATTTAATGTCCAAGGATGAAAAGATCTATAATGATAAAGTAAAGGAGTATGTCCTCAAGTTTGCACAAAACATCACCAATGATAATGATGACGACGTAGATGATAACGGAAACGAAGACGACGACGACGAGTTGAGTGATGTGGGAAGTTTGTCAAGTGACGACGAATCGGTAGCGGGGGAAATGGATATATAGGCAGGGCAGCATTATATACGAAGTATGAATCTTTACTACAGTTATATTGGAAATGGGCTAAAATACTAAATATATTAAACTAAACGCATTAAACGGAACCATATGTTAAATACTAGAACCAATTGAAGTCTTCATGCTTCTGTAGTGGAAATAAATTGTTTGAAGCTATAAACTTCATTACTTGGACTCAACCCTTTGCTCATTACTACTCATCAATCATCACCAAACTGTAAATCAACCGTACTCAGGACTTGAGTACGAATGTCGTGGGATCCTTCGGACAAAGTCTCTTAAGATTCCATTTCTGCCTAAGCAATTTCGTCGTTTGGTGCTGTGGAATGTGGTATTTGCTGTATGGGTATTCATATGCATTATATTTCAAAGGTAAAAGTAATTGGTGGTTTCAATAGTATATTTGGACCAGTGCTGTAACTATTGTATGTCTACAGTAGAGATTTAAGTGGGTATTTATATTAGCTCAAGTTGGAATCTTCTTAGAAGCACTGAGAATTTGGAACTTTAAAGTCCCAAAAAGAGTCTTTGTGGAACCGTTTAGAAAATTTTCGTGAAGAATAATTACGGACTTCTGGAAAATGTTTGGAACAGCTTGTTAAAAACCAAACTGGGAGTCATAGTGTTCGTAAGCTCTTGTGTGTATTGGCGTTTCTCTTGTCTTTGGTTTTACTTTAATTCCTGTGAAAGACTGTCTGATTCCTTTGTTTTACATTAGTTCATTCTTGATTCGGCTGCCATTTTGCACATTCAATGCTTGATCACACTTACTCAATTATATACTTATCCCTCCACTGAAGTCTTCATACTTCGCTTGATTCGGCTTATCAAATGTCGCGCGACACTTGCTGATTATGCGGATCCCAAGCTCCTACAATTTGCAACAATTTTCATCGACTCTTCACCATGCTTAGAATATTCACACGTCGTCTCACCGACTCTGCTTCTGTGATCAAGACATTAAAGAACCCTGAATTGTTCAGAACTCAAGGTTATATCAATGGGAAATGGGTTAATAGTGACTCCAACGAAGTTTTCGATGTCACCAACCCATCTGTCTATCCTCATCCTGGAAGTATTGTTGGCCAGGTACACTCGATGAGCGAAGAACAGTTCAATACGGCAATTGAAGCTGCCAATGCTGCGTTTCAATCTTTCAAAAACACTTCTGGGGAATACAGATCGAATTTGTTAAGATGTTTGTATGACCTCATGATTAAGAATCAGGACGATTTGGCAAAGTTGATCGTGCTTGAAAACGGTAAACCGTATGCTGATGCCTTGGGTGAAGTCAAGTACGCTGCATCTTTCTTTAAATGGTTTGCAGACATTGCTACCACCAGAACTGACCACATAATCAATTCCACCTCTAGTTCTAAGAAAATCTTCACTGTTAGACAACCGGTGGGGGTGTGTGGTATTATGACTCCATGGAACTTTCCTGCAGCAATGATAACCAGAAAAGTAGGTGCTTATGTGGCTGCTGGGTGTACGGGTGTAATCAAACCGGCAGAAGCTACTCCACTTACTGCTTTGGCTTTGGCTCATCTCCAAGAAGAAGCTGGCTTTCCTGTTGGTGTTATCAACGTTTTGCCTTCGTCCAAAGCCGCTGAATCTGGACAAATCCTCTGTGAACATCCTTTGATCAAGAAAATCTCCTTTACTGGCTCTACCAATGTGGGTAAGTTGTTAATGAACCAGTCGTCTTCTACCTTAAAGAAACTTTCTTTTGAATTGGGTGGTAACGCTCCTTTGATTGTGTTCGACGATGCTGATATTGACGCTGCTGTAGACGGTGCTATTGGTTCTAAGTTCAGAAGTAGCGGCCAGACCTGTGTTTGTGCTAATAGAGTATTTGTTCATGAATCACTCTATGATGAATTTATTGACAAATTCACAAACAAACTTGCTGCTACTGTAAAGTTAGGTGATGGTTTGGAAGAAGGAGTTACACATGGTCCAGTTATTCACGACAGATCTTTTCACAAAGTCAGATCCCACATAGAAGACGCTGTTTCCAAGGGTGCCAAGGTGGTTTTGGGTGGAAATCCTCGTCCAGACTTGGGAGAAAACTTCCACGAGTTGACAGTTTTGGCTGATGTCACTTCTGATATGATTATAACCCAAGAAGAGACCTTTGGACCTGTTTGTCCTGTTATCAAGTTCAGTACCGAGGAAGAGGTGATTAAGTTGGCTAACGACACTGATGTTGGATTAGCTGGATACTTTTTTTCTAAAGATATTTCCAGAGTTTTCAGAGTAGCTAATGAACTTGAAGTTGGAATGATGGGTGCCAATACCGGTATCATTTCTGAAGCTTCCTTGCCCTTTGGAGGTATCAAAGAGTCAGGGTTTGGTAGAGAAGGTTCTATTTTTGGTATTGAAGATTACACTATAATCAAATCTGTGGTTCTCGCAGTATAGTTATTAATATACATTTTATACATCTAGGCTATTTCAATATCTCCTGAATCTTGGGTCAAGGCTGAAGGTTCACTTGTCGAAATCATGCTAGTGCTAGCCGTGATGTCAGAAGTATATTCTGGTCTCACGTAAGCAGTATCATCCAAATGACTCACGTCCAGTATCAGGTTTGGCTCTTGGTCCAAGTTTAATGATTTCTGCGTGTAAGCTTTGCTGTTGATGGAAATACTGCTGTCTGTATCAGATGTGTATTGATTTAACAAACCTTTTCCAAATTCTGTAGTGGATTGCTTGTTACGTATCAACTGACTCAACATTTCATTGGCTTCCAGAACTTTGTCACTGTCTGAAAACACATTCTGGTATTCCGAGGTAGCACTGTTCTGTTCTGCTATTTCCACTTGCAACTTCTGTATGATTTCATTTCCTTCGAACACTTTTTCGTTGATGATACTTGGTTTGAATGATCCATCATCGAATAAAGCCTCCTTCATCAACTCGAGATTCTCACCATACTTGGTGAAACCAATGGTTTTAAAGGTTAAGTCTCTTAATCCACCTTCCGACGAAACCCCAGCGTTCACCGAAGAGTACGGGGTGTTAAATCTGTCTTTTGCAAGAGAGTATCTTGTGTCTGATGTAGGCTGTACTGTGTTTGTTTGCTTGTACTTTTCACTAAAACTCATTATCAACAAAAACTTCGCGGTGCTTTTGTTGTAGGTTTTTGTTAGACTGAATTCTATTGATGAATTCTGGATCACTTCAAAGTATGAAAATTTCATGCAAAGAGGTTATAGAAAACAGCTCTTACATTTTAAACGATGCTTTAGACTCTATATTGTTTTGTTTGAGTGTTAAAAGTACGTGAAATTGATTTTTTTGTATTTTTTTGGAAAGAGTAGCACTCAAACATAATTGTCCTAGCTACAAAAAAAATATCATAATAATCTATTCTAACATATTTTACAGTATGAACGTCATAAAATCAATCAATGCCACTTTTCAAACTATTTTCCAGTATCCATCAAGGATTCTTCAATACCATCAATGACACTATCGATCTCGTCAATCTTAAGTCCACAACTTAAGCTTATCAACTTTCTATATTTGTACATTTTGTCATCGATTCCGTAGTTTTTTATTTTGTTGGTCAATTCGTTCAAAAGCTTGAATCTCTCCACTTGTAAGTTGGACAATTCCAAGGCTAATTCCCATTTGTCGTTATGTTCATTATTATTAATTTGGTGAAGGCTGTCTTCGTTGCTCGAAACTAAGTTAGCCAATTCGAATGCCTGTGATTTTTCTAACACGTTGACCAATGTCAGCTCCTTTTCTTTCACAAAGGCATGCTGGACATCTACTAAATCATTCAAGTGCTGTTGGCCTTCGTTTAGCGAATTAAAAGAATCAATACCTATTTTGGATAACTCCAAGTTCAACCTTTCGGTTAAACTTTCATTTGTAATTTCGTGTTGGTTAAGGTTGCTTTGAATTTTAGACATCTCTTCGCCCAACTTCTTCACCTGCTTCTGGTGCCCTTCTGTGAACGATGCTACCATGTTGTTCATGATCATATTGAAATCTTTTGCTGGAAGCCTTGGTTGTTCATTATTGGAGTCGGACTCGATTAATTTGCCGCTGGTATCTAATTTAGGGGGTACTAGTTGATGGTTTTGAACGTCAGGTTGGGACTTAGAATACTTATTGCTATCGATACTAGCAACACTTTCTCTTTTCACAACACCAGTCTTATTTAACGTTTCCTCAAAATCAGCAATAGGTGTGCTCTCGGTAGTTTTTTCTGTTATCACTGCCAATGGCTGCTGGTTCAAAGAACTATTAGAAATGAACGAATTGGACTTTGTGGCTTGAATTGGTGTAGACATAGAATCAAATGGCTTCATAGAGTCCAAAAAAATATTCTCTTTGTTGTCTTCGTTGTTAGTATTCTTCAAAAGTTGATTGATTTGCTCCTTGTTAACTCTTGCGTTATCATGGTCATCGTCGTCCTCTTGAATTGTGGTTCTCTGAGTATCAGGAGTTTCTAATGAGTGGTAATTAGGCTGAGTTGGTGTTTGTAACGATCTGGTCTGTGAAATGGAACCAGATTGGCCGTGAGAAGTACGGTTCTTGTATTGTTGTTGGATTTGCTGTTGTTGAATTTGCTGGAGCTGAAGTGCTTGTTCTTGGGAGCTCGAAAGTGATTCTGCTTCAGATGAATCTTTTATTAAGTTTTCCTTCATAATCAAGTACTTTGGTGTTTCCTGGTGAATGTTGGGCAAATCATCTCTGGCATCGTAACTTAATAAGTACTTGACCAACTTGCCACATCTTGCTTTCGCAGCTAAGTGGAGGCATGTGTCACCATTCACATCCTGATGATCAATAACGTTTTTAATCAAGTTTATTGACTTGTTGCTGGAGTTTTGATTAGTTACAACCGTTAACTTATCCAAAATTATCTCCAAATAGTACTTCAAACTATCATATTTTGTTGGCACTTTAGAAAACTGGCAAAGGTAGTGCAAAGGTGTTCTGCCATTGATATCAGTATTAATTAAACAAATTTCCAAATCATCCAAAACCTTTGGAAAATTCTGTAGCTCAAAGCAGTTGTTAAAAGAGATCAACTTAGATAATGGATTCAAACCATAGTTATTCACCACCAAGGGATTGGCACCTTTCATTGTCAATAAATGAATCATGTTGTAATTACCAATGGAAGCAGCCCAATGCAATGGCGTGTGTCCCTCGTCGTCAATGGCTTCGTTGATATTGAAGTCACGAGGTGGGTTCGTGATGAAATAAGGAATGGAAGCATTTTCTTCACTAAAGTATTTGAGTAGCTGTGAAGAGTAGGAGTTATTGTTATTGGGGATATTGTTTGTTCCAGTGGTGTTGGCCTTTAGTTTCATTTCTTCGTTAGAAGAAAGAGAAGTATCTGATTCTTTATGTTCATCCTGAGACCAGTTTGTTTCGTTAGTGGATTGAGAACCATTCGATTTGGAATGATGAAATTGGCCCATGATGTTGGGATGGGCAATAGGTTGCTGTTGGTGATAACCGTATCCATATTGTGTTGGTTGCTGTTGCTGCTGCTGCATCTGCATCTGCATTTGGTAGTTATAGTCATTCAGCTGTTGTCCATTTTGGAAAGCAGGTACGTTTTGGTTCACAGGATAGTCTTGGTTGAACGACGACTGACTGAATTGCATAGGCATATTAGAACCATTCGAGAATTGTGACAACTGCGATGGCATTCTTGTTATGGAGTTGAAGGATTCACCAGGATTATAGTCATATTGCGATGACTGGGAGATGTATGCCTGGCCATCTTCCATTTTCAACTTTTTAGGAGTTCCATCTGGCTTTTTCTTCTTCACGTATTTTCTCTTCACAGGAGTCCCGTCCTTGTTTATTTCCTTTGTCTTTTTCAGGATTTCAAACCCTGGGTTGTTGGCATCGAAAAATAACACTGGAGCCATCTCGGGAGTCACTCCGTAAGTGTGGGCCAACCGTTGGGCATCGGGCAACGGAATCCAAGTTCCCTGGAATCTTCCATAACCACCCTGGATCTTTTCATGTAAGCCCTGTTGAACCTCTTTTTCCAAAAGCTTAGTTCTCTTAGCTTTGGGGAAGTTGCAGCATTTCAAAATCTGTGTAGCATTGACCCAGTCATCCTTGCACCTTCTCATTAGAGGGCAGTCATTAATTGTGGACTCGTAAACATCAGTCTAGAATGTTAGTAGTGATAGGAGAAAAATATTTCACTGTTCCACAGTACCAATGCTGTGGAATGGTAAAGATAGCACTGATATATTAAATTAGTGGACGCGTTAAAGGATACTGGAACTTCTTCCTGCACTTCTCCTTGGAAAATTTTGGTAATGCAGAACACGGGTACGGCAAAGTTAAGGCAAGGAAATGTAACGTACACTGGAATATGTGGCTAGAAACACCTTAGGTTGTTCTTCCGCCATAGTAAAGAGTCCTGCTTTTTATTCAGAGGTACTCACACAAATTTGTAAAAATGTTTTTGACGATTTGAGAAATGTTAGGAGATAAAAAATTTTAATACGCGTTAACTATGAGACATTTTAGTGGAGCGTAGATGCAGAGCTGGTGCGGAGTCTGGTACGAGACGGCAGTAAGACGGCGGTAATACGGTGGGAAGAAGAAAAAAGGTTATTAAATAGAGTAACCTTTTGTGAACATAACTATAGTTTGCAAGAGGTATCCTAGGTTTAGCGTTCCATTTGCAGCAGCTATTAAGCCTCAGTTGCTGCCGTTCAAATCGGATCGAATTCAATACCTTTCACTACTTGCTTCTACACCAGTGCCTCACAATTTTTGGGGTTTCACTATGCAACACTTAGGTAATCGTGCACAGGGTTTAAATAATTTATATGGGTGCTGTATTAGTTAATTAAGTGATTCATTGTAATGGAATGATGGCTCAGTAGATTTTTTGGAATGATGGCTCGGTAGATTTTTTGGAATTTGGCATCATTTGTAGAACAAATGTTTCAACCAGGTATTAGAACAATCTATTTTTCGCAACCGTTTAAGATTGTGTTATATAGAAGGTTTAGTCAAGAACCACCATGGTACGTAGAGACATACGACAGTCAAGGTACTGGAAATAACAAAAGAAAATTTGGTAGATGTAGACTCTAGAAAATAGAAACATAATAGAGCAAAGGTTCCCTAGGATGTAAGATGGTGGTATTTCACGACATGAATGCACTCAAACCCAAGAGATCATAAATTCCCAACTTGTAGACCAGTGCCTCTTGAGTGGTATTTGAAACACTTTCAAGGTCAAACGTTATAATTTATTGTAAACTCGGCTGACATGAAATTGGTAACAAGTTAACCGTCTAAAACTCTGATGAAATGAACACATTCCAAGAACTATATAACAGCAATTAACTGTTACAAACTCATTTACTTTTACCAATTTGTAACCACCGCATCTTCAAAAGGCGTTATCTTTTTCATCGCAAGTGAGGCTTTCGGAACTAACTTTAGTGGTTACAATATAAATCCACCAAAAAGCCGCTAAAAACCACCAAAAAGCCGCTAAAAAACCACCAAAAAGCCACTAAAAACCACCAAACTGCTAAAACAACATCCGGATAGTCTCAAAAGCCATTCAAGAAATATCCACTTTATATTTCTTAAACACTCAGTTAACCAGACTATCCCCGTGACGTCATCTCCACACAAATCCTGTTTCATAAAAATACTTTCTCGCATTCACACATCTTCGTTTACTTTGATTCCTGGGACGAAGAAAACCTTGGTTGTTCTTTGGATTCCCGAAACCATCTACTATAAATTGCTAGTGTAACTACTCATTTTTAAGCAATCATATTACCAGAAAGTTCCCTCAAACCTGAACCTAGGAAAAATGGGCTATGGCATAAAAGATCCAAATAGAAAACATGTCACCGGAACTATGGTGATGATAAGAGGTGGGGAAGGTGACAGCTCCAATAGAACCTCCGCAGACGAGTCTTTGAAGAGATCAGAGACTGGTATTATCCTACATCCTCAACCCCATGATAATCCTAACGATCCGCTTAACTGGCCAATCTGGAGAAGAGACTTGTGTTTGTTGATTGTGGGGTTCCAGACTTTCTTGGGAGGTGGCATGTCACCTCTTTTGGCCGCTGGTATGCATCAGTTGACTGTTGAATTCAACAAACCCTTGACAACCATCTCTCTTTTGGTGGGTATTTTCATGTTGTCTTTGGGGTTGGGTTCTGTGTTTGCATCTCCAACTGCTGTGCTTTATGGAAAGAGATTAGTGTATCTTGTTGGTATCTTACTTTTTTTCGTTGGTTCATTGGTTGCAGGAAGTTCAAAGACCTTTGGTGTTTTGTTGGGTGGTAGAATCATCACTGGTTTTGGTGCTTCTCCTACTGAATCTTTGCCTTCTTCAACAATATCAGAGACTTATTTTGCCCACGAGAGATCTTACAGAGTTGGTCTTTATACTATGTTCATGCTTGGTGGAAAAAATATCATTCCTTTGTTGTCTGGTTTGGTATTGCAGTATTTAGACAGACACTGGGTGTTTTGGATTCTTGCCATTATGTTAGGAACAAACTTTATTTTGACGTTCTTGTTTGTGCCTGAAACTTACTGGGACAGAAACGTTAAAGAGGATGACGACATAGAACCTTCTCCCAGTCACCAAACTGCTGCCGAAAGATCTAGATACATCAACCATGGTTTGGATGGTGCAGAAAGTTTGTCGTCTTCACTAGCTAATACAACTCATGCCAACACGGAATTAAAGACCCCCGTTGGCTTGACTGGCAGAGATGTACCCGTGAAAGAAACCGAGGCTCCAAAATCATACAAGAGTAGATTGGCAGTTTATTCAGGAAGATTCAGTATCGACAGCTGGTGGATGGTGGCTTTAAGACCTTTCGTGTTGTACTCGTACCCAGCAGTTTTGTTTGGATCTTTAATTTATTCTTTTGCTGTGGTGTGGTTGATTGTCATCGCCGAAACCATTGCTGAGATTTTCAAAGCCAATCCTTACAACTACAGCCAGCAAACCATTGGTCTTTTCTATGTTTCACCATTTGTAGGAGGAATCTTGGGGTCGTTATTTGCCGGAATCACTTCTGACAGAATTAGTAGATTTCTTGCAGCCCGTAACAAGGGAGTTTTTGAACCAGAGTTTAGATTATTCATGATTATCCCTGCCACTTTTTTCATAGCTTTTGGATTGATTGGTTGGGGTTGGTCAGCCAAAGAAAAAGATATGTGGATTGGACCAGTCATTTTCTTCGGGTGTCTTTCCTTTGGAAGTTCAATAGCATCTACCGCAGCCATTACTTTCACAGTTGACTCTTACAAAATGTACTCATCTGAGGCATTGGTGAGTTTCAACTTTGCAAAGAACTTCATCGGGTTTGTTTTTTCCATGTTCAACAACTCGTTTATGCATGCAAGAGGGAGTAGAATCTCATTTGCTACATATGGTATAATTCAGATATTTGTTTCTGCTTTTGCTATACCTTTATATATCTACGGCAAGAAGTGCAGAGCCTGGACTGATGATAAACACATCACCAAGTTCTTGTATCACCCAGATAATGTTGACAAGGTATTTCCCCCAACAAATAAGACATCAGATGAAGCCCCTGGTTTAAACGAAAGCCACATGCCTGCGGAAAAGGGAGCCAATTCTGTGAATGGAAATACTGCCAGTGCATCCCCAAACCTTTAAATACGAGCCACGATTCATTTCTTCTATAGCCAATAAATTTGTTCCGCTTTTATTTGCAAATCAACACCCCTGACATAAGTGTCTAGCCTCTCCCTTACGCTTTTTCCATTCCACAACTCTTCTGGGGCATTGGTTCTGGTAGGCGTAGCTAGTTTTTCTATAATGCAGCCACTGGCTATATTACCAAAGATCCCTCCTATAACCTCATCCCCACTCAAATAATATCCAATCATAAACCCACCACAGAATGAATTACCACCACCAGTGACGTCAATTACCTTTTCCTGGTTCTGATGGTACGCAGGCAAGTGCTGGCTCACCTTTGAAGAGGAAATGTAGCAACCCAAACCACCACATCTCAATACAAAAGTGTTTGCACCCAACAGGGTATACCGTTCAGCAACTTTTTTAATGTCATCTATAGTAACAGGTTCTTCAATTCCAAGAAATTGACAGCCCTCGTTCAAATTAGGAGTAAATACATCCACTTTAGGAAGTATCTTCACCATGGCGTCGTAGTTTTCGTGCTTGCAATCATCAGGCAAAGGTTCATATATAAACTTTGCACCAGGATTAGATTTTCTAATTCCATCCATGAGCTCCTCACATCGAGGCAAACCACATATTAAATGGAAACACTTGGATTGTTCCAAACCCTCGCTGTATACATCTTCCAATTCAATTCGTTTCTTATCAGTGAGATAGTCAAAGTGTCTAATGTCATTTTCATCGTAGGTATTTCTGCCTCGTGTCGTCAACCGATTTGCATCGTATCTTATTTTAACTCCAGTGTCCCAGTTGTTTATTTCTTCTAGCACCTCGGAAGGAAAATCACTACCCTTATCGATTATTCCGGTGATGAGATCTCCATATTTGCTGCCACCTGCAATTCTGGCCCCAATCATTGAGTATGATCCAGCTCCACCAATAACGTTAAACTCCAGAGCTCTGTTCCATGATTCTGGATACACGTTGTCATCGATGATAAACATCCCCAAGGACGTAAAAATCGGTGATGAGTTCATTACTTGGATCTCGCGATGGAAATTGAAGGTCTCAAAATGTGACTGTTGAGCTACAACTCTGAACAAAGTAAACAATAAATGTTCATAAAAATAGAACCCCGGTTATCGTCGATAAACTCTTATGAAGCTTTAGGACAATAAAAAGAGTAAAAAAGAAAAGGTCGTACCCGGATTCGAACCGGGGTTGGTCGGATACTTCGAAGCTGAAACCATTGCTGGTCGCATTATTCAAAACCGACAGTGATAACCACTACACTATACAACCATGCTAGCGAGGATCGCTGTTCTATCGCACGGTCGCGGCGAATACGCCACAGGCCAATTTCTTGAATGTAACATACTTGAACTAAATTCTATACTGCGTACTATTGAACTAAATTCTATACTACTATTGAAGACCACTGCCATGGGCCTTCATACCCTAATTTGAATAAAGAGAGAATACAAATAGCTATTAACAAGCAAGAGTATCACCAAGACCAATAAATTGATCTTAATAATTGACTACTTCAGGAGCACATGTATTAATTCCTAAAGTGCTACTGCTGCTCCGTCACCTCTCAACTCAGAGCCTGCAGCATATATAAGATGACCATTCTTGGACTCATTCTTGATGATCTGTGCTCTTCCAAAGGTTTGCCTTTGATAACCCTTCAAGAGCTTGGTGGAGTGTCCTAAGGCTTCTAATTGGTCCAAGGCGTGTTCCAAGCCTTCTTCCACCAAGACAATAGTACCAGTTGTACTGATTGGACCGTCGCCCCCAAGCCCGGTATCAGGGCAACTAAGGTCAGGCTCAAGGCAGAATCTAGGCAGGTCTATTGACTGCTGGGGAGTGAATTGAAAAACAGTCAAATTCAACACATGAAGTACATGACCAACTGGTTGCATGTAACCACCCATATTTCCAAAACTAGCAAAGAGAGAACCATCCTTGTTTGTAATCATCGAAGGAATGATCGTATGGTATGGTCTTTTTCCTCCCTCTAAACAGTTGGTAGCACCTGGGGTAAGGTTGAAGTTGGCACCTCTATTGTGAAGACAGAAGCCATATTCAGGTACAACTATACCGCTTCCAAAGTTTTCGTAAACGGAGTTGATAAAGGAGCAGGCATCACCATTAGGATCAGAAACACTCAAGTATACAGTGTCTGTTTTGAATTTTGCATCGGGAATAGGAATCTTGAAGTCCTCAGCTTTAAGGATCTTGTGCTTGGAAAACAACTTCGATTTTTCTCTCAAGTACTCTGGTGATAAGATCGTCTCCACGGGAATGTTTTGGAATTCGGGATCGGTGATAGAGTCGTTTCCTTCATAAAACCCAATTTTCAAGCACTCTATCAACAAATGCAAATACTCTGCAGAGTTGTGGTTTAAGCTTTGCAAATCAATAACTCCAGAGTTATGCAATTCTTGAATTACACCCAAAGCCACTAAAGCCACCAATCCTTGACCATTTGGCGGAATCTCCCATACAGTATATCCCTGAAATTCGAACTTTATAGGGTCAACAAAAGTAGAAGTGTGATTGGATAAATCATCCATCGAAAGTTTATGATTTCTGGAACTTGTTTGCCTGATTATAGACTCAGCAACAGGACCTTCGTAGTAGCCTTGTTTTCCTTTTTCACATAGAAGTTTGAATACTTCAGCAATTGGTTTATTTAATACAAAATCACCTTCTTTGGGACCTTCACCATCCACAAGTACAGAAATATGTTTTGGTTCTAAGTTAGGGTTCTGGTCTAATATCTTTTTGCTGGCTTTTCTCCAGTTTCTAGCTGCCAATTCACACACAGGAAATCCATTTTCTGCAAATTCAATGGCTGGCTGCAAAAGGTCAGAAAATGTCACCTTTCCTGAGCCCCATTTTGAAAAAGCATCATACCAACCTGCAATGGCACCTGGAACAGTCACAGAGAACACAGAGTCCGGAGGAATTCTGTCCATGGGCTTGCCGTCATTTAGCTCGTCACACACATGTTGTATACTGATATTTTTAGCAGCTCTACCGCAGCCATTGATACCGTGGACCTTTTTAGAACTATTACTGTAGTATAAAGCAAAGCAATCACCGCCAATTCCAGTAGCACCTGGTTCAAGTACACATAAACTAGCGGCCACAGCTATTGCCGCATCCACACAATTCCCACCCATATTTAATACTTTCAAACCAGCATTATTGGCCAATGGCTGCGTGGAGGCCACAATGCCTTTGCACGAGTACACAGTCGATCTTCTCGAGGAAAACTTGGTGAATTCCTGGGACATGCTGAGTTGTGGAGATGTTTTGCGGAGATGTTTTGCGGAACAAATGCCGATTTGTAGTGCGCAATTACATTAACAATGAGAGCTCTTATGTGGAGATAGTAGAAAAGTCTGGCATAGTTATTAGCTAGTTTAAATGAGTGCTTAAGCCTCAGGTTTCTTATTTTTCTTTTTTGGGTTGGTTTTGATTGGTTGTGCCAATAAAGTAACCAACTCTTCGTCTTGGATGTTCTTTTCGGTCTTATACAAGGCAGGGTTGAAGGCTGGAGAGGTGAACTTAACAATCCCATTCTTGGTGATACCAAAAGTAGTGAAGTATTGAGCAATGTATTCACCTTCTTTATCAGTCATGACATCGTAAGCCAACATAACACGGTGATTGACACATTCAATAAAACCCATTCTAGCCTTTCTGACGTCATCCAACTTCTTAACGTTCATTGGGAATAATCCGGAAGCCTTAGACTTGAAGTCGCCCAAAGCTTGGTGGGAAGATTTCAATTTCAAGCCGTATGAAGAACCAGTCAATTTGTACAAACAAGTCTTGAAGTCAGTCTTCTTGACCTTACCATCAGCAGAGGTGGAGATCAAGATATCCAAACCATAGACTTCATTCAACTCGAATCTGTGGGTATCCAATTGGGACTTGTTTTCCTTGGTTGGGTTCAATAAGATTTCTTTAGCACCATACATGACGTTTCTTTCTTGGTTGTGAGACATCATGCTTTCCACAGCAGTGGTTTCGTAGATACCAGCAACCTTATCAACAATCTTAGTTACGTCCCAGTTCTTACCGTTTGGTTTGAATTGTCTGATAGCAGCCTCACTGGAGTTCCAGGCAGCGTGCATCAAGTCAGCTTTCTTACCTTCAATTGGAGCGGTTTCACATTCACCAATAATCAAAGATTCCCCGACAATGGCTGGAAAACCATCGATTTGGACCCCTAACATGATACTGACAACATCCCCTGTGTTCAAGCTGAAGTTGGTTTCGTCATCGGCACTAGCAGGAGCAATATGTGCTGGGTATTGATTTGGATTCACAGTGGTTGGGAATGCAATACCCTTCAAGATCTTAGAAGCCTTCTTGGAGTTGTAGATCTTTGATAATTCTTCTTCCATCAACTTATCACCGGCATCACACAAGTCGAAGACCTTGGCACCATCAACTGCCAAAGACTTAACAAGCTCTAAAGCCTTAGCGGTGATTTCACCTGCAATTTTGTACTTTTGAACCACATCCGAGTTCTGGATGGAGTAATCGACCTTGGGTTCTGTTTTTTCTAATTGTTAGCAAGTTCTGACGACCTGAGATGTAATTACGTACTTGTAGACATTGTTGAGAATTTTTTTCATGAGATTTATGACCACGTATGTAGCCGAATGTTAATAAAAAACTCCTATAATAGCTTGTTTATGCTGTAAAGAATGTAGAATAAAGAGAAAGATTCAAACAGAAAGAGCCATAAAAGAAATACAGGATTTAAACTTCTACAATTCACGCTACCAACCACTCACAGCCCTAAAATACATTAATAAATACATGGTTATGACTTTAACGCCAAAAGGTCCTTGGGATTGGCATACACTTGCTTCATCCAATCCGATTCTAATAACTGCTCCACACTCAATCTCTTAGAAATGTTTGGATTCAATAGCTTGATGATGTAAAAACGAGCCCCGTAATGCAAGTGCTTGAAAATGTTCAAACAGGGGTTGAGTTTGAGGTTGATGTTGGAGTCCTCTAAGTCCTTGTTAAGATCTTTAATCAAGTTGTCTGATACGGGATAATTGCGCTTGAAGTATTTGTAGTTAGTGTCTTCCGACGAGGCGATGCCCCAAGGTTTCTTCATGGAAAAGATCTGAATATAAGTAATTCCCAAACTCCAGTAGTCTAACGCCTTTAAGCTGATACTAGCTTTGATTTTATCAATGTCCTGGGATTCTTTCAAGATCTCCTCACACTTGAAAAGCTCCGGTGCCTTAAAAGAATTGGTTCCACATAGCAACTCGTGGTTGTGAATGTCCCAGAAATTGCACCGGTCGATGGAATCGTCATGCACAAAGAAGCCAAAGTCCCCGATCTTGATATTACCATCTTCGCCAATAAAAAGATTTTCCGGTTTTATGTCTCTGTGCACGATGTGATTAGCATGGAGGTATTTCACCCCAGCAGCAATCTGCTTGAATATAGAGTCCTTCAAATTGGTATTGAGGACCTTCTTCTGCTTTCTCACATAACTCAAGAAATCCAACAAATCGCCATTTTTGTAGTACGGAGAAATGATTGCCAATTCCGGAGAGTGCTTTTGCTGAACGAGATCCATGATTTCAATCACATGTTTGTTCTTCAAGTTGACCACTGCATCGTACTCTCTCTGGATGCAAGCATAATAGGTTTTGGGATGCTTGAGCTTGACCATTTTTATGATAATGGTATTTTTGTTGGTGTCACTACCCTTGATGATCTTACCGTTGGCCCCTTCATAAATTACCTTGTCCAGGGGCTTGTACTTATCCTCAAGAAAAGGTAATTTCTTGATCCTGTCGTCAGCAACCAACTCATCTAGATTGATCTCTTCCAGCATGTCTGACTCTGCTCTTTCTTTTTCCAGCTCCTTATCTGATTTGTCTTCGCTGGACACGCTGGATCTCAGAACACTCCTCCGCTTAAGGCTGAGCTTGGAGATCGAGTCTACCAAATCAGTCTTGTACCTGCCTTTTGGACTATGTTGAATCATTGAAGTCCTGCAGCAATGTCTGCTATGGCTGTGTGTGTGCTAAGAACTGGTGGAAGTGTGAATTCCATTAATTTGCTCCAGAATCACTTTTTATTCGGAGATGGTTGGCTCACTCCTTACATAAGCAACAAAACCAATTTTAGGTAGTGCGATGGTCAGCAATGTCGACAATGTCGTCAGGGCTCAGTAATATGTGCTGCCAAGCGGCTGCAATGAAGTGACCTAAACCGCAATTGAACTTACTATAAAGGCAGTTGTTTTTCTTTCACTGTGCAGCCATGTTCAGAAGAATCTTTACTGTTGTTCCCCTTGTGTTGTTGGCAGGTGCAGCCTTGCTTTTGTTTTTCATCAATTTAATTGGTGTCACCAACAGTGGATTTCTCAGTGACTTTTATTGGAGCGAGGTTGATTCTGCCACCTTAGATAGTTGGAGTACAACCAGATGGACTTCATATTCGATATGTAATGTTCAGGATGGCAGCAACGTCGACTGTACTTCCAGAACTGCTGCTTATCCTTATTCGCCAATTGACAACTTTGGGTCCTCAGCCAATGTTCCTGAGATCTTTATTACCAGCAGAGACACCTTCTACTATTTGACGAGGATTGCCTATGCTTTCTTTTTGGTGGCAATTATCTTTACGGTTTTGGCCATTGTGCCTACATTTTTGTCGATATGTGCCAGGGGCATTATTACAGGTACTATCAGTTGGAGTATGATATTGATAGCTTTTGTATTTGATGCTGCTGGTGCTGCCATGAATACCGCTGCTCACGTAAGAGGTAGAAATGCTTTTAACAATGCGGGCATGAGCTCTAGTATTGACACAAAGACCTTTGGGGTTGTATGGGCTTCGGTAGCTTGTTTGTTGGTATCGTTGGTGTGGATGTGTGCTGTTAGTGGTAGAGATACTGGAACTAGGCGTCGTTCAGTTCCTATTGATTATGAGCATAATAAGGTCTATTCGACTGAATCTTCCCACCCCTAAAAAAAGCATCCATGTACCTCAGGAGAGGCTTTTCTAAACAGACCAATTTATTCAGTACTTATAGGTGTATTAGTGGTGTATTATACTATTTTCATCTTAACTATTTTCTTCAACTATTTTCTTTAACTATTTTCTTCAACTATTTTCTTTGATCTTTTGGTCCCTTAAAATTTGCGCTTGATTTATTTTGTATGCTGAAATTATCAGATCCTGGCTGATTTTATTTTGTATGCTAAAATTATCAGATCCTGGCTCAATCTTACCCATGGCTATAGATACTGGTTTGTCGATGCGAGGTTCGATTTCACAGTGCATTCGGGTTTCCCGTGTGCCGATTGGGCCATTTCTCTGTTCTCTTAATCACTTTTTGTCAGTTTTGCTGTATGGTGTATGCCGACATTGAACACTACATCCACAGTTTTTGCACCCTCCACGATAAAGCAGGTGTAAAGCAGTGCCTTAAATGGAGCCGTGGCTGCCTATTGTACGCGGTGTAGAGTGTTACAGACCGGAATTTATCGAACACTTGGTGCCGACGCAAAAACAATCGATGTCAAACAATGTTATCTCAAATAGCAGATGATTCAGTCGTTATCTATTTTAAGCTTGGTTGCGCTTTTAGTGTTAACCATGGAATTCTGACATGATATTTCAGGTGGGTTAGAAAATGCAGTTAGAGTCCAGCCCTATTGCTTCAAAACTACCCTGTGGGTACCAGCAATTGTTTTGAATATACCGGAAACGATCAATGCGCTACGCAACCGTTTATACCTTCAGATTTTGAAGTGGGTTTTCACACTATCTCTAAAAATATCCGCTTTTCCCTGCAGTCTGAGCTCCAACTATTGTGGTGCAACAATATCCAACTTTAAGTGCCGAATCACCGCATGGGTCTTTGACACAAATGGTTTGGAGCCTAATGTACATACTTGTAAACATTTGCGATAACGGTCAATAATACGCCAATTATCAGACTAGGTTGCAGGTGCCACATGAACTTGACACCACATCTAGGCTTGTTTCACAAGGCAATAAACTTTAGACAATAGTTTCCTAATACGCAACTGCCTATACGCAAGTATAACATAGAACCTCCTATTCCACAGCATGAAAAAAACCGTCTATAAAGACTCTGTGTTTCCCCGTAGTTTCTATTCATCACTGGTTTCACTAGTTTCATTTCTCCCAAGCTTTTCAGACTCTTTCATTTGGCTGCAAAAATGTTGTTACAATTCACTCAAAAAGCCTTTTACCTCATGGCTTTGTCGTTGGTGTTATCCATGACCAACGCCCAAGTAATCCCAGGTGGATTGCAAACCAGAGGCGACGGTGTGGTCAAGTTGGACTTCAGCAAGGTTGCTAAGAATGCTCCAGACCACGGTGTCGCAGTACCTGAAAAGAGATCGGGTTCCTATTCACTCCCTTTACAAAATAAAGGCTTCTACTACATTGCTGATTTGTACGTTGGTTCTAACAAGCAGAAGGTCAGTGTTGACGTCGACACCGGCTCTTCTGACTTTTGGGTTATCGACAGTACTGCTGGTGTTAATGCAGCCTACGGTGTTTATGATCATTCCAAATCTACAAGCTACAAATACCTTCAATCTGGGTTTGGTGTAAGTTATGGTGATGGTTCACATGCTGAAGGTAACTGGGTTACTGATGCCGTGTCATTGACTCCTTCCGGTCCTACTATTCCTAGTTTTGAATTTGGTGATGCTACCACCAGTACCATTGAATACGGTATTTTGGGTATCGGTTTAGCATCTTTGGAGTCCACTTACCACAAATATCCAAATTTCCCCGTTGCTTTGAAGAACCAAGGAATTATCAAAAAGAATGCCTACTCTCTTTACTTAGACCAAGCCGATGCTGCTACTGGAAGTGTGTTGTTTGGAGGTATTGACCATGCTAAATACTCTGGACAATTGGTGACTTTACCAATCACCAGTAGCACCAGATTGAATGTCAAGGTTGACAAGTTTTCTTTCAATGGAGCCACTGCTGATCTTGGACTGGATTTCAACTTGGACTCTGGTACCACCCTCACCTACATGAATCCTGACCTTTTGGATACTTTTGCCACTGCTGCTGGTGCTAAGTTGAGTGGTTCTGGACAGGACGCTTTCTACTACTGGGATGACTGTTCTAGTTTGGGCGACTTTACTGTTGCTTTTGATGGTGTAACCATTAAAGTTCCACTCAGTGACATTACTGGTGGTCTTACTGACAACAGTGGAGCAACCATTCCAGGTTGTGGTTTGTTGGTTTACGGTGATAACCAGTTCAACATCCTTGGTGACAACTTTTTGAGAAACGCTTACATTGTTTATGACTTGGATGACAATGTCATTTCTTTGGCTCAAGTTAAGTACACCAGTGAAGAGAACATTAGTGTTATTTCTTAGATGCTTGTTTTTCAAAAGTTTTTAAACAACGTCGTTCAATTCTACCTCCTCAGTTTTTGTTCAATTTATGTTTGTTCTTTTCATGTTTGTAGTTATTCTCTACTTCATAATTGCACGTATAACCCTCATTGCTACCATTCACAGAAGCTACAGTTTTCCTCATTCCTACCATTCACAGAAGCTACAGTTTTGTTACTGAGATAGGAATTTTGCACCCATCGCGTATCTTTTTGCAGCCAATAATAACAACGTATGTATATTTAAAAACAACTAAAGAAAGGAAGATTCCTCAAAGATTAGGAATTGAAAGAACAACTCACTTGGGAGAGAAGAAGGTTTAAGCAACGTCTTGAGAGACCTCGGCTTCTCTTTAAGAAATTGGCTGGAATCTTTGTCTTTCAGGCCATCCCCAACGAGCATCGGCATCAGCATCAGCTTCGGCTTCTCTCTTTGAAATTGGTTGGAATCTTTGTCTTTCAGGCCATCCCCAACGAGCATCAGCATCGGCTTCGGCTTCTCTTTTAGAAATTGGTTGGAATCTTTGTCTTTCAGGCCATCCCCAACGAGCATCAGCATCAGCATCAGCATTAGCTTCTCTTTTTGTGACTGCTTGGAACATTTCGCAACAAGCACCAGCAACAGGAGCACTAGCAACTAAAGCATCAGCACCAGCCTCTGTCTGAACTGTTTCCTCAACAGGATCACTAGCAACTAAAGCATCAGCACTAGTCTCTGTCTTAACTGCTTCCTCAACAGGAGCACTAGCAACTAAAGCACTTAAAATAGAAAGAAAGATGGCAGTTGAAAATTTCATTGTATTGATTGATGTAAAGATATTATCTGTAGATGTAGAACCAGTAAGAGATTCAAGTAGTATTTATAGCCTTCATTTCTTACTATTTTGCTCATCATTTCTTACTATTTTGCTCACGTTTGCAACTCGTTTCAAACTTTTCCATTTGAGTCCCAAATAGGCAGTTTATTTTGTGACAAAATTTGGGCCACACAAACTTCGTCTACGTCAAAAAAGGGGCTCCACATGCTCAGCTGCAAGATTCCTAAGAATCCACATGCTCAGCAGTAAGATTCCTAAGGATTTCACTGGCAATTTTGCCAATTTTTGAGGTTTTATATAGTGGAAGGTACTAAAAAGTATTCAGGTTAATAGAAGCTATTCTCAAGAAATATATCTAGAATCCCCAAAACTCTGGTAACTCAAGCACATCTCATCTGCTGCCTTGAACCCTTAGTTTGAAGTGGTGACAAGATCAAGGTTTCATAAAATCACATTTAAACCCCAAATAGGCAATTTTACTTACACATGTCTGTCGAGCTCAAATCCCTTCAGCTTCCTATCTGACATAATTTTTGCAGCTATTTCAGGACTGTGGTGCTTTTTAATAAGCTTAGCATAAAATATACCACAGGCATTGCATAAAGTCTTTTCTCCATCAGGACCTCTTCTCCATTCTGGAGTTTTTTCCGACTTACAGTGGAAACACTCAATGGGAGTGGAAACTTTTCTTTCCTTTTGGGCATTAAACTTGATGAAATGCTTTTCTGGAATATGTTTTGCTGTTTTAGTTCTTCCTGGAGACGTTTCTGATGTAATTGTACCCAAGGTTTTTGGTTTCTTATGTGGAATATTACCATGGGACGACTTTCTTCTTCTTTTAGGAGATAATATTGGCGGCTTAGGAATCAATGGTTGGCTATAGTAGCGTTGGTGATGGACTCTTTGGTATGGATGGGGGTAATACTGGTGCGGAATTACCTGAACGATGCTACTATCGTGATGTGTAAGCCTCATATTGTGAACACTTCCAAGATGTTGCACCCTTTGGTCCTGGTCTCTTCTCAATAAACGCTGTGATTGCCTCAAATTATGTAACAACTTAGCACCCTGGTCGAAATAGAGCTCCAAGTTTGACAAGGTAGCCGGAGGAATTGATGCTATCAGATCTTTCAAATACTCTACATTTACAGCAGTACCATTCAGCACTACTTTGTTTTGTTCGTTTGGAGGATTGATTCTGGAATTGCTCAAGAGATTATTAAAAGCCGCTTGGACAGTCGAAATCTCTTCCACGATGTCTTGAAATGACGGAACCAATTTTGCAAAAGAGTCCAACGTCAACTGGGATTCCCAATTATTAGAAGTTAAACCAGGAACAAATACCGATGGTGGTCTGGGCTGAAAAATATTGTTCGTAGGGGGATATTGGTATCCAACAGGTGGAAGGTCAAAACTTTCAAACGGACTTTTGAGGTTTCTATCATTCGGGTTATTTTTATTGGAAACTTGGGAGTCAGATTTCTTGTGTTCACCAGCGTGTGAATGGGGGATTGGGGGAGAAGATAGGCTATGTGCTGCAGTGTGTACTGGCACCGACTTTGAAACTGTTCTGGAGTTGGAAACAGGACTCAGCACTGACGGCACTTGGTTTGCAGATGGTTTATTGAAACTCGACAGCTTCAGTAATTCATGAGTGGAAATGCCTTTGATCAAACTAGAAATAGGCGGTAACCCTCCGGTATAGGAAATGGCCATGATCACAAACCGCCAATAACAAAAGTGACAATATTGTAAAACTTTTGGGAATTCTTTTAGGGAAATTCAAAAATCAAACCCCTTGGGCTTGTTCTTTCTAGTTATAATCACCAAAGCGTTATTCTTTCCGTATTTGGGGAACAATTAGTTTATTGTCCTGTTTGCGCAAGATGCTGCTAGTTGCGAAATAGTTCCTAATCGGTAATTTTGCAGATAACACCTTCGCATAAACGTCAGCTACCTTCTCTTGGGTTTTCTCTTTGGCTTTGATTCCTGTATGACTATGGTGCCATCCTTGACGTCCTGGGGCTCATGCTTGAATTTTTCCTGGCTTTCCAAGTAGAACATGAGGTCCTTTACCTGTTCATTAAGATCGGTGTTCTGGTTTTCGAGGTCTTTCTTGGAGGTGTTAAGGAACTCCACTTTGTCGGAAAGACTATCGTTGAACATCTTGGATTCGTTCAACTCTTTGGAGAGAAGGCTTATCTTTTGATCCTTGGCTTTTATTTTATCTCTCAAAGACGGAATGGTATCGGTTGTAAGTCGTGACAACCTATCTTCGAGTTCATCAATTTTCACTTCTAGGTCCGTCATCTTGTCGTTGA
The DNA here is from genome assembly GCA_030569655.1 of Yamadazyma tallmaniae. NCBI lineage: Eukaryota > Fungi > Ascomycota > Pichiomycetes > Serinales > Debaryomycetaceae > Yamadazyma > Yamadazyma tallmaniae. The sequence goes on along the minus strand of JAJMLL010000008.1, from coordinate 321,792 downwards.
CTATCAGTGAATTCTTTCTTGATAACGGCACTGGAACGTTGTTTTGGGTTATCAAAGACTCGTAGTATTCTCTCTGGCTTGCTAGCTGGCTGATTAGTAGTTGCGAGTATTCAAACTCGATTTTGCTGGATTCATCCACCTCTTTTGCTTTGGTGGTGGAGGACGAACTTTTATCTGGCAACTCAACTAGTTTTCCATCAGACTCGTTTGTGATTAAACGATGCACATAGTTGTCTCCAGCATAATCCCAAACACGAGAAGTGTCCATTTCCATTGCAAAGCAATGTCCTGAATCCACAAAATGCTTCAAAGAATGTTGTTCGGGAGCATACCTACTGCACCCAACGTTACCACAGATTAAACAGATCCATAAGTTGTCAGTGGTCACACATTCAGTGCAGTGTTCTTCATCCTCAATGGCAGAGTCTGGAATTGCTAGCAAAGAAGAAGACCCTATAGAACCAGATCTCGATGCCTGTCTTGAATTATATTGCAGTAGACGTCTTATAGACCTACGAACCTTTTGGTTCGAGACGTTGTTTGAATATCTACAGATAGGGCAGGTGTCATCCTTCCATTTGGACAAGCATTGGCAGTGAAATGTGTGCTGACACGGAATAGTCAATAATCCAGTAATGTTTGCATCCATGCGCTCTAGACAAACAGGACATGTAGGTAATTCCAATAAGGCCAGTGTTGAAGGGTTTGGACTTTGGTCTTGTTCATGTTCAGAAGTGAAGGGATCACTTAGTAAAAACGGAATGAGAGCTTCTTTAGCAGGCTTGATTATTTTAAGATCGTGGTTTCCAGGATCGATTTTGATGGATTTGACAAATATTACATGGCAGTTTTCAGGTTCCATTGAGTTAAAAGGTTTTCCATCGAACTTAAACTGGAATTCGGCAGCCTTAAGTATATCTTTGAACTTGATTAGCACCAAAAATCGGTTTGGTTTTTCACTTTTAATGATTCTGATATTGGCGATGTGGTCAACAAAAACCTCACCTATAAAACCTAACAAGTCTGTGGCGGTGAAGTAGGTGGGAATGGAAACAATTGACACCATGGATTCGTCTCCGAGGATGGTGGCTGAAGCTCTGTCTCTGAAACGCTCTTCATCTGATTCTTCTTCTGCAATATCTTCAAGATCACTATCTTCAAATTCACGATAAAGTCTGATCAAGCCGTCTCCTAAGAATTTGGCCTTCAAGGGTTCAGTTGATTTGCGCATCTTCTTCAATGGTCTTTTCTTTGTGTTATCAATAACAAGAATATCTAGCGGCGAAGTTCTGTAGTCGTTTGTGGATGTGTTGAAGTCTAGTACAATATGGTAGGAGTCAGTTCCTAACATGCTTTGTGCGAAAATGAAATATTGAGATAAGATTGGTGAAGGTAAGAGCAGGTGAGGCAGCAGTAGGTAGTATGGTAGAATAGTGATTGGGGTGGATATATGAACGCAATTGGAGAGTAGAAAAAAAGAAACCAGAAAGACCAGAAGAAACCAGAAAGAGCCAGAAAACCAGTAGAAACCAGAAAGAACCAGTAGAAACCAGAAAACCAGTAGAAACCATAAAACTACAAAACCATAAAACTACAAAACCATAAAACTACAAAACCAAAAACCAAAAATACCAAACTAACGTCTATTATAGTACTAGCCTCTACAAAAACTTTGCAATGTCGAAATCAAAAGCCTGTAAACTATCAACAATATCGATCTTGTGGTGTTTCAACTCGTCCTTCACCGGCTCGATGTAAGGGTGTGCTTCGTTATGTGGGATCCAGATGACATGACATCCAGCAGCTAGACCAGATCTGACCCCAGGAATTCCATCTTCAAATACAAGACATTCCTCGGGCTGAATTGGTTCCAAGCCATTGGCTTCCCGTTCCTTATTGATTCCCTCTAAGCAAACGTACCAGATGTGAGGATTTGGCTTCCCTTTTCCAGGAGGAATTCTGGTATCGTCACCAGTGACGACATGATCACCAAAGAACCCCGGAATTTCTTTGATATGGCTGGTTTTCATTCCATAGTTTGGTTTGCTGGAACTGGTACCCAAGGCAATGGGAATACCTCTTTGCTTCAAATGAGTCAACAATTCCAAGGCTCCAGGCAAAAACTTGGTTTTGTTCCATTTTGTCGCCTGGATCTCACCCACTTTCTCACTAAGCTCTTGCACCGTTAATGGCAAGTCGTAGTGTTCTAATAACACCTTGTTGGCATGTGGGCCTGGCAAACCTTGTAAGTTGACTTTGACGTCCCATGATAACGGGCCTTTTCCGTACAATGCCAATAAGTCACTGGTGGCTTCGGTGTATAAGTCCTCTGTGTTCAACAAGGTACCATCCATGTCAAAAAGACAAGCTTTGAAATGCATTTTAGTGGGTTTTAAAATTTCTGTGAAATTCACTTTTTGAGTATTCGTTTTTTGGTGATGATGAAATTGGAAGACAAAATGTATTTGCGAGATTCTGGTCAAAATGAAGTATTTGCGTGGTCCAAAAGCATTTGCGTGGTCCAAAAGCATTTGCGTGGTCCAAACATGCAGTCAGTGTAGAAAAATAAAGATTAGGCAGAAAATAGAGCAACACCAGCAAACTTGATACCAAGACAGCAAATGTGAACATGATACAAGACAGCAAACGTGATACAAGACAGCAAACTTGATACAAGACAGCAAGAACTTGATACAAGACAGCAAGAGAAGACCGCATTAAACATTATGTAATCCCTACAAAGGAGCATTCTTAAACAAATACGAGATACTCTCACCGTTGTGCAACCTTCTGATAGACTCGGCAATGACAGCAGAAACATCAATGGTATCCAACTTATCACACAACTTCAACTTTTCCTCAAATGGAACCGTGTTAGTACAAACAACTCTAGACAACTTGGAGTTATTTATGTTGTCGATGGCCTTTCCTGACAAAATCCCATGGGTGACTATTGCAATCACCTCCTTGGCCTTGTTGTCTAAAAGCACTTCTGCAGCCTTGGCCAATGTCCCGCAGGTGTCAGCCATGTCGTCTACAATAATACAAATCTTGTCGGAGACATCACCCACCAAAACCATTCTACTGACCTCGTTGGCCTTGGCTCTTTCTTTATGGATCAAAGCAAAGTTCAAGTCCAATCTATCAGCCAAACCAGCAGCTCTTTTTGCCCCACCAGCATCGGGAGAAACAATAATTGCTTCTTTGTAGTTGACGGTTTCCTTGATGTATCTCACCACACTTGGTTCGGCATACAAGTTATCAACCGGAACATCGAAGAACCCTTGTATCTGGGACGCATGCAAGTCCATGGTGATCACATGGTCGCATCCTGCAGTGGTCAACATATCAGCCATCAATTTGGCGGTGATGGGCGCTCTACTTTTGTCCTTTCTATCCTGTCTAGCATAAGGAAAGTTGGGCAAGATCACGGTGATTCTTCTTGCTGAAGCTGTTTTACAGGCATTGATCATGATCAACAACTCAATCACTCTGTCATTGACTATTCCGCTTCCAATCTGGCAGATGATGAAAAGGTCTTCATCTCTGACAGACTCTCCGATGGAATACTGGACTTCTCCGGTGGAGTCTCTTTTCATTTCGCTGGGGGTGATTTTCAACCCCAAACGCTTGGAAACCAAGTCTGCCAAACCTCGGTGGACGTCGCTACTCAATAATTTGATGGAGTTGGTGGACATGCTTGATCACGTTGCTGAAACTGTCAGTAAAACAAATAGTGATAATCCTATACTTAGTATCTATACTTAGTATCTATACTTAGTATATTCTCAGTCACGTATATACTTAAGGAGTCCTACGATGTACTAGAACTGGCTGTCACAATTTCGAACCAATGATTCGTTAATTTGTACAGAAAAATTTCTCCAGCTACAAAAATTTCCAGAAACGGTGCGATGAGAAGAGGGAATAAAAGTACATTTAAAATAAGTCGTCAAGATCATCGAACCCTTCGTTGTGGTCCTCGGGGTTGATGTCGATGTTTTCGTCGTTGTTTTCGTCGTCATTGTCGTTGTCATCTTCGTCGTCGTCTTGTTGTTGGTTCTTCGAAGGCTCTTGGATCAATTTTGCGAGGATTCTCTTTTTGGCATCCAACGATGCCTTCAACGTGTTGTAGTTATTCTGGAACTTCATTTTCATCATCTTATGGGTAGCAGTCTGCAACCCTCTCCAATGGCTCTGCACCACCTTTTCAAGATCGCCGATTTCCTCTTCCAATAACTTGACTTGCTGGTTTTCGGCCTTGGAAACCTCCACGTCACTGTTATCGTCGTCGTCGTCATCGTCATCATCATCGTCCTCTTCCTCGTCATACTCGTCATTGTCGACTGCAATTCCATCGTCGTCGTCATCTTCTTCCTCTTCTTCCTCTTCATGTGGGGCTTCCACGTCTTCTGTGGTGCCTAGAGCTTCTGCGAGCTCAACGTCAAGATCCATGTCGTCGTCTCCAAGCATTTCCTGGCCAATGATCTGGTCCTGAAGCAATTCGTGCTGTGCCATGGTGGCGGTGTGCTGTGGCGGCGACGGCGATGAAAACTTGGGGTGGAACTGGTGCTTGGAAGGATCCACCACTTCAAACTGGGCCTCAATCGCCTCGTTATCCAACCTTATCAACTCATCCACCTTGGTTTCAATATCCTCCATCAACCGATGGTTCAATTTACGTGGCTTGAATCTCTTATACACATTTTCAAACGGCACTGTCAACCCATGCTTCAATACCAGTTTCGATTTCTTCAACTCGTGGCCCGGTGATATCTTGTACAACGGATGAGTGTAAAGCGTTTCTGGGGGGATGTCGAAGTCCGAGTCCTTGATATCGCTGGGATTCACAAGTTTAATCACCATCAAGATTTCCGAAAGATCTAGAATCTTGTATATGTTCTTTTTGTCCAACGTCTTGTAAATTTCAGTCAAGGTTGGCAAATCCAATAAACTGGCCAGATAACTGGACTCGTATATCCGCACAATAGCCCGGGATTTCGACATCCATTCGATGGTGATTCCATTCAAATCATTGGACTCCACAGCGTTGTGGATGGTATCCAAGTTCAGGTCGTCTAGAAACCTCACCACTATACCTCTTTCAATCAACGGGTCGTCTTCTAGATCCGGCGTTTCGCTATCATAGCCATCTCCTGGAACTCTTGTTGGTTTGATTCTAACCTTGGGTGGTTTCTTTTTCTTGACGCCGTCTACTATGATTGTTTTGGGTTTGTCACTCACAGGGTTTTTGATATTTATCTTCAACTTGCGGGGCTTTTCTTCCTTTTTAGGGGGCTTGATCTTAAGCTTGGGCAATTTGGCCTCGGCTCCGGCTGCTGGACTGCCCTCGGGCTTTTTGGGTTGTTTCAAGTTGAGTTTTAGTTTTAGACCTGCCATTTGAGATGGTGATGTTTCGCGCCTTTTTTGGTGGCGCCTTTTCTTTACCACCAGCACCGTTTGTACGTTTCAGAAACCAAGTTACATGACTGGAGAAAGAGAGAGAGCAAGTGAAAGGGCAAGAGATAGACAGCCGTCTCTTTCACGCACCTTTTCAAATGCATCTTCCCGATCAAGATCAAGACATTCCGGTTCCTATAGAAGAGGTTCTGTGGATTCTAATGTTTCAGACGATGGCAACAACGAGATATTTTCGGGTGCAGGACTGGAAATCTTGCCTTCTTCCATCACGTCGTTTCATTACCCCCACATTTTAGGGAGACGTCAAAGCACACAATCCCATGCTAACCCCCACTCAAACAGAGCAAGCTTATCAAGAGAAACATCGCCGTTATTACAAGATACTGTGGAAACCGGCAGTATCCAATCGCAGGTGTCGCATGCTTCTGACGACGTGAACTTTAGGTTTTTCAAGTTGGATGAGATCACAGATGCTCCTGGTGGATCTACGTATGGAGACGGCGAAGAGGTCGACTACAACAAGGATTGGGAATATCCTAAATACACCAACGAGGTGGTTGAAGATGAAGCCGTGGACTGGGAGGGCGCTCAGGAAATGGAGGAGCGTGAGATAGAAGACCAATTCAACTATGAGAATGACCGTAGAAGAAGAGATAGCGATGACTCTGAGTCATTGGCGGAAAACTTGCTTGCCGACGATTACCACATCGATACAAACTTTGATTGTGTCACCCACAATCAGAGGTACTACTTAGCTGAAGAGGATCTTGTCATTGGTATAGCTGGGTATAGGAACAGTGTACTCAAGCAGCTAGTGTATTTTTTGCTCTGCGTTGCAACAATAGGAATTGGTTATTTAATCTTAAGATGGATGCCTCGTTATCGAATCAACTTGCTTGGAACTGCCTGCGCCTTGGGTGTGGCTGATTGGTGTGTCATTGAAAACGAGTACGGGGAATTGAGTATCGTAGAAGTGACAAAGACAAGGTTTCGCCAGAGATTGTCGAGCTTTTTCACCATCGGTAACGAAGAAAAGGACCCAGTAATTCCAACGTTGTGCACTTTCAACTACAGATATCTTAAGTTCTTTTACAACCCCATCGAAGATATCTTCAAAACCAACGGTAACTGGTACGATTCTCATTGGCTTCATCTTTCCAAACTTCAAGAAGGGTTATCCCAGGGCTTGTACGAGGAAAGACTGGAAATTTTTGGTTCAAATGCTATTGTTATCGACGATAAGTCGATTGGTGCGTTATTGGTGGAAGAGGTACTCCATCCATTCTACGTTTTTCAGATTTTTTCCATTGGTTTGTGGCTTATGGATAATTACTACTACTACGCCAGCTGTATTTTCTTGATTTCTGTTATTTCCATTGTTAATACCCTTGTTGAAACCAAGCAGACCATGTCAAAGTTGAAGGATGTTTCAAGATTCACCTGTGAGATCAGAGTATGGAGGAATGAGTTTTGGAAAACCATCAACTCTGACGATTTGGTCCCAGGTGATATATTTGAAATCGATCCAAGTCTTGTAACCATGCCCTGTGATGCCATTTTAATCAACGGTGAGACGATTGTAAATGAATCCATGTTGACAGGAGAATCTGTTCCTATTCTGAAACAAGCTGCCACCGAAGACCATCTTTACCACATTAAAGAAAACATTCACTTGGGTTTGTCCAAATCGTTCTTGTATAATGGTACTAAAATCATGAAGAGGAAATCTAGCAACGATGAGCCAGTTAAAGCCTTGGTGGTGAAAACTGGATTCACCACCACCAAAGGACTGTTAATTAGATCGATGTTATTCCCTAAACCTATTGGATTCAAGTTTTACGAAGATTCCTTCAAGTATATTGGTTTCATGACTTTGATTGCTGTTGTTGGTTTTATTTATTCTACCATTAACTTTATCAAATTGGATATTCCAACCTCTGTTATGATCTTGAGAGCATTGGACATCATCACCATCGTAGTGCCACCAGCTTTGCCTGCGACTTTGACCATTGGTACCACTTTTGCCATCAATAGATTAAAGAAACTGCAGATTTTCTGCATATCTCCAACACGAGTGAACATTGGAGGTAAATTGGACGTGATTTGTTTTGATAAGACTGGAACTTTGACAGAGGACGGTTTAGATGTTTTGGGAGTGCATGTGGTGAACAATAGTACTGGAAGAAAACAGATGATGTTTGAGGAAATCAGCAGAAGTATAACTGACATTAGTTTAGACAGAAGCAAGGAAGACAACGAGCATAATACTAACAACGGACCTTACTTGATTGGCTTGATGTCTACGTGCCATTCGTTAAGAATAATCGAAGGGGAAATCTTGGGGGATCCTTTGGACTTGAAAATGTTCGACTTTACCCACTCATCAATTAATGATGACAACGAGAACCCAATGATTACCAGTAATTATGGTCAATATGAAGTGGTTAAGGAATTCGAATTCGAATCCAACTTGAGGAGAATGAGTGTGATTGTCAAAGATTCACACGAAAGCATTGTTTTCTGTAAAGGTGCACCTGAAGTCATGATTGACATCTGCAAGCCAGAAACCATTCCTCCGGATTTCCACGAATTGTTGTACCATTACACCAACAATGGTTACAGAGTGATTGGCTGTGGGTCTAAACAGATTGAAACATTCGATGTCAGGAAAAACCAACCAATTTCAAGAGACGAATTTGAACAAGAACTTGAATTCAATGGTTTCATCATCTTTGAAAACAAATTGAAATCAGAAACCACAAGTACAATAGGACAATTGAAAGAAGCCAAGATTAGAACTGTTATGTGCACAGGGGACAATATCTTGACTGCAATCAGTGTTGGTAAAGAATGTGGAATTCTTTCACACGACAATGTTTATGTTCCAACCTTCAGCGAAAGCGGTAACGAGCTAGTGTGGGAAGATATCAACAATCCCGAGAACAAGCTTGATTCCAGAACACTTGCACCATTGAACTTTGAAATCAGTAACTACAAGTTGGCAATCACCGGAGAGTTTTTCAAAATCTTGTTGACAGACTTCAAGGACTACGACTTTTTCAATAAGTTCCTTCTTAACTGTGATATCTTTGCTCGTATGTCACCCGATGAAAAGCATGAGTTAGTCAACCAATTACAGAAACTAGACTACACTGTGGGATTTATCGGGGATGGAGCTAATGATTGTGGGGCATTGAAAGCAGCCAATGTTGGGGTTTCGTTGAGTGAGGCCGAGGCTTCAATTGCAGCCCCATTCACTTCCAGAATCTTCCAGATTTCATGTTTGATTAATGTCATCAAGGAAGGACGGTCTAGTCTTGTGACCAGCTTCTCCAGTTTCAAGTTTATGTCCTTGTACTCTGCGATTCAGTTCATCACCATCACCATATTGTACAAGCGAGGAACCAATTTGGGAGACTTTCAGTTTTTGTACATTGATCTTGTGTTGATATTGCCGTTGGCTATCTTTATGTCATGGGCCAAACCCAGTGGAAAGTTGACAGTTAAAAGACCTACTGCTAACTTGGTGAGTGTGAAAATCTTGGGAAACTTGATAGGAGACATTGTGATAATTCTTGTTTTCCAGATAATTATATGGCAAATGATTCAGCACGAGCCATGGTATGTTCCACCAGTACCGGGAGATGACGAGAACGTGAAGAGTCACGATAACACAGTGTTATTCTTGTTTAGCAATTTCCAGTACATTTTGATTTCAGTGTTGTTGAACGATGGGGAGCCATACAGGGAACTGATGTTCAAAAACAAGCCTTATTTGATAACATTGGTGGTATTGCTGGGTATTTCGGTGGGATTATTTGCGGTAGACGAGGAAAACCCTATCGCAGTGTTGTTTGAATTGGCAGCCTTACCTTTGAAATATTATGTGTTGATAGTGTTTTTCGGCGTGGTGAACTATTTTGTGTTAGAGGGCTGTAACGCGTATGTTTTCAAGAAGGTTTATGGGTTTATGAAGCGTAGGGGAAGAGTGAGTAAGAAGAAGTATAAGGTGTTACAGAGGCAGCTTGACAGCAGTGTTTGAGAGACTATTAAGGAAATAGGCGAGTGGTACGATTCTAGAAGCGTAACAACAAGTCTGGGGCAAAGGACTAAAAGAATATAGAGCAAATATGGATGAATACAGTGAGATAGAAAAATAGTTCATACCATCCTCTGAACCTTCAAATACCCATAAGACCCATATAACACACACATAACTAATATCATCTAGATTAAACACGTAGGTTCTCAATAAACAACTTCGGAGTTTGCATTTAGGCTTTTAGCTAGGATTTCCCGGAGAACCAAACCCCAAACTATAAAGTGTTCCAAGACCCCATCTGCCACACCCCCATGTCTCTGTATGCTCCACTACCCTCCTTCCGTGAAATCTACAGGAAATAGGCACATTACTAACACCGCCATAATAACACCACCACCACCACTTCCCCCACAATACCTCATCTGACACAAAGATTGGCACTCGCATATCTTGTTATAATCCCGAACAATTTTAAAATCCCCTTTAAATGTAAGCAAACCACAGTATATAAACCAGAAGGCCTAGGCTAGACCACTGACGATAGCACAACACGGCATACACCGTTTTTAACTTTGACCATACTTAAAAGCCTCGTGATAGAAAAAAGAAAACGCCCCACACAAACTCCGAAGGTTCTCAACAAAAAAACTTGACCCACTGCACCACAAATTTCCCCAGTTTTCAGGACTATAAAACCAGGGTCGTAGTCTACAAATCCGTATTTAACTGAGACTAAATCCCATTTTAGCAACACAAATGACCTCCTCCGAATCATTACACTCCCACAACACCAAAGAAGTTTCCATGACCACCAACGAAGAAGTAGGAAAAATCCAGACTGCTGGTGACAACAACGAGTACATTGAAATTGGTGGTAAGAGATACATGAGACACGAATTGATGGAAGCATTTGGTGGTTCATTGAACCCAGGTTTGTCTCCACGTCCAGTCCACCAGTTCGCCAACCCCGGTCCATTGGGTTTGTGTGCTTTCGCATTGACCACCTTTATTTTGTCGATGTACAATGCCAGAGCCATGGGAGTCACCACTCCTAACGTAGTGATTGGGTTGGCTGCTTTCTACGGTGGAGTTGCCCAGATGCTGGCGGGATTCTGGGAAATGATGATTGGTAACACCTTTGGTGCCACTGCATTGTCGTCCTACGGTGCTTTCTGGTTGAGTTTTGCTGCCATCAACTTGAAGGCCTTTGGTATTGTTGCTGCTTACGGTGACGACCATCAACAACTTAAGGATGCTATTGGATTCTTTTTGGTGGGTTGGGCCATCTTCACCTTTTGGTTGACATTGTGTACCCTTAAGTCTACCGTAGGCTTCTGTGCATTGTTTTCATTTTTGACTGTGACATTTATTCTTTTGGCAGCAGGTGAATTTTCTGGTAAAGTGGGTGTCACTAGAGCTGGTGGTGTTTTTGGAATCATCACTGCATTTTTGGGATTCTATAATGCATTTGCTGGTACTGCCAACAGAACAAACTCATACTTTGTTCCACACCCAATGCCATTATCCAAGTAGAGCTGAGCTTTGCTTTAATTATTAATGATTATTTATTTATTATATTTATTATATTTATTATATTTATTGTTTTAGGGGTTTAATTTGTAGACGGAAAATTTATTGGGAAGAAATTTGCACCCACAAAGGTTATTTTAAAACCAAATCAACTTTCAAGGCTCAACACGAGCTGAGAAATGATTGGTAAGAGAAGGGAGAGAAGGGAAGTGAAGGGATAGTGAAGTAAAGTAAGAAATAAGAAAAGAAGCAAGTAAAGTAAGCAAGTAAAGTAAAGAAAGAAGTAATGAAAGAAGTAAAGAAAGAAGTAATGAAAGAAGTAATGAAAGAAGTAAGCAAGTAAAGTAACGAAAAGTAACGAAAAGTAAAGAAAGAAGTAATGAAAGAAGTAATGAAAGAAGTAACGAAAGAAGTAAAGAAGTAATGAAAGAAGTAATGAAAGAAGTAATGAAAGAAGTAATGAAAGAAGTAAAGAAGTAAAGAAGTAAAGAAGTAACGAAAGAAGTAACGAAACAACTAAAAAATAAAGAACCTCATTTGGCGACACCCTTCACACGACCAGTCCCACGTGTAATGTATAAAACTCGCACTGCGAACAGTTTCTTTATCATCAATGTCATCTTCTACCAAAAGAATTGCCTTGCCTGCAAGAGTGGAGCCTAAAGTGTTCTTCGCCAATGAAAGAACCTTTCTTTCTTGGTTGAATTTCACTGTCATCTTGGGTTCTTTGGGTGTTGGTTTGTTAAATTTTGGTGATTCTGTAGGAAGAATCAGTGCTGGTTTGTTCACCTTCATTGCCATGTTGACTATGCTCTACGCTTTGGTCACCTACCACTGGAGAGCCAAGGCTATCAGAATGAGAGGATCCGGTCCTTATGATGACAGATTTGGTCCAACAATGTTATGTATTTTCTTGTTGGTTGCCGTTGTCGTCAATTTTGTCTTAAGAATCAGAAACTAAATTATGAACTAGGTCAATATTTAATATTTAATATATAATCATCAGATTGCATTTGTAATGCTGGGACTAGCAAGGATCTAGAGTTTAGGTTAGATAACTTAACAAGGTCACAAAAGAATCTAAAACGCCAAAATAAACGGGGAAATCCCACCAATTTCAAACCAACAAGCTTTAAAACAATAGGAAATGTGTCAATTGAGCTCTAGCCGACTCTATATAGCGTTGTATTTTGTGCAAACCTTTCTCCTGTTGTCAATGGCACTGTACTTCGTCATTTCTCCATGCAGTGGTTAATGTCGTTGCATGTCGTTCCATGTCGCAGCATACTGGACACCTTCAATAGCGTAACCATAATCATGTAGAGAACAGCCTCAAGACATCGGTTTCGTTAGTAATGGAACTTGAATGCCCACAAAAGTTTAACCCGGGGTGTACAAGATATTTAATTAACAACAGTTCTGAATTAAACATTGTTGAGTCTAAGCTAGCCATGTAAATTTGTCACATGAAGTTAGTATCAAACAGCAACTTACAAATAGAAGCAAGATTAACATATCAAATTACAGTGGGGGTTGGTCCATTTAGGTAAAAATATCGATAGTCACTTGCAATATTAAATACGAATGCACAAAGGAGAGTTGTGATTTCTACATTCTCTTATCTGACGTTATCAACCGTTATACAATAGATTTTAAGTTAGCCCCCAATACAGACCGGGCCAAACCTAAACCCTGACTCAACTCTATTGTAGTATTACTTGTGTACCCAGAGGAAAATTGCTGTACGAAACCCAACAACGCAACCACCACCATACGTCTTCCATACCATCGGTCAATCCACAGTCTAAATCAATTCTAGAAACTCCCAACAGCCCATACAAATATGTCGTGAAGTTGAGTCAGAATGTCGTTGTTTGTTTTAGGAACAAAAACGCGGTAGTCATTTGTTACAAAATACATTAAACTATATATTTGAACCACAATTGTTCACTTCCAAACTAAGACATAAACCCTTGCTCACGCACTTACCCGAGCACTCCTGTTGTCAGTGCTACTCGAAAAGATACACCGAGTCTTTGACAATTGTGAATCCATAAGTTCTGGGAATTGAACCCCACAACTACGCAAAGTGAAATATTCCAGCAATTACTCGACTTCCAATTACAATGACAGCTGGTAAATTCGAAGGGGCTGTGGACGAAAGACACGTTCCATGCTATATTGAAGATTCTAAGAAGATATTGTTGTCCACATCTTCACCCGAAGGAATTCAAATAGCCTCGAAAATTACTCCAACAAGATTGGCCAATTTGTTGATAAGAAAGGGCCCCTTGCCTATCCGTCATATCACCAACCAGTTAGCCTTGGAGGTTGCTGGCTTTGACCAGTTATCGTTATCAAAACAGAGAAGATTGATTATGGCTGCTATGGAGCAGGTGGATAAAGAAAACAACGTTGTTTTTGAAAAAATTGGCTGGGGCCAATGGGCCGCCAGACAAGTAGACAGTGATTACATTGTAACAGAAGGTACTGAAGTCAAGTCAGAACCTCATTCGGCTCAAAGCCTTGAAAAGGAAAAGCATATCAACGTTAATGACTTGAGGAACCAGCCTAATTTGAAATTGGGTTGGTCCAAAAAGAAACCTCCAAGAAGAGAATCGATTTCCAATAAAAAAACAAACTTGCACAATGTCAAGCTTCCAGGTGAAAACTTGAGCACCAGCGCCATTGTGTCAGATTCTGAGGACGATGCAATTGAAGACGAAGAGGAAGAAGAAGCAAATGCTATCGAAGAAGATAGTTCTAGTGAAGACGAAGAAAGTAGTGGGAGTGATGACTTGTTCAGATTCGACGATGAGTTGAGGCCAAAGAGATCTCCTCCTATCAAATTTGCTAACAGAGTTCCATTAAAATTGAGCCCACCTCCAGGAACCACTTCGTCTAGAAGAAAGTCTTCAAGCTCCAACAGCGTAACTAAAAACACCAACTACAAACACCAGATTTTCAACAGATCTAGGTTGAATTCATTGGATAATTTGGATAATTATCTTATGTCGTCCGCCAAAAACTCCAATGTTTCTTTCAACTCACCAGCACCACCCACGCCTGCTAATATCATGCATGCCGGCTCACCGTTGTCGTCCTGGGGCTCAAACTTGAGCAAGAGTCCTGATGGGGGCTTGGTCGCTGCCATGAACTCCAATAGAAGAAGATCCTCGTTTAATGAATCAAATATTCGTTCAACGTTATGTTCGTCTATTCCAAACTACAATTATCAGTCACAAACTAACTCTCCTATGATACTCAACAAGTCGGAGCCAAAGAATGATGTGATGTCGGATACAGACGAAGAGGATTGGGCTACCATTGGAGCCGAGAGTTTGCGTCAAAGCAAGGATTCTGACGAAACCAGAGCTGCACTTGCATTAGTTGACTTAATGTCTGTGTAATTATGATAATGACCTTTAATTCAGTTAAATTAGATTGTTTAATATATGTTATTTATTGATTTAGATTTGAAACAATAGAGAATTTCGAATGAAGAGACTTTCTTCTACTATGTCTTTCCTTAAGACTATCACAAACATGGAATTCAGGGCATTATTCAACTTTGAAGATTAGAAGAGTGTTCAAGCACATAGAATATTGCAAACATTAATGGTATTTTCAGGAACTAAGAAACCATAGTGGATTTCAGCTATTTGGTGAATAGAACTAACAAAACTCTGATTACCATTTCAGCTATGATGACTACAAGTCTACTAGCAAAACTCTGATTACCACTACTTAAAGAGGTATTCACTCACATCAAGTACACTTTAAGTATGAGAATTTAGGAGAAAGTTTCAAGTGGTAAGTAGATTAAACAATCACTGAACTCCCTACAAGAATTTTAACAATCACTGAACTCCCACAAGTATTTTAACAATCACTGAACCCTACAAGTATTTTAACAAGTGCTTTAAGCAAAACCAAAAGCTTTCAACATGAATAATTTAACAAATAAAAAACGCGACGCGTAAATTTTCAACTCTTCCACTCAATCATGGCAACTACCACGAGTGTTCTTCCATCCATTTCGTTGAATGTCAACTACAGTGAGATCAAAACAACCATCGAGGACTTCATGTCCCACTTCAAGGGTTCAGAAGAAACCGACTTCGAAATGGAACAAGATGAGACCCGTTTCTTGGGATTGAAATATATGTCGATGTTACAGAAGGTCGCCAACAGAGACTTGTCTACGGTTTACATTGACCTCAATGACTTGAAAAGCTACGAAAATAACATGCAGAATATCACTGATCCTACACAATTGACTGGAAGCCAGGCCAATTTGAAGGTCAAGTTGGTGAATGAAATTACCAAAAATACTCACAGATACACCGAGATGTTCAGCGAAATAATAGATAAGATTTTGCCAGAGCCCACTAAGGATATTTCATACAAAGATGACGTGTTAGATGTGATGTTGCACCAAAGAAACTTAAAGAACAGGAGAATTTTATCCGAAAACACAGAACAAATAAATGACTTGAGAAGCGGTTTCAATAACCTCCAGTCTCAAGATGGTACTCAGGGTGCAGTCAGCGAAGGAGTGCAGGATGAATTGAACGAAAACTTATTTCCTGCCAAGTTAACCAGACGTTATAACTTATATTTCAAGCCTTTAAATGACTACAACAACCTCAACAAGCCATTTTCAGTTAGAGAAATCAAGGGAAAACATGTTGGTCAATTCATCACCGTCAGAGGAATTGTTACCAGAGTTTCTGATGTCAAACCTTCTGTATTGGTTAACGCTTATACCTGTGACAAGTGTGGATATGAGATATTCCAGGAGGTTAACTCCAAGATCTTCACTCCATTGTCTGAATGTACCTCTCCAGTTTGTAAAACTGACAACATCAAAGGCCAATTATTCATGAGTACCAGAGCCTCGAAATTCTCTTCCTTCCAGGAAGTGAAAATTCAGGAAATGGCTAACCAGGTTCCTGTAGGACACATTCCTAGAACCTTGACCATTCATGTTAACGGTGATTTAGTCAGATGTTTAAACCCTGGTGATATTGCAGATATCTCCGGTATCTACATGCCATCTCCATATACTGGATTCAGAGCTTTGAAAGCTGGCTTATTAACTGAAACATATTTGGAAGCCCAACATGTCTATCAACACAAGAAACAATACGAGAACTTAGAAATCTCTTCTGAGGTAGAGGTCAAAATCAGAGAATTGCACAACAATGGTGATATTTACAATAAGTTGGCCAAGTCTATTGCACCTGAAATCTTCGGTCAGTTGGATGTGAAAAAGATTTTGTTGTTGTTGTTGTGTGGAGGTGTAACCAAAGAAATTGGTGATGGTTTGAAAATCAGAGGTGATATCAATGTGTGTCTCATGGGTGATCCGGGTGTGGCCAAGTCCCAGTTGTTGAAGGCTATTGGTAAGATTGCACCTAGGTCTATCTATACCACTGGTAGAGGTTCTTCAGGAGTGGGTTTAACTGCAGCTGTCATGAGAGATCCTATTACCGATGAAATGGTTTTGGAAGGTGGTGCTTTAGTTTTGGCTGATAACGGTATCTGTTGCATTGATGAATTCGATAAGATGGATGAAAATGATAGAACTGCAATTCACGAAGTTATGGAACAGCAAACCATTTCTATTTCCAAGGCTGGTATTAACACCACCTTGAACGCCAGAACCTCGATTTTGGCTGCTGCTAACCCTTTGTATGGTAGATATAACCCTAGGTTGTCTCCACACGAAAACATCAACTTACCAGCAGCATTGTTGTCGAGATTTGATGTGATGTTTTTGATTTTGGACCAACCTTCAAGAGAATCGGATGAAAAGTTGGCCAACCATGTGGCCTATGTTCACATGCACAACAAACAACCAGAAATGGACTTCGAGCCAATTGATGCTGCTACTATCAGACAATATATTTCTATTGCTAGAGGCTACAGACCTACTGTTCCTAAGGAAGTAGGTGATTATGTTGTTCAGAGTTACATCAACTTGAGAAAGGAATCCCACAGAAACGAAGGATCTATTAAGAAGTTCCAGCACATCACTCCTAGAACGTTGTTGGGTATATTGAGATTGTCACAGGCGTTAGCCAGGATCAGATTTGATAATGTCGTTTCTAATGAAGATGTGGACGAAGCATTAAGATTAATTGAGGTGTCTAAGGCATCTTTGAACAACGACGAGGACCAAATCAGAGAAGATAACAGTTCGGTGACCAAGATCTTGGATATCATCAAGTCTGTAGCCAGGTATGAAACCAACACCTTGAAGATGGACGACTTGCGTCAAAGAGTGATAGCCAAGGGTTACACCGTGGAGCAGTTTATGGAATGTATCAGAGAGTACCAGGAAATAAATGTGTGGCAGTTGATTGACGATGGAGACAAGCTTTTGATTACTGGAGACGAAGACGACATGGAGTATTAGTGTCTAGGTACTGTATTGTTTTCAGGGGTGTTATGTTAGATACTGTTTTCAGAGGTGTTATGTTAGATACTGTTTTCAGAGGTGTTATGTTAGATACTGTTTTCAGAGGTGTTATGTTAGATACTGTTTTCAGAGGTGTTATGTTAGATACTGTTTTCAGAGGTGTCATGTTAGATACTGTTTTCAGAGGTGTTATGTTAGATACTGTTTTCAGAGGTGTTATGTTAGATACTGTTTTCAGAGGTGTCATGTTAGATACTGTTTTCAGAGGTGTTATGTTAGATACTGTTTTCAGAGGTGTTATGTATAGATACTGTTTTCAGAGGTGTAAAGTTCTAGGTGATTTGATATGCTAGTACTACATTCTTACTCTCATTCCATAATTATCGATGGTAAACATAGAACTTGACTTCTAGACCACTCTTTTAGCTTTGAAGTATTCTTTCATACCACTGTATAAGCCAATACTAAACTCCATATAAATTACCGGCTCCATATTTTCTACAAAACGAGTGAGAAAAAGTACATTCAATGAGAAGAAGACAGGATCTGAATATCGAATTGCACGATGTCACGTTCAGCAGCAGACCCAGTGACATGGAAAGCATTCAAAGCAGCCAAAACCAAGGTCTAGGCACTCAAGGCAGCCAGAACCAAGGTCTAAGTACCCAAAGCACCGGTGATAATATTGACCCTGCCACACTCACTCACCACACTAAAACACCGGTGCTTCCTGCCATTTACAACTACACTTCAATAATACTCGAAAACAAGGGTTCTGTTGCAAGAGATCATGTATGTACAATTGTCAACTACAAAATTGAACGACCAAATAAAACCACAAAATTAAACCACAAAATAATACTAACCGTTAGATGGCGAACGAAAGAACCTTTTTGGCATGGACCAGAACCGGGTCTATTTTTCTCACGTTAGGAGTCACTTTCCTACAGTTTGTTCATTTGTCGGTTAAATCAAACACACTCATGTTAAATAATACCGAATATGATCTTAGTGAAATCACTAAACAGACGTTACCTCTTTTTCACCATTTAGGAAGACCCATTGTATTGCTCACAATCATATTGAGTATTTTGTGTGCTGTTTTTGCAGCAGCAAGATTCTTTCACACCCAATCGCTACTTACCAGAGACTTGTTTCCAACAGGCAGAATACCCATCACCGTACTTGTGATATTCAATGTATGTATGGTCATAACGTTATTGGTGTTTGAAATCAAACTTTCTGGCAAAGTGTGATATCCTTTCTGGAAACGGTGATATCAACTTTATTTAAATAGAAATTTAAAAATGCTACAGCTAATAAAACTGATACAACTGCCAAATTCCATATTCAACAACCACAACTACTTTCCCGGTACTAAAATTATGTCCTTATAAAACGAAACAACGTTCCAAACTCATTAACTCGTTTTAAACCTCAAATCCGAACTGAAAAATACGCGCATTTTCAACAACATGACAGACTTTGGTGGCCAAACCGTACCACAATTGAAGGAATTGTTAAAAGCCAAAGGCTTACCTATCGATGGAAAGAAAGCAGACTTGGTTCAAAGATTGACCGAGGCTGAATCTTCCGCAGAAACTGTTGAGGAAAAAGATGAACAAAAGGAAGAACCTCAACAAGAACCACCAGTGGACGCTGCTGCTGTTCCCGTGGAAACAGTTGCTCCTGAAACCACCGAAACAGCCCCAGTTGAACCAGAGGAGGAAAAACCAAAGCCTAGAGTGTTGACTCCTGAGCAAAGAAAGGAATTGGCTGTGGAATTGTTGACCAAAAAGATCCAGAGAGCTGAAAAGTTCGGTGACGAAGCTGCGGCTGAGGCAGCTAAGAAGGACTTGCTGAGAATTGAGAAGTTCGGTGTAGAACCAGGCACTGCTTTGGCCAAAGAAATTGGTCTTGTAGACAATAACTTGAACTTGGGTCTCAAGTCTTCTACTTTCAAGAAGCGTGGTAAACATCCAAAAGGGTTCAGATCCAGAAAGAACCATTAAACTCTGTGTATTATATAGGTAACTATGAACGAAGGAAGTGGCGAACATTACTGTAGGTTTTGTGTTTTCATTTTATGTTTTTCATTATTTTGTGTGTTTTTATCTTATGTGTTTCATTATTCTGTTGTAGCAAAATCAAGATGGTATTTTAAACAACAGATGGAGTCTCCTCATCTGCAAATTCCCCATGTCCATCGTCGAATTTTTGTTCCACAGTCAATCCACGATTATCTTTTATCCAAATCAAATATAACATCACTATCACAAAGAAGCTGAAAAACATAGTGCTGAAGGTTTGTGACAACAAATTCTCTGGGTTCTTCACCAAATAGTCATTGAGAAAGTAGCCATAATCATTAGGAGAAACATCAACGCCTAAATCAGGATTGTCTGTGTGTTCAAACTTGAACATAGTTATTAGAACCAGAATCACAAACACTGCCAACCCAAAAATGAACGGCAACAAAAATATGGTAACCAACGATTTTTTGAAAGCAGAACGTATTACTTCATTCTTTTCCACGTAGTTCTCTTCTGTGTCTGAGTATGGTGGGTATTCCTTCAAAACGATCAAAGTACGCCTTCCAAAGTAAAGCAGCGAGAGGTAGCCTATAACACCACCAAGTCCAATTCCAAATTTCATCATGTTGGCAAAAGTTAAAGCAGAAAAGGGGGAGCTTTGATTACCAAGGTCGTTGTCAAGTCCAACAAAGATTGTTTTTTCCGGTTTAGTGAAAAACCCTACAAAAATAATCAATGACAAGAAGAAAAGAACCAACAAAACCAAGTAATTTGCAAACTTGAGTCTTCCATCTGGAAGCTTTCTAAACGACCCAGTTTTCCTGTGGTAGTACAAAACTCCATAACCCATACAAAACAAAAGCAAGGCGTATTGAAGAAAGATGGTAAACAAAGCTTGCAAGACCTGGACCAAGAACTTGAAACCAGCAGAAAAAAAGCCAGGACTCTCGACATGGTTTATTATTGAGTTGCTAAGGTAAACCAACAAGTCGGAGACAATACCAGGAGCAAGAACATAAAACATAATCGCTTTCGCAATCAAGGAGATGCTATTCAAGTTTTCAAAGTTGCTTCCGGTAGATTGCATCAACTTTCTGAATAGCAAACCAGTCACCAAAATAGATAAGAAGATTCCAAATATCAATGGCTTGTAAACCACATATTCAAAGTAGTTCAAGTATCCATGAGAACTGCGATATCTGACATTGACATCAAACTTGGTTCCTTCAGGACCTGTGACATAAACACAGTAGAAACCCGACTCTTGTACTGTCAACTTGACAGTTTTATCTTTGGAACTCGTAGAAATGTAACTGTTGTTAAAAGCGCCTTCCAGAAGTTTAGCAGTTTCAATTTTAAAGGTCTCGCCATCGGTTAAGCCATATTTGACGTTGGAAGTAAAGCCATTAAACAGATCCATCCTTGGAAACCCGGTTCTGATCAAATCTCTTAAAGCAACTATCAAAACAGGAACGTTATCGTCCTTTTTGGAACTGTAATTAACCAAATCCACCGCAACAAACGCATTGGAATTGGCGCCTTTACTGTTCACAGGAACACAAAGGGAACCAAAGTCCTGGTCAATCAGAGGGTTCCCATAGGAATAGATTCCAAAACCCAACACATTAGGAAGCACAAGCAATAACAGAAGAACTTGAATGAACATGATCCTTACATGATCCTTACTTCCCGCGAAAGTTGTCGTTTTTAAACAAGGCTTTGAGTGGCGAACGTGACTGAGATGAAGCCACGGAAATAGCAAAGTGGGGTCTATAAATGTGTAGTGATGTATGGGTTTAAGTCCTGTTGCTTTTGGAACGTGAAATAGAGGATTAAGTAGCTAGGAGGAATGAAAGTTGTAGAATCTGAACTTTGTGATAGGTAGTGAGCAAGTGTCAGTTCAAGCTAATTACTCGTAGATACTCGCTACTTGCAGATGCTTGTGGTTTGAACTTACTCTAGGCTTAGTGACTGTTTAGTGTACAAAACTCAAGTGTGAAAACTCAAAGTCAAAAACTCAAAGTCAAAAACTCAGTCAAAAACTCATAAAAACTCAAAGTCAAAAACTCATAAAAACTCAAGTCAAAAACTCAGTCGAAAACAGGGTTCAAGCAATCAAATGTATTCCTAATTGGAATACTTTAGCCAACTACTGCAATAAAACTAAAATAGTCACATAATCCCGTAAATGCCCTGCCCTGTCTCCAACAGTTTCCCTTTTCGTATCGTCCTCATCATCAAACGGTTCTGTTATTATATAAGCCGCGAAACCCCATGAAAATCTTCAATGAAGTACTACGACGCTTTGCCGGATTCTTTGGTTCCATACCACTACGATGTGTCTATCTATGACATAGACACCCAAGCTGACACGTTTTGTGGAAAAGTATCCATTCAGTTGGATGTCGCTCACAAAACTGATGAAATTGCTGTCAATTACAGAGACTTAGACTTTACCGCTGAGGATGTTAAAATACAAGTTAATGGTACTAGGCCGGTAAAAGTTACATATGTGACGAAGGTTCCTGAAAAGGAGATGATCAAAATTGGTTTTGAAGAAATTGCTGCTGATGCTGGAAAAGTTACCATTGATATTTCCTATAAGGCCAACATCCAACATAACATGGCTGGTTTTTACAGATCTGGATACACTGAAAATGGCGAACAAAAGGTCATGCTATCAACCCAGTTTGAGGCTCCAGATGCTAGAAGAGCATTTCCATGTTTCGATGAACCAGGCTTGAAAGCTACTTTCAAAATAGACTTGACTATTATTGAGGAATGGACTGGATTGTCAAACATGCCAGTGGAATCCTCGGAAAAAACAGGAGATGGTCTTCAGAAAATCACCTTCCAGACAACTCCAAAAATGTCTACATACTTAGTCGCCTGGTGTTGCGGAGATTTTGAATATGTGGAATCGTTTACTGAGGATTTGTACTACGACGAAAAGCCTTTGCCTATTAGAATTTACACCACCAAAGGATATAAGGAAACTGCAAGGTTTGCATCCGAAATCACTCCTAAGATTATCGATTTCTACTCTAGAGTGTTTGATTTGAAGTATCCATTACCCAAACTTGACTTGATTGCTGTACACACCTTTTCTCATAACGCAATGGAAAACTGGGGTTTGGTAACTTATAGAAGTAATGCTTTGTTGTACAACGCCGAGAGTTCTGGACCTACTTTTGTTAAGCAGGTTTGTTACGTCGTTGCCCATGAAATGGCCCACCAGTGGTTTGGAAACCTTGTCACTATGAAATGGTGGGACGAATTATGGTTAAACGAGGGGTTTGCTACTTACGTAGGATATGTTGCGGTTGAGTACTTGAAACCGGAATGGGAAATCTTCAACTTGGTGACCTCTGAGTCCCAACAATTTTCCCTCAATTTGGACTGTTTGAGATCCTCTCATTCTATTCATGTTCCCGTCATTGATGCCGTGGATATAGATCAGTTGTTTGATGCTATTTCCTATCATAAAGGATGCTCTATTATTGCTATGTTGTCAAATTACCTTGGGCAAGAAACCTTTTTGAAGGGAGTAGGAAAGTACTTGAAGAAAAACAAATACGATAATGGTTCTACTACTGATTTGTGGGATGCTATTTCCGAAGTTTCTGGTAAGCCTGTCCACCAAATGATGGAAAACTGGATTGCCAAAATTGGTTTCCCATTGGTGGATGTGGAAATTAATGGTTCTGACTTGGTTTTGAAGCAATCCAGGTTTTTGTCCACTGGTGATGTTAAACCAGAAGAAGACGAAACCGTTTGGTGGTTACCTTTAAACATATCCAGTGGTGCTAAAGAAACTGATAAGTTTGTTGGTGATATTGATTCATTTGATACCAAAACAATCACCATTTCAGATTTCCCTTTGACTGATAAATTCTTCAAATTGAGTAAAGATTCCACCGGTTTCTTCAGAGTCAACTACTCTGCGTCTATTTTGAACCAAAATATTCTTCCACACTTGGATGAATTGACATCTAAAGACAAGATCAACTTGTTCGGGGATATCAATGCTATTGCCATTTCAGGTTCAAGACCAGAAACAACCACAGTCACTTTCTTGAACATCTTGAAGTCGATTGTTGACAAGGGCCAAATTGGTCAGGACTATGCTGTTTGGTACGAATTGTCTGAATTGTTAACCAAGTTCCTGGTAGCCTTTTCGTATAATCCAGAAATGATCAAAGGAATAAATGCATACAAGAAGTTCATTTATTCCAATTTAGGTTTGCAACTACTCAACGAATTGAGATCTGGTGACATCAATGAATTTAATTTCTTGAAAATCAACTTAATTTCTATCGTATTCCAGACCTGTGGTACTTTAAGAATTCCAGAGTTCGTTGAATACGCCCAAGAACTCTTTGGATATTGGAAATCAGACCAGAAATCTAAAGTGCATCCAAGTTTGATGTCATTTATGTTCGCTACAATTTCCAGCTCCCCAGAATTGAACCAAGCTGATTTTGAGGTGATTGCATCTGAAATAACTGCACCATCTACCTTGGATTCCAGAGAAATTGTGGTGAAGGCATTACCATCTATTTCTAACTTGGACTACTTGGAAAAGATCTTTGCATTCATCTTGGACCCTAAGATTGTTCCTATGATGGATTGTCACTACATGTCTAAAAACATGACATTAAACCCAAACATGAAACACAAGTTTTGGGAATTCTTTAAATGCAATTATGATACCTTTTACAAAACTTTGTCTGTTAATGTTGCAGTGATTGAAAGATTCATTAGGTTTACGTTCGTAAACTACCAATCTGAAGACATGCTACAAGACTTCAGCAAATTTTTCAGGTTGAAGGGAATTGTTGGGTTTGAAAGAAGTTTTGAACAGGTGATTGACAACATCAAGACTAATCACGCTTGGTCAAATAGAGATGGGGCAAAGGTGGAGCAGTGGTTTAAAGAGAATTCTTTCATATAGGTCGATAAATGCATAGGGTTAGATATATTTTAGCTGTATTTCAATTCAAGAGTACCCTTTGTGTCTAAAAATATTACTGCCTTCATAATTTACACTATTCACTACACAGCTTATTTACAATAAAATGAACCGAACGTCTATCAAATAAAAATTTAGTTATCAACCTTGTGTTCGTGAGTAGCAGCGTATCTTCCGGATGGGTCAGCGTGACAACCCCATTCAGCCTTTGGAACCCATCTCATGACGGTAGAAGCAGCAGCAGACTTCACACCAAACAATTCATCAAACTTACATCTGTACCAGTAAGCTTCCTTGGTGGTTGGAATGTCATCTCCCCATTCAGGCTTAGGGTTGGCCAATTGTTCGTCAGTGACGGCAGCTTCAGCAGCATCCTTCAAACCATCAATCCAGGAGTAACCAACACCATCAGAAAATTGTTCCTTTTGTCTCCACAAGATTTCTTCTGGCAAGTATGGTTTTGCATCTGGTTCGTCAGAAGTATCGAAAGCCTTTCTTAAAATGTACTTCTCAATTCTGCCTTCTTTTTGGTGGATCAATTTGTCTTCTGGGTTGATGTTCATAGACACCTCCAAGAATTGTTTATCCAAGAAAGGAACTCTGGCTTCCAAACCCCAGGCCATGGTAGATTTGTTTGCTCTCAAACAATCAGCATAGTGCAAGTTCTTAACTCTCTTAACACATTCTTCGTGGAATTCGTTAGCAGAAGGAGCAGCAGCGAAGTACAAGTAACCACCATAGATTTCATCAGAACCTTCACCAGACAAAACCATCTTAACCCCTTGAGCCTTGATCTTTCTGGATAACAAGTACATTGGAGTAGAAGCTCTGATGGTAGTGACATCGTAGGTTTCCAAGTGGTAGATGACATCGTTTAATGCATCCAAACCATCTTCCACAGTAAAAGTGTGAGAGTGGTGGATAGTACCGATGAAGTGAGCCACCTTTTCAGCAGCAATCAAATCTGGAGCACCTGGCAAACCAATAGCGAAAGAATGCAATCTGGAAAAACCAGTAGAATGCAAAGCACCAGAAGCATCAACACCGGATAATTCTTTGTTAGCATCAATACCTTCGTCGGATTGCTTGGAGTTAGCTTTTTGGGTTTCTCTGGCAGCAATAGAAGCAATTAAGGAAGAATCCAAACCTCCAGACAACAACACACCGTAAGGAACTTCAGCCATCAATCTCTTTCTCACCGCCAATTCCAAGGTTTCTCTGATTTCCTTATAGTCTACTCTCTTGGTTGGAACCTTGGATTCATCCCACCACGAAGGTTGGAAGTATCTGGTAGTTTTGTCGGTCTTGGAGTCGTAGATGTGACCTGGAGGGAAAGCAAAAATATCATCACACTCATCAACTAAACATTTCAATTCAGAAGCAAAGTATCTGGTTTCTGGGTTCTTGGAGCTCTTACCCATATACAAGGTGGTGACACCAATAGGGTCTCTGGCAGCGATGATTCTGTCAGTTTGCTTATCGTACAAGACAAAGGCAAACATACCATCCAAGTACTTAGGAGCATCGATATCGTACTTTTCAAACAATGGAATGATAGGTTCACAGTCAGATAAACTCTTGTATTTGTATTCCTTCAATTCGTCTCTCAACTTGATGTGGTTGTAGATTTCACCGTTAACAGCTAAGGAGTATCTTTCATCAGGGGAAGTGATAGGTTGGGCACCAGCATCCAATCCCACAATAGCTAATCTTTCGTGCACCAAAATGGTAGAGTTTTGGATCACATTTCCTGACCAATCTGGCCCTCTGTGTCTGATTCTTTTGGCGTTGTCCAAAGCCTTTTGCTTGAACTGCTCTACTTCTGGTTGTTTAAATGCTGCGTAGATTCCACACATCTTGTCTTATGTTTGTTGCTTGCGTTAGTGGAAACAAAAACCTTTTATATCGACGAGTGAGTCAACTGAAAATTTTTCGTGAGAAATGAGTCAATGAAGGTATGAGCGAGATTCGTGATAAGCTGGGGTTGAAGCGATGGCTCGAAGTTATGATTGCACAGGGTAGATGTGGGTGGCAGCAGGATACTTGTAGTGAAATTTGGAGGTTCAAGGTCGCCTTTTGGAGTTTCCAACATCCATGCTGATTACCCGGTACACTTCTGATTATGTAAGCGGGACTGTTGCTGATAACAGATAAAATTTTCAGTTGGTGCTTCGTGATAACGAATTTTATTGTTCGATGAGTTTAACTGAAGGGTTTACCTGCATGTTGTTTAACCTAGGTTAATTTCAATGCTTTCGAAGTCTGGATGTTTCTTCAATTTAATGAATGCTTAGTTCTTTTAATTGCAGTGTCCACTTGCTTGCCAGTCTGTATCTCTATGACTTTGTCTTTCTATACCCAGGCAACTTCCCTACACTAGAAATATTTAGAATCGTGACGGGCCTGGATTATTGTGAACCATAAACCTTCAAGTGCAAGAAAGTTTCAAATCTTTACGTTTACTATCGTCATACTTGAACCGGAAATATTTGCTTTGTTTTATATGTGATTTTGTGTGTCGTATGGCTTCAAAGTCGCAAGTACAATAAAATAAAGTGAATTTTTGCCCCATGAGCTGTAAATAGCTTTCTTAAATATTATCTGGAACAAAGAGAGTGCTTCAAGGGCAATTTTCATCTGTAGGTTGTGATTGAGCACTTATTGAAATTTCAATGGTATACTTTACTCAACTGCCTCGAATGCTGTTTCAACTCATTTGACTGGTACTGGGCTTTCTTCAAAGGTCGAAAGAAATACTTTTCCTGCTAGATGGTTCTTTGGCTAAGAATAAAATTCAAATAAAGGAGTCAACCAACTTCTTGAGCTCTTTGAGATTATAAAATACTCTATAGCGAGAATATTGTATTTTTTCATTCAGAATCTGAGTTCTGCTTCCTCCTTCTTTGTCAATCGTCTTGTTCGTTTCTTCTCGTCTCTGCCTGTCGTCTTTTCGTCTCTTGCTAAGATACTCTAAACCTCAAGTAAAACTGTATATTTTTTCAATTTTCAACCTTCTTTTCAAAATTTCAAGAATACTACTTCATTCAGCCCTAGTTCGTCATTACTCTACAATTGTTCAAAAAACTACTCTTCTTAAATCATTCCCCAGAATCTCTAAGAATCTCTACAACTACTCAATTTACAAATCGCGAAAAATCAGTGGCAATATGTCTTTACCTCTGTTGACTCAAGAATTGTATGCCTCCTTCGATAAGAAGGACTATGAAAAATGTCAGAAACTCTTGGTTCCAATCAAGATAGAACTCATTAAACATAATTTGTTGGTTCCTATTGCCTCCAACACCAGTTCTGCCGACCAGATTAATGACTTGAAGATATCACAAAAGATTTTGGAAATAGGTGCGTTGGCTTCGTTGTTGAGCGGGAACTATGATAGATTCGAAAACTACTATGCACAGTTGAAGCCATTCTATACCAATTCGAAGATTCACTCAAAAAAAGAACACAATACTACTTCCACCAAAATCATATCCTTGTATTTGATTTACTTGTTGTCGCAAGGTTTGATCTCCAAATTCCACATTGAGTTGGAAAACTTGTCATACTATCAGCAATACGCCATAGATGATGACAAGTATGTGCAGTTTCCTATCAATCTTGAAAAGAGCTTGATGGAAGGTAACTACATTAAGATCTGGAAGTTGTTGAATGACGAGAAGAGCTTGCCATGCTCCGAATACGAGATATTTATTGATACTTTGATGAATGCTTTCAGATTCGAGATTTCGAAGTCGTTGGAAAAGTCATATGTTTCGATTCCTGTGAATAATTGTAAGAGCTTGCTCTACATCCCTCAGGAAGAACTGGATGCCGACTTCAAAGAGATGTTACACGAGTTGGGGATCAACTGGGAGTTCAAAGATGGCTACGTGTACTTCAATAATGATGAAAACAAAGATGATGATGATATGAAGGTGGATAATTCTAATTCTATTATTGTGAATGTCTTGAATTACGCCGAACAGATCGAGTCGATTATTTAGTAATAAACACTATTAGACACTTTTGTATTGAAATTATTTAAACCACACTGCCAAAGTCAGAACTGGTTTTAGAATTCGAATGAACTATGAAGTGGTGCTACTCCAATATCAGGTAAAACTTCTTGTAGGCCATGTTCAAATCGTTCAAAAACTCTTCTATTTCCTCTTTACTCAACTCCCCTGTCAAATTATTGACCTTAATCAACCAGTTGATTAGTTTAGACTTCCCCTGAAAGTCAAACCTGGAGTTTGTTTCGTTCAACTCGTTCAAATTAACTACAAGGTCTGATAGTAACGGATGTAACTGTTCTTTTGCTTTGTAGTTCAACTTCAATGCGTCCATACAGGTTATAAAATTACTGGTACATTCAGCAATCAACCGTACGTTCTGACTTCCCACGGGATTTTTATCTGGCACAGGAGTTGAAATCCTGCTAGGTGTATTGGATCCACTCGTTTCGTCTTCAAATTGCTCGATTGTTACAGGAACCCCACTACTAAGTCGCTTAACAGCCATTGGGCAGCTTAGGTTAAACTTTTCTGTGAATTTCTCGAGGAAATCTTCGAAGTTATTATTCTTCAAGATCTGTTTGCATTTCGCTATCTTCAAGTCGTCGTCTTTGAATCCTTTGAGAATGATCTGATATTGACCTATCAAACGCAATGTTGTTTGGGTGTATTTCTCTTTATCGGTTATGAAGTCTTTTATGTAAGAAGATTCGATCATTTCAAGAACCGAAAGAATAGAGTATACTTCTGCTAATGAATTTAGTACAGACTTATCTATAGGTGATTTAATGAGGGAGCTCTTGGTTATTTCCTCATGATAGTTTGTGCTGGGGATTGTGTAGTTTGAAGTTGATGTTGGGGCGTAGTTGGGTGGAGGATCCATACTAATAATTTGATATTTGATATTTGATTTTGTGAGACACTTTTTGAAGTATCAACTTTTTATATGAGCTCTCAAAAAGATGTTTTAGGTCTCTACAAACTTAAAACCCCTAAAGGATATTCATATCTCATAATATATACAACTACCTACTTCTCTAATCTATATAATTGTTTACAGTCAGCGGTGTTCCAAAAGAATCAATAGTAAACCCTAACTTTACCCAATCACTTTTGGTATATCTATATACTTTCAACGGTCTCCGGAATCGAGCCAAAAGCTCATTGCACTCTCTGGAATTGTAGTTATTGGCCAACTCATTAATGGCCTCTTTACCGAACATCTGACTCGCTACCTTGCATTCGTTCATGATCCATTGAAGAAGATAGTCACTTGAAATCTTATTGAAAGGACTAATTGTTATGGGAATCTTCACTGCCATGTCCTTACCACCACTCACTTTTAATTTCACACTGATTTCAAAACGGATAGAAAAGAGCTTTCCTAGAACCGTGAAACTATTATAATGTGAAATGGGAATTCCCTCTATGAAGTTGATTTGGAACTGCCTGTGCTGGTTATTCTGGTTGTTAACTTCTGTTGGAGCGTTGACGCTATCAAAATACAGGTATTTTTCTATACTATTGTCTATGTTATTTTTGTCAAACACTGATAAAAAGTCGTTGTTTAATGGCATTTTGAAATTATAGTTCAAACTGATTTCGTTTGTCAAATTAAAATTATTTGTCTTTTCATCTTTGATAATTTCAAATAGCTTTACCTCTTTGATAGGTGGTAATCCTCCCTCGTGGCACTCTAAGATTTCTTTTATCTGGAACAGCACTGTTTTCAACTTTAATCTGCTAGAAACATTGTAATTCAATGTGTTCTTCATGATTTTCAAATCCAAGTTAAACACGTCCCCTGGGCCTAAACAGCTTTGATGCAAGTTATACTCTACTATTAGTTGTTGGTCGTTGGATACTGTCAGCTCGTTGATCGACTCTGTAAATTGTCTATAAATTGGGAGGCTGTCGTACAACTTAATGGGTATAGGAAATGATTCCACATAGCTTATTTCTGTTTCAGCACTTTCGCCTACACTTACTCTTACTATCAAGTTGTGAACAGTGCTTGCCTGCCATTCAAAATTGTAGCCACTACTGCTGATGTTTTTTGGTAGATGTACTAGCACAGGCAAATCGATTCCAATGAGGTTTGTTTCACTGAACTTTCCGAATCCTGGTTGGAACAAGTACGGATCTTCATAGAACTTGGTTTCGTGCTCCAGATCCATAGAACTTAACTTGGTTGGCACGCTTACCTTCTGGGTGGTTCTAAGCTCTATACCTACTGATCTGATAATAAATGGCTGACCATTCACAGACCTGATTTGGAGAACGGCATCTATTCGAGGAATAGAACGGGCTACTCCTGGGCACCCCTTGACCACACCTGCTTTGTTTGGTTCTATGCTAACTGTCACCGGACAGACAGGTGGTTTGACCATATGTTTGTTTACGCGATTTCGTGGGGGCGATGATGATGAGTTAAATAGCGATGGTAAGAAGGGGCTGGGTTAGTGCCGATACTTGGGGGAGTAGCTACATGAATTTTGATTGCCACACTATTTTTGTAATAATTGACAAGATGCCTATGTTTGAAGATATTAGATGTGGCAAGATGATTAGAAATGGATCCACAGCTGGCGCAAAATTAATATGGTGTTTTCCTTGGCACAGTTCTGGGTTAGTTTTCTTATTTAAGTCCGATTATGTGGTTTTTTGTCTTTTAATTTGTTCCTTCTTCTATCCTTTTAACATCTTCAAGTGTTTCTTGTATCGTTTTAATAAGCTGTTGAAGTGTTTATGTGATGTTGTACTCGTTACCAAAACTTCGATGAGAATTGTATTTAGTCTCCTTCTAGTAATGTACAACAGTTCTTCTATGTTGGTAGTACATTATAAGCAAATAAAAGGAAGACAAAGTTCGTCAGAGATAATACAAATAAACTATATGTCATATTTGAACTGAAATTGAAAATGAGGATCATCAGGGATTTAAATAGTTCGTTTTGTGTCTGATTTTCTGTGTCTGATTTGTGAAGATACACGTATCATCCAAATTTTGCAGAGTATATATAGCATCTGTGTGAATTCGAAAGGGTTTTTCTTCATGTTATACCTGAAAGCAAAGAATGTCTGAAAATCAATAAAACGATATATCACGTCCTTTTGGTTGAACTTCATGAAGCAAGCATCCATAGTTGCTCGAAGCATTTGTCATTATTTCAGCTTGTTTTGGTGAGTCCTAAGAATCCATATCCGAAACTCACAAATTTTGCAGCCAATTTCTGCGGGACAATTTTTTACCTAGTTTACCATCCGATTTCTTTAGGTTACTTATAGTTTAACAGTGGCTAGAATTGAATGGTGAAATTATATTACCTGAAGAGAAAAATGTCTATTACTTTATTAAATTCTTGTATCTAGTACACATATGGAATAAGCTTGTATGGAATATTGAAGTCTTCCTTGAACTTGACTTGGTAATACTTGTAGCTTTGGCCTGCACTCACCCCAAGATTCAAAACCACTAAGATCAAGATTAACACATATGTTGTTTTCAACCACTCAATACCTTCACATCCGAGAATAAACTTTCCAATGGCACAATAGATCATGATCTCGTCGAAGTAGTGTGGAGATGCAACAAATTCAAAAAACCTAAGGGTTGGAATGCTGTATTTCTTCAAACCCGCCAAATGCACATGGTTTTCGAATTGGTCAAAAGAGTAGAATCCAAAGATACACAAAGTTGCAAAATCAACAGGGTCCATTGAAAACCAATTAACCTCTAATTCATATCCTTCAATGTAGTATGGCAACAAAGATACAAATGCTATGGCAACCAAAATGAAGTAGAAAGCCAAGCCAAATACATAATGAAGTAAATTCATCTTGTTGTTTGAAAACTTAACCACGAAAAGGTTTTCGTACAATCTTCTGAAACTCTGAATGGTCAAAAGATAAAAAGCGATTGACAAGGAAGTAAAGTTGAAATCTGATAACTCCACAGAAACACATTTGGTGTCATAAAAAGTAGCTAAAGCACTGTTGATGGCAGGGAACTGGTTGATCTGGAAGTTCACGAACAATAACTTGGAGACAACCATCGCCACGCTGAAAAAGATGTAGTAGTGTCTGAAGTATGACTTAGGAACCTCATACTTGTTGAAATAGCTAGTGACTCTTGTCAAAAGATCAACTTGTGGAATCGCTTTGTTGGTAGCCGGCTTGTTTTTACCATAGAGTAACAACGGTTTGGAAGGTTCATTTCCATTGATGACGATGATTCCAAAGATAAAGAATCCTGTGATGATGCACAACCAGTGCTCAAGCTTGAACAGCTTCAGAAGCTGGTAGAACGCTAAGTATGGAGCTATGTACAGTTGTACGACGTTATTGACAGCAGTAACTACAGCAGACATGGTTTTTGGGTGGTTCTTTTCGATGCTATTTTAGTGCCGTTACTTGCAAGGCATGCGAATTCGGATAAGCAGCTTATGTAATAGAGAGATCGACTGCTTATGTAAGCCGATTTTTATGTAAGCGTGATAATGGTTAATTTGGTACTTGCTAAGTTTTTGGAAGAACATGTCTTGCAGTGCTAGCAAGTGTGTCTGAATGAATGATCTGCCTTAAGCGACATACGACACTCTATCTCTGGCTTAAGAGGGTTAGCTTAAGTGATAAGAACTTGAATCTTTGTAAATTAGGAAGAATTCAGGCAATATATCAGGATGCTAAAAGAAGAAGCATTGAATCATAGAATAATACTGTTGAGGCCATTGATGTCGTTTTTAGTGTGTTTTTGACATGCGGAGTAGAATAGGTTAAAGACGGTGTTCAGGAGTTCTTATCTTGATTTCTTTTCATCTGAAATTTCTTTTTGGATTTGGGGTTTAATTTGTGGAGGTTTTAGTCATTTACTTACAAGTTGTTTGTTTGAATTATAGTTGAAAAGATCTTGAAAACACATCCATGAGTTTATTTTGAAGCAGACCCGTACACCAGAGTAACCGAGAACTTGTTGGTGGGTTTTTCCTTTCACTACTTCGTCAACCTTATTCCTTTCAACCAAGTGTTTCAATTCTCTCAGTTTCCACAACTCTCCAGATTTGGTTCCAATTACTACATTAAATCTCTATTACATATATTCCTAAATTACACTTAACGACCGATGTACTTCTTTTCAAAAGGTCTGACGATATTAAAAGCTACAAAAGCAAACCCAGCTGCCAACTCAAAACCAATATCTCCTCCAAACTCACCAATGTGTCTGGCAATTGGACCAACGTACCAGACTTGGCACAATCCACAAACAGCACCGGCAACACCTGCGCAGAAAGCAACAGTACCAGCAATACCAACTGGGTAGGATTTTGGATCCAAGTGGTTTTCGTAGTCGTAAGCACTGAACTTACCCTTGTTGTAAATAAAGTGTTCGGAGTAAGAAATGGCTTGGTAGATAGCAAGGTAGTAACCAATCATGTTCATGAAGTTGTCAACCACCTCAGCGAACTTGTAGTAAGCTGGAATACAGATGGCAAGGGTAACAAAGTTACCGGTGACAGTCCAGACAATTCTTGGAACCTTGTTGAAACCAGACCACAAGGCTTGGGTAGACAAACTAATGGAGTACATATTTGGAATGTTATTGGCGATGGTAGACAAAGCAAGCAAAACACACAAGAATTCACCAAACTTACCCAAAGAATCTTCAACCAAGATGGCGTAAACCAAACCACCGATGGAGTACTCGTGGTACAATTCAGCCCATCTTTCGTTAGTAGTAGTACCGGTAGCACAAGCAGCACCCAAAATCATAGTGAAGATCAAAGGAATGTACAAACCAAGGAAGATACCAAAGAAAATCTTGTAAGGGTTAGCGTTACGTGGTTGGTAAACAGTGTAATCAGAAGCATAAGTGGTCCAACCAGTAGCAAAACCGAAAATAGCACCACCAAAACTCAAAACACTACCAGCAGTAGTAGCACCACCGATAGCGGTACCGTGGGTGAAGGTCTTGGCCATAGCCATACGACAGATGATGGCAATGAAACAAGCAAGATTTGGAACCCAGGCATATTTCTCGTACATGTGGATAACGTGGTAACCAAAGAAGGTAACGATAATAGTACACACGATCAAGATCAAACAAGCGGCCCAAGGAGGACAAGCCTGGTTATTAACAATGTTAATCAACTGAGCAGAACTCATAATGTTGACGGCACCCCAACCAACACAGGCAATGATGTTAAGCACAGCAAAAATTCTCATGGCCCAGTTACCAACCAAGAACTTGGATAACAAGATTTGTCTTAAACCAAGTTTTGGACCAAAAAGGGAAAAGAAGGAAACAGAAATGACACCCAAGAAGTTGAATCCAAGAATGGCACCCACACATTGCCAGAAAGACAAATGAAAAATAGTAACACCCAAAGCACCCAAGGAGAAGGTAGCGATGACCAAGTTAGCAGATAACCACATAGTAGCAGCATTCAATAAAGAGTCACCAACCTTTTCTTCGTCAGTAACAATCTCCACACCCTTGGTTTCGGCATTCAACTTGGAAGCCAAGTTGTTGATGAAACTAAGCTTGGTGGCTCTGACTTCACCAGCATCTTCCACGCTTTGTTCAAACGAGTTGAACGAATTTTTTTCAACTTTGTCAGTTTCCATTGAAAATTTTTCGATGGGCTATTTAGATATGACTACAACACTAGACTATAGACTGTTGCAATAGAAGGCACTTAAACCAAAACACTGAATAGAAACTAGCAGCTGATATCTCAAATCCCAGGAATCAAACTCCTTAAATACTTTTCGCCTTTGCAATTAGACTCTTATCTGCTTGAAATGCCTTTGGAACAGACGTCAACTGCAAAACCTTGCTCAATCCGGACGCTCTATGCTATGTGCCGGATGTCGCTACTTTCTTTTTGGCGAATTCCCATTTGACAGATTTGTGACTGGTTGAAGGTTGGATTGTACTGTTGTGTACTGCGTATAACACGTAAATAATTTGAAGGATTTACTATTTTGTACAGTTTAGAAGAGTTTATGGTTATGTAACCAGTTGCATCGGAGTTACACATTTTAGGCATTGCAACGGGGCCTCCTAGGAGCTTCCGTTAGCATACAGTTCATGGGTGCAAATCTTGAGTTTTGGAAGTGACATTGTAAAGGGTCAAGGCGTTTATGTTGAAGCTTCTTGGCATACGACAAATTGTGTCAATTTTTCTTGTTTTTAGTGTCCAAGTATCTACTTGATGCTTTTTGAAACCAGTGTAGATGTAAGATCGGTTAGGTCAAGGTAGGTAAATTCGGCTTGATCAGCTAAAAGGTCTAGGTAGTTAAATCAATGTCAACCCGATACTGGCTTGAAAATATAAACAGATGTAATTAAATAATGGCTTAATCTGTACAAATTCATTGGTACAATCACTTTGTATTGTGGTTTAAAGTGTGGGGAGCGGACTGTTGTTTAAAGTTTGAACATCTTTTTGAGTTCTAATTTAATCTACGATTTGCTGTGAATTATGTCTAATACAGATTTGTTGGTTAAATTTTCTATGTGGGTCAAAACTTTGAATGCTTAGAGTTCGTATTCTATCTTTGTCAATTCTATGATTCTTGGTGCTTTCACGCATTCTGCTTTCATCACCATTCAAACGTCATTCTAGTAATAAATACGAAAGGCTACTGAAAATAAAAAAAGTCAAATTGGCACAAATCAATAAATTCCCTTTACAATACAAGTATATATAAAGACCCTAACGACCAATGTACTTCTTTTCCAAAGGTCTGATAACATTGAAAACAATGAAAGCAAAACCAAAAGCTAACTCAAACCCAATGTCACCTCCAAACTTACCAATGTTCTTAGCGAGCGGACCAGTGAACCAGACCTGAGCCATTCCAAGTACTGCACCAGCAACTCCTACACAGAATGCAGCTGTACCAGCAATACCAACTGGGTAAGATTTTGGATCTAAGTGGTTTTCGTAGTCGTAAGCACTAAATTTGCCCTTGTTGTAGAAGAAGTGTTCCGAGTAGGAGATAGCCTGGTAAATAGCAAGATAGTAACCAATCATGGACATAAAATGTTCAACTACAGCTTCAAAGTGGTAATAAGCTGGGATGCAGATGGCTAAGGTGATAAGATTACCAATTATAGTCCAGGCAATTCTAGGAACCTTGATTAACCCAGACCAAATGGCTTGAGTTGATAACCCAATGGAATACATGTTTGGAATATTGTTAGAAACAGTAGACAAAGCAAGTAAGACACACAAGAATTCCCCAAACCTTCCCAAAGAGTTTTCAACCAAAATGGCGTAAACCAAACCACCAATAGAGTGCTCGTGGTACAATTCGGCCCATCTTTCATTGGTAATAGTACCAGTGGCACAAGCAGTACCCAAAATCATAGTAAACATTAATGGAGCAACCAATCCTGCGTACACACAGAAGAAAATCTTGTAGCCATTCACATTACGAGGTTGGTATACAGTATAATCCGAAGCCAAAGTAGTCCAACCAGTGGCAAAACCATAGACAGTGCAACCAAACGACAATACACCACCAGCAGTGTCAACACCTCCCGTCATGTGGCCAGCAGTGAAGGTTCCAGAAATCTTCATTCTGGCTATAATAGCAATGAAGATGGCAAAGTTAGGAATCCAGGCCCACTTTTCGTAAACATGAATAACATGATACCCAAAGAAAGTAACCAAGATAGTCAAAATTACCAAAATCAAACATGCAACCCATGGAGGACAAGCCTGGTTGTTAACAATAGAAATCAACTGAGCAGAACTCATAATGTTAACTGCACCCCAACCAACGCAAGAAAGGGCATTGATACAGGCAAAGATTCTCATGGCAACATTTCCAACCAAAAACTTGGACAACAAGATTTGTCTCAACCCGAGTCTAGCTCCAAACAACGAGAAGAAAGCAACAGAAAACACCCCAAGAAAGTTGAAAAAAATGATGGTCAACACTGAAGTCCAAAATGATAATCCAAATACAGTAATTCCCAAAGCACCCAATGAGTAGGTAGCAATGACTAAATTAGCAGATAGCCACATAGAAGCAGCATTCCATAAAGAGTCGCCCACCTTTTCCTCATCTGTAACCAATTCAACACCTTTTGTTTCCGCCTTAAATTTAGCAGCAAAGCTATTGAGCCAACTAAGCTTTGTAGCAGTGACCTCTGTTTCGGTTTGGTCGTAGGAAGAAATAGATTCAATTCCTACGTTCTTTTCATCGATGTTCTTCTCAATGCTAGGATTTGTTGCGTACTCAGCCATATTCGTTGATAAATTCAATAAGTTTTCAATAGCACTGTCAGGATTGAAATAAATCTGGGATACTGTTTCAATTTATATGTTAATTGGTTCTGATACCTGGAACTGAAGAAGTGATGTCTAAATCATGGTGATTTCATTATCTTATATAAAGTTTTTCTAGCCAAGAATGTGTATCTTTCCTTATCGGATCGGAGTTATCCTCCAATTCTCTTGGAAAAGCCTTCGGAGTTGCTTTAAAAAAGATTCCAGCACTACCTCAGGTGTCCCTATTCGTATACGTCCTGTTTCGAGGGTTTGAGGACCCTTAAACTGTGGGGGTGGTTCAATATCGCTGTTTTTTGGCTGCAAATTCAGGTTGCTGCTGCACCAATACTAAGGAACTGGCAGTTCCGATGGAGGTTCCGTGGGGAGCCCAAGTCGCAGTTGCAGGGATTTCCCGCGACGTTATGTACGACATCCTGTTAAAACGGTCTGTGACCATGTCGCGAGTTCCGATGGCCCTCTCAACCACTTTTAATTGGCTGTTGGAACTGATAGGCCTAATGGGGATAAATTGAAATTCACTGCAACAATCACCTCAGATCGGAGTCCCTGAAGGAGGCACTCGGTAAGGCGGTAACAATCCTTGGAAGTTTGGCTCCTGTGAATGTATTTTTTGATGTAGATGCTACAGTACTGAAGCTGGGTTCACCATGGAAATATCCGATCTTGAAACAAATCCGGTTACTGTTCACACGACTTCGCACTGCGTTTCCTAAACTATCGTCAGTTGCCTGATGCAGAAACGCTTTTGTAGTATATTCAGGACCAATCCTGTAGCCTTGTAAACGGTGAGGCGAATTGATGGAAGGGTCAGATTAATAAATTACAACTTTATTAATGAATCGGTTGCAAGTGTGATTCGAAATAGTTGTTGATGAGTAGACATCGTACCAGGTTATTTTGCATAAACCTGAAATAGTCAAGTTCGTAAAGTTCACTAATGTGAAAGGTCTGCAAAGTAATTGTTGTGATCTCATCGCAGGAGGCTTTCTATTGTTCTTTTTATGTTTGGTACAGTATATTTCTACATGTCATCTTGACATACAATTTGCACACTTTTCTTGCAAGACACGCAAACAATCTCGCATGAGAAGAGAAAGCTCCGTAGTAGTTAACGAGGGGGTGTAAGCTACTACGTTATTCACGTCGACTAACATTTGCAATGCTTATATTCTGAAAGTCAATTGAATCGTAATCGGATGGGTCAAAAATATTTTGTGATTTTCACATTATGAATTGTAGCCATTTTTTTTGAAGTGGTTTATTTCTGGAATTGTAGCCATTTTTATGAAGTGGCTTTATT
Source organism: Yamadazyma tallmaniae (assembly GCA_030569655.1). Lineage (NCBI taxonomy): Eukaryota > Fungi > Ascomycota > Pichiomycetes > Serinales > Debaryomycetaceae > Yamadazyma > Yamadazyma tallmaniae. The sequence goes on along the minus strand of JAJMLL010000008.1, from coordinate 282,749 downwards.
TCTGCAACTCTTTTAGTTCACGTTTCCATCTATTCTATAATCTAGCATGATTCTTAGCTTCAGTCATTTTCTTGCTGGATCACGAATCTATCAACATGACAATTAATCGAGATAGTTGATATTGTACATTTTTAACTATTTATTTACAAAGGGTCTAGAAGAACGAAAACAAATTTGAACCGCCAGTAACATTCGAAAAACCAGCCAAGTTCATAGTGTCGTTAGTCAAGCCGGTATCAGTGAAGTTGACCAATACTTCATAATCTCCTTCATATATAGTGCCGTCCCAGCAATAGTTCTCAAAGCACTTTTTACAATCGTCACTTTGTGATTCTCCTCTTCGTTCCTGTTCTCTTCTTATTAGAGCACATCCTACACATTTAGGCCACATATTGTCAATGGTAGCATTCTTCATCAGCACCGTTTCAAACCCGTTCTTAACAATTGCCTTTTTCTCTTCGTCACTGAAACTAAACTGATACAAGGAGATATTGGTCCAATAACTGTAGGGTCTATTAGGCAAGTATACCACTAAAGGTGGAACCACGCCATCTTTTGTCAAGTCAGTCATGTTGTCAGCACTGCATCCAAAAAAGGTTGGCTTACTAGTAAGATTTTGATGTAAAAATGTCTTTTCATCAGGAACGTAAGGAACAACCATGTTTTTTCCTTGTTCACTGAGTTGTCTCTGATAACTGGCAATAAGAGGTCTTCCATCTGGCCAGTTATCGGAATTATCAAGTGCAAACACAATGTCTATTTTTCGTTTGGTGGTCATCAAGCTTGACAATGGTAATGTTTCATTTGCCAATCCTCCATCAATAAGATACAAAGTATCATTTGAAGCCAAGGATTTGGATTTAGCATAAGGTGAGGAAATGAATGGATTTGGATACTGGGCTATATCTAGTCGGTTGGACGATAAATAACTAAGGAAACGCTTACCTACGAACTTTAGAATGGAATTCAACGAACAATCGTCACAAAAAAGATCATTCAAGTATGAATTGAAAAGCGAAGAAGATGTTCCAACAAGGAACCCAGCATTATCAAAGCCATTCACACATCTTGAAGAATTTGCACCTCCGTTAGAACCCAAAAACTTCGTATCAACAAAAGTGTTCAAACTAGGATCTATACTTCCCATTTCATATGGATTGAACTCAAAAACCGTCGAGTTTAAATTGTACACAACTGTTCCTGGGGCTCTTCCAATTGCAGTGATAAATGGAAACGGCATGTCGTGGTTGATAAATGACTGTTTGTTTCTGATATCTGACCACGACAAGTTTGCTCCGTTATCACGGAACAACTGGTATGATAACCCCCTTCCCCATGCATCTGTCAACGTGATGTTGAAACCAGCATTATTTTTGGCATCCAAATCATTTTTGATTCCGGTATTGCTGCCTGTAATCCAATGATTCAAGTGACTAAGTGCGCCCCATAAATCGTTGAAAAGAATCGGGATTATCAGCCACCAGAGCCCACTGGTGTTGACCAACTCGTTGGAGCTTGAAAGATTCCACAAATTTTGTTCCAAGACCGTTTGATGAATTCCAGGCCAATCTTGGAGCAGAAGCGACCCAAGCAAATACGAGCCTCCACTTAATGCTCCTATATATGTAGCTGCCTGAAGGATCCCTCCTAAACTCTCACCATTTGTAACTTCTGTTCTGTTATCCAAAGCAGCCAACTGACCAGCCCCTACAAGCATTGAACGATAACCGCCTCCACTTAGGGCAATAGCAATGTTGATGGAAGCATTATCTAGCAAATGGCTGTATTCTTCCAAGCCTACGTTGTCCAAGTAGTTTTTGATTGCATAATCGGTTTTTAAGTGTCTGTTTTTGATGTACTCTTTTTCCCGTGGTGATAATTCGTCACCACTTCTTATCAAATTGCTAGGACAATCCACTCTCACAGGAGCATAAGCAACAACTACAGAAGCAATTAAGAGATGCACTAGCTTCATTTTGGGGAAGAATAGGAGAGAAATGTATTTTTGGGGTGATGCAGTCTGTCATTTCTCTAAAAGGAAGTTCATGAGTGCGGCGACAGGCAACAATTTATCCATAGTTTATTTGGTTGGAGATTATTCTTTTGTGAGCCCATGGTGTAAGTTGCACCACAGAGAGTACTGCCAACTGGTATTGGCGAATTCTTATAGAGAGAGTGATTAACAATAGTGCTTTGCAATGGCGTTCAATAATGGCTGCAATTTTGAGAATATCCGTATTGGGAATGCGGAGTACAAGGGCAATAAAAAAAGTAATACAATTGCCTAATAAAGTGCTTCCAAGGCTATGTGCAGTTATGTGACCTCAGGTTGATGGTTTCTAGGTTCATATTCTGTTGCATTCAGATGGTAGTAAGATATTCAAGCCGAGAACTAGTTTAGTATAAAGGTGGAAGTACTTTTAGTACTACTCAATAGGTACAGCTGCCGATCATCTTACCTGTTTGAGATGATTTTGGACTTATTTGGGTTCCTGATAAGCCTATCTTTTATATACCTCACGTTTAAAGTCTGATTTCGAGAGAAGCTTTCTCAAGTCACCTCTAGAGCCTCAGCAAGCTGGTTTTAAATGATTCAATTCTCTGCTTCAGTCACTGCAGTTATACCTTCAAACAAGCTAATTCTAGACATGCATTCTATAAGCAAATAAATGAAATAAATAAAATAAATAAAATAAATAAAATAAATAAAATAAATAAAATAAATAAAATAAATAAAATAAATAAAATAAATAAAATAAATAAAATAAATATGGAGTACAATTATACTCCTGTCAGTCCTGTGAAGTCTATTCATCAGCCTTCACTATATCCAAAATGAGCTTATTGGTATCGAATGGATTATCAATATACAAGTTGTGGCCTCCTTCGTCTATACTATGGAAACTGGCAAGTCCTTCTTTGTGTTGGTTCAAATCTTTAATCAACATTTTAGCAGCCTCAGAGTTCATAAAATCATACTGTCCATATATAAAATGGACTTTGAATTCATCATGCCATGTGTTTTCCTTGATATCCTCAATAAACTTGTCATACAACGGATACTTGCTGGTTGTGCTTGGAGTCAACAAATATTTGACGTAGATATCAGACATAGTTCCGTTGGTAATAGAGTTGTACAAGTACTCGATAATCAAGGATATCTCCTCTTCTGTTCCGTAAACGAGTTCATTCTTCTTGAATTTGTCACCGCTAATAGATTGCTTCAAGCCTCTTTTGGCAATAAGCTTATTGATCTTAGCAAGTTTTCCATACCACATCTCCCAGTACATTCTGACACCCCATGGACCTAGAAACTTCAAGAGTCTTGGTAAGTACGGCTGTAAGTACCATTTGCTAATGGTTTGCTGGGAAAGTATGGGATAACGAGAAAGAAAGTTGAACTTGGATGGGTCTAGTGTTGGTTCGAGTTTGACACTTTCAATAGTAGAATTAGAATCATTGTCAGAGCCAGATAAAACATCACTGGTAACAGCATGGATGTGTCTTTCAACCCCCACAGGACTTAACAAAATCAATTTACCAACATTCTTATTGCGGATAGCGTAGCTTCCACTCCAATATCCACCGTACGAATGACCCAAAAGATAGTCGATGTTCAAATCCTTGGATTTTCTCCAACTTTCAACTGCCTCGAGATAATAGTTTTCTATTTTCTGCAAGTGACTGGTGAAGTCTTTCTGATAATTCTTAAAGCTTTCTGGTTCAATTTCAAATGAATCAACTAGTTTATAGTACTTGTTATGCAACTTTTTAGGATCAGTTGGCTTTGTGTCCACAATTTTGATATCTGGACACCGTGGGATAATGCTGCTGATTCCTTTAATCTTAGGATTCGATGACAATCCAAAAGATAGGTTATCTAAAAAATGGATCTGATAGTTGTTTTTCAAGTCTTTGAATGAATTAATGATTTGGAAGTTTCTTGCAAAGCACCCAAGCGAAGCTCCATAACCATGAATGAAAACCAAGTTTTTAAATGACGGGTCCCCTTTGTTATTTACAATTTTGAATTTGAGCTCGTTGATGTGATTCTCAGAATCAATTTTGACCTTTTCATTGGTAATGGTTATGTCAGTTTTTATTCGAGGAATCATGAATTTTACAAGGTCATCCTGTAACGACTGTAGGTTGTTTCTCTGGAGGGACTTTCTCCACACATTTACGCTCTGTTTGAAGGAAATCATGGTGATTATCGATTGGTAAGAAGATGTTTTGAATCGATGACAAGTGTGCACGAGTACATATGCAAAAAGCAGCGGTATCGAAAGCAGCGGTATCAAAAGCAGCGGTATCAAAAGCAGCGGTATCGAAAGCAGTGGTATCAAAAGCAGCGGTATCGAAAGCAGCAGGTATCAAAAGCAGTGGGTATCAAAAGCAGCGGTATCAAAAGCAGCGGTATCAAAAGCAGCGGTATCAAAAGCAGTGGGTATCAAAAGCAGTGGTATCAAAAGGAAGCAGTGTGAACACACGTTTGCTATGCAGAATGGCGTCGGCAAGAATGCACCGAGTTTATGAAAGTTTGAGATAGTGAAATCTTACACAAAAATGAGTGTGAATGTGCGCAAGAACTCACACGACGTGCAAAGAAATACCGGCAGTAGCCATCCCACATGCATTATTGTAACAGTTAAGTCATAATACCGGTTTCATGGTTTGGGTGTATCAGGGTAACCGTCAAAGATTTCTGATAAGGATCAGAAGCCATGTGATCTGTGGCTACCTTAGCTCTTTTATGCCTTGGATTCAATTTCAACCAGTTCTGAAGAGTTCTCTGAAAGGATCAGAAAAATACAGGATTTATTCTCTGGAAACCAAACAATTCTAATCATAATACCTTCCAACACTCCTTTTACATGTCACGATACCATCGCTCTGAAACTTCATTACATCATTCACCCTAAAATGACTCGGTCCCAACTCCATTCTCCAGATTTCATTTTCGCTTCCGTTTCGGATAATAATGATTCAAATGTCGTGACCCACGGTAAATCATCGGAGACTCAGAGAATCAGGTGCCCCACAAAGCCAGGAACAAATAGATATTCCAGGTTAAATGTGCCTACCCATCGGTATACACCTCCCTCTACTCTTTTCCAAGCAATCAACATGCCTATGCCATCCCCAAGTATGCTAGGACCATCATCACGTTGAACCAAGATCAGAGGCATGTCGCTCCCTTAGCCCGAGAAAACTTTCAGCGGACAAAAGGGCGTGGTTAACTATGAATATTTTGCGACATTCCAAAAGTCTGGGGTAAAAAGCAAAGAACATTAACACCGGACACACCCATGGACAATAGTATAAAAAGAGCAGCAAATCACCGTGAAATTTCATCAAACATGCCTTACACTAAAATCAACGTCGACGAAGAAGAAAAGTTCTTCCAGGAACAAGTCAAGGAAATCGAAAACTGGTGGAAAGATTCCAGATGGAACAAGACCAAAAGAATCTACCAACCAGTTGATATTGCAAAGAAGAGATCTTCTTTGAAGATCGAGTACCCATCGAACAACCAAGCTAAGAAGTTGTTCAAGTTGTTGCAACAACATGACAAGGATAAGACAGTTTCCTTCACATTTGGTGCTTTGGATCCAATTCACGTTGCTCAAATGGCCAAGTACTTGGATTCCATCTATGTTTCTGGTTGGCAATGTTCTTCTACTGCGTCCACTTCAAACGAGCCTTCTCCAGATTTGGCAGACTACCCAATGGACACTGTTCCTAACAAGGTGGAACATTTATTCTTTGCCCAGTTGTTCCACGACAGAAAACAACGTGAGGAAAGATTGAACATGACCAAGTCTGAAAGAGCAAACACCCCATACATTGACTTCTTGAGACCAATTGTTGCTGATGCTGATACTGGCCATGGTGGTATTACTGCCATCATCAAGTTGACCAAGATGTTCGTGGAAAGAGGTGCTGCTGGTATTCACATCGAAGACCAAGCTCCAGGTACCAAGAAGTGTGGTCATATGGCAGGTAAAGTGTTGGTGCCAGTTCAGGAACACATCAACAGATTGGTTGCTATCAGAGCATCTGCAGATATCTTGGGTTCCGACTTGTTGTGTGTTGCCAGAACAGACTCTGAAGCCGCCACTTTGATTACCTCCACCATTGATCACAGAGACCACTACTTCATCAGAGGTTCTACCAACCCAAATTCGCCAGATTTGGCTTCTTTGATGTCTGAGGCTGAAGCTTCCGGTATCTACGGAGATGCGTTACAGGCCATCGAAGACGACTGGACCAAGAACGCCAAGTTGAAGTTGTTCCACGAAGCTGTTATTGACGAAATCAACGGTTCTTCGATTTCCAACAAACAAGCAGCCGTCAAGAAGTTTTCTGAAAAGGTGGGTCCATTGACTGAAACTTCCCACAAAGAAGCTAGAAAGTTGGCGAAGGAAATCTTGGGTAAGGATATCTACTTCAACTGGGACGTGGCTAGATCCAGAGAAGGTTACTACAGATACCAAGGAGGTACTCAATGTGCGGTGATGAGAGGTAGAGCGTTTGCACCATACGCCGATTTAATCTGGATGGAAAGTGCCTTGCCAGACTACAACCAGGCAAAGGAATTTGCCGAAGGGGTTAAGTCCAAGTGGCCAAACCAATGGTTGGCTTACAACTTGTCGCCATCTTTCAACTGGAACCGTGCCATGCCACCAGATGAACAAGAAACCTACATCAAGAGATTGGGTAAGTTGGGTTATGTGTGGCAGTTTATTACTTTGGCAGGTCTTCACACCACTGCTCTTGCTGTTGATGACTTCTCCCACCAATACAGTAGAATTGGTATGAAGGCTTATGGATCTTTGGTGCAGCAACCAGAAATCGAAAAGGGCGTTGAAGTTGTCAAGCATCAAAAATGGTCTGGTGCTGAGTATATCGATGGATTGTTGAAAATGGTTACTGGTGGTATTTCTTCTACTGCTGCCATGGGTAAGGGTGTTACCGAGGACCAATTTAAAGATAGGGCTTCTGGTAAGATTTAATGTGCTAGTCATAATGTATTTATTGGTTATTCTTCTTTACTTACTTGAATTTGCTCTTTACTCTTTACTTCTTGAATTTGCTCTTTACTCTTTACTTACTTGAATTTGCTTGATTACTTGACTTTACTTGACTTACTTGATTTTACTTGACTTACTTGATTTTACTTGACTTTGCTTTTGACTGTAGTTGACTGTAGTTGACTTTACTCCAAATTTACTCTTGACTTACTCTTGACTTATTCTTGACTTACTCTTGAATACTCTTGAATTACTCTTGTTCCTTGAGCCCCAAACACAAACGTAGAATACTAAACCAATTTCTATTCTTCAGTAAAATAATCACTCAAGATTCACGATGAATCAAAACTAGAAGTACATTTATTTACAATAATCCTTTTTGTTACAAACTCCCGAATCACATCTGTTACAAACTCCTCCAAAAAACTCCTCCAAAAAACTCCTCCAAAAAACTCCTCCAAAAAACTCCTCCAAAAAACTCCTCCAAAACTCTCAAAATCAAATCTCAAAATCTTATCGGAAAATATTTACCTCATCTGAAAAACAAATGGGATTCATTACGCCAGGAAAGAGCTACGAGTCCCGGAGGAACTGGGTAGATAGGTCCAGACTGACACTAGGGTCCAATAAGCGTTTCAAAGCAGATATAAATCTGCAAAAGACCGTGAAACCAGCTCCGACAAAGCCTACAATCCACATCGACAGTTTACAAGCGTTCATAATAGATGATTACGTCAAACCTTACAAGCCAAAAAAGACCAGGCACTTGACTGATTTACCTGATGAGGTACTATTTAACATCTTTGTACACACAGATATAGCACAGAATAAGATCCACTTGACAAACAACCATTTCCAGCAGTTGTTTCTGTTTGAGAGAATGGGAATGTCCAATATAATGAAACTAGTACAACTCCAGTTCACACATGACCTTAATACCACCATAGAAAACCATTGGAACAGTATAGATACAATCATCGAACAGTTTGCAATCAAGGGAATTGATAATGCTCATATTCAACAATTCCTCAAAACCATAAATTTCTTTAAAATGTACCAGAAAGCACTAGATGTGAGTGCATTCAAGTTCCAGCCCACGTTCCAGCTCACAGTTGATTTTTTCCGTAGGTTTTTCATCATAAACATGGAAGAAATAGAGGGGGAAAGAACCAAACGATTGAATTATGTGAAGGAAAAGCTTTTGGAATTGAACAAATTATTGATTCAGAGAGTGGATTACGACGAAATGAGCAGACAAGCATTGGCTAGAGAGACCAGATCGCTCGAAGCTCTTACAGAAAGTATAGAAACTGAAAATGCCGAAAATGCCGAAACAGACGCCCCAGAAACAGCAGTCAAGTTTGTTGTGCCGATTCCTAAATTTCCAGCCTACTTCAACAACATCACAAAAAGAAAATACAGAACTATAAAGATATTGATGGAGAATCTCAACTTCAAGTTTGTTAATGTTTCTTTGGTTATTGACAATCTCCTTGATACCAAGCTTCCCACCAAAAAGAAACTCAAGCTACTACAAATTATCATCAACAACCAGGTATTTACCATTCAAGAGGAAACATTGATCAGGGCTTTCACCATCCTATCCAGTGTTGGGTTTGAACCAGATTTCGAACAAGTGGTGCATGTTTTGCTTGGAGTGTTCTACAAAGGCGACCTGAGCGACGGCGACCTTTGGAATTACGTCAAGTCCACAAAACTGATGCAGTTGTTTCAGATTTTGTGTGGATACTCTAATCCCAACTTTGTACTTTAGCATAATTTATAGGTAATAGAATAGCATTAATTTTGAAACTTTTTTACGTAATGGCCACTACAGACACCCAGAGACGACATGGGGCTAAAACATCCATCCCACCTCAAATCTACTAACTGCGTCGGTGCTAATTTCCAGCTTCAGCTCATCAACAAAATCTCAAATTAACCACAAATTTCTCACCATTTTTCATCATGTTAAGAACCAACGTTCTCAGAAGATTGAGTACCTCGTCAGTGGCTCAGTTCGAGAAAAGATCGTTGTTGAGCAAACTCCAGAAGGAGAAGATCGAATCGCCAGCATCGTTGGCCGAGGAGTCCACGTTGCCTCACATCCAACAGGACTTGAAAGTCAACCCAAGACAAGCCAAAGCGAAGTCAGCGTTCTTATCAGACTCCAAACTAGAAAGCAAGGACTACAAAATCTCCAGTTTTTCTGAAAGTATTGGAAACATGGTTATTAACATTTTCAATATGGATATGGACAAGTCCAGAGCCGGATCTGTGGCTGGGTCCGTGTACTTTGGCGAGTGCAAAAGACAAGGGATGTATTATCCTAACGAGCCGCTTTCGGATACTGCTAGGTTCTACTATCAAACATTGAAGCTCCCTATGTCTTTTAGTCAGTGGTTTCAAATTACGGTGTTACATTATTGGATGATGTCGGTGAGAATGAGAGCATTGCCGTTCAAGATCGGAAGAGACTATCAGCAGAAGTTGATCGACAGAATATTCAGAGACATGGAATTAAGAATGAATGAAGAATTAGGAATAAACTCCAATGCTGTTATTGAAAAATTCTTGAAAGATTACCATTCCCAAATCATTGGTTGTGTAGCTTCCTACGATGAAGGTTTGGTTACAGACGACGTTACATTGGCAGCTGCTTTGTGGAGAAACGTGTTCAACGGTGACCCTAATGTGGATATGAGACACATCGAAGCATTGGTAGGGTATGTGAGAGCACAACTCTATGTATTGAGTAAGATGTCAGACCGTGAATTTGGATTTGGAGAGTTTGAGTTTGTGTCTCCTGATAAGATCGTCAGACCATTGACAAAGAGCCAGGAAGAGGAGTTGAGACTTGCTGTGAAGGAAAAGTACTCAAACATGAACAGTCCTGCCGATAAGAGTGTACTTTCTTTGGACGAGTGATGTAGATAGTGTAAATAGTTTATTTATCTTTTGTTTGTAGTAGATGTTCAACTAATACTTGGTTCTTGCTTTTGCCTACTATATTCTACAGGAACAGAATAATAGTCAACATAAACAACAAGTGAAAACGTGAATAAACCTCGTACATTTTGCCTATCGAATAACCACAATACTATAAACCTATTGAAGAGAACTACGGTTTTCAAAAGTACACAGTTAACTAAATAGTTGTCAAGAAATTACAAGCAATCCTTCCATCGAGACCTGAGAAATGATGACACCAATGTTACATCATTCAACAACTATCGACTGGTCAGATTGATTATAATTTAGAGACAGGCTGGTCTTGTTTCCAAGAAGTCCAATCAGCACCCTTACTGGCTCTGATCATGACGTTCATCACAGCATAGTCATAGCCTTCAACCCCATCTTCGGTTTTTTCTCCTAGCACAATATCTTCATAAAAATGAAACCCAAACTTGTTGTAGATGGGAATGTTGGAAGGACTACTACTTTCCAAGTACGCTAAACTGTTCGGATCCCTATCGATGTATGTTTCAAACATGTAATCAAACATCTTACGGGCATTCCCCTTACCTCTAGCCTCTTGAGTAGAACCCAAGTAAACCAAAGTGTACAAGTTTTTGTTAGCAAAACGACCATCAGTAGCTAAGATTCGTTCGCAAGTATCGTGCAACAACGGCAACATCCCCACAAACACCTTTTCTCTGCCTTCTTCCTCAAAGATTTCCCACACCTTATCGTAACCTGACTTCATCAAGGTGGCAAAGCTTTCCAAACCTCTTTCCATAGAGTCTGGCTGTGACCATATAGCCACCGTTTCAAACTTATCCTCCATTTCTCCGAAGCCCAAACAGAGTCCCGTCAAAACATGCTGGGTCAAATAGGACTCGTAAAGCTTGGTTTCGCAATACTTCCGCTTAACTTCACTGTTAAGGTGACAAACCAACATCTTGGCCAACAGGTCCTCGGCGAACGCTTCCACCAATGTCACGGCAGCCTTTGGCACGTCTTCTAATTTCAATACTTTCATACCCATTTTTTACTATGTTAGAACGACAAGACGTACTTATATTGGTAGCTGAGTAAAATCAACATCACTTGGATTTACAAACTATTTACTGACTGTAAACCGTTGATAAATCCTTACTCTCAAAAGGACAATCCTGCGACTTTATACAAAATGGCGTCGGGTTCAAATTCCCAATTAGGAAGGTGCATCACATCTGACCCGCTATGTTTGCATCTGGCTGACCCGCCATGTTTGTGTTAGTTTAGATTAGCACGTTTACTATAGGTTAGTATGTTGTCAGAACAGAGGTGTCGTCAGGATTCAGTAGTCTAACGTCATAAAAAATTTCTTCATCATAAAACATACCTTTTTTGTCATAGAAGTCATCACAAAACCTTTAATACTGTCATAAAATAACATCACAAAACCTTTTTTGTCATAAAATAACATCAAATACCTTTAATACTGTCATAAAAGTCATAGGTATTACCCAATTCTCACACCTCTTCGGGTGGCATTAGGTAAGGCTTTAATCCACGACTTGCTGGATTTCTTGTCGGTGATAATAAACACTCTGCCGCTCTGCTTCATCCGGCCAGTTCTTCCGATACGATGAACCAAGTCCACCGAGTTGTTGGGAAAGTCCATCAAAATCACATTTTTGACACTCTGAAAATTCACCCCTCTGGCAAACAAATCAGTTGTCACCAACACCTTGATTCTGGACTCGCCGTTGTACTCGTTGTTGGTCTCGTCCACTTCAAGCATTTCCGGAGGTTCAATAAACGGTTTGATTTTCTCGGCTCTGTCTATTGGAGAATCGTCTCCAGAAATTCCTATAAAGCTCTCCAAGTTCTGGTGGTACTTCGAACATAACGTGCTGATGAGTGGTTGGACGTCTTTTTTGCTGTTCACAAACACAATGATCCGTTTGATGTGACCGGGTTCGGTGTTATCGTTTTGAATTGCATACAATGCCTGGGCCAATGCTCTGATTTTGCTTCCGTTGTAGGGAGTGTGCATGGCATCTATGATCTTGACGTTGATTTGCGGTGGCACTTTGTGCAACGAAGACGTCATCACGTCGATTGTGTCTTTAAAGTATCCAGCAATAGATTTCTGAAAGTTTTTAGGAATGGTAGCCGATACCAAGATGATGTCCTTACACTTTGAAAACTTTTCTAGTATCGACGTGGTGTCTTTGAACCAAGATGGATCAAATAAGGTATCTGCTTCATCAACTACACAATAGTCGACGTTGTACAAAAATCTGTATGGGTTTTGCTCCTGGCTATGTTGCTTTCCCAACGATTGTAGTTTGGTTGGCGTGGTAACCAAAACATCCACAACACCGGCATTAAGCGCCTTAAAAAGCTTAGGCGCAGGTTCTCCAGCGCCCCATTTCATCACATTTAGCCCGAGTCGGTTGTTTTGTGCTTCTATTTCCATAAACTCCTGGGTATCTTTGAAATCGGCATCCATTTTCAAACAAATGGTGTTAGCACTATCCAAGGTTTTGTATACCTGATCCACCAACTCATTCGTTGGGAGCAATACGACAGACCTGATTTTACACGCCTTTCTAGACTCAGCATAGTTTCTGGTGTTCTTATTGAACATCTTCATATCATCTTCCTTCAACTTGCTTAGGATTGCAGCCAAATACGCCCAGGTCTTTCCTGATCCAGTCTCAGCAGCAATGGTAAACACCTTCAACCGATTGTTCTGGTTGGTTTCCATCAAGTCCTTGTATATGTCTTGGCTTTTAATGCTTTCCTTCTTCAATTTCCTCACCTGGTTTATCTTCTTGATGGCCAACGCCTGCACCGGAGTTGGTTTCAAGTTTATTTCCTGCTTGTTCTTGAAATAGGTACTCTTCAAGTTATAGGAGTTTCGGATTTCTTCCATCATCGCTGCTCTTACACTAGGAAAGATTCTTAGCGACTTGAAGTCCTGAAGCTTGTCAGAAATAGCCCTGCTGGAATCACATTCCTTTTTGCTGGGAACCGTCAACTTTGAAAAGTTTCCAAACAGAAATAGCTTTGTGGGCGACTTGTCTTCTACCACATGTCTTGTTCCACCGATCTTTGTGGTACTAGGTTTGGCGTAATGCCTGAAAAACAGCTTCATATCATAGTAATGGAAAATTGAAAATTTTTCAGGCCGCAACAAATTCGCATTTGGGTGAAAATTTGTGGTCGCAAAACCAGTGAAAATTTTGATAGTTTCCACAATGAACAGAATATGGACCAGAGGGTTTAGTAGCACCCCCCAGGCACTTGCACCCAAGTTTCTCGGAGGCAAAACCAAAGCAAAACAGGGTTACAAGGGCAGCAGAGCAGGTAAGGAAAAAGCAAAGAAATCGGGTATGACCCATTTGAAATTCAAAGATGCTGTGAGACAAATGAAGTTTGAAAATAATGCCGCTGAGGTCGATTTGCCAGCCATGCATGCAGACTCGTTGAACAACGGCACCATATACAAGTACTCCAATGCGGTTAAGCCTAAGTTGGAGCAGTTAGGCTCTTTCAAAAAGTACCAACATCATGAAGCGTTTGCTGAGCCTATCGCTATGGCTACCGAGAACTTGATGAAATTGAAAAACAGGGTTGTAGAAAGAACCGGTAAGACAGATAACAAGATCATGTTGACTGGTGAACACAGAGTAGGCAAATCCACCTTAATTACCCAGATACAGGCGTTGTTTGGTGGTTTGAACAAGGGTGGTTTGCTTTTGCATTTTGACGATGTGTCCAAAATCAGAGACGGTTCCAGTGATTACATCTTCAACAAGAAATTGAACTTGTACCAGCAACCTATGTTTACCAAAAGATTCATCAATAACTTCAGAATCGCCAACAAAGATGTTTTAAAGACTATTAAGTTAAGCAACGATGTTAGTTTCGTGACAAACAGAGTTCACTATAATTACAAAAAAGGCGAAAACACCTTGTATGAGTACTTGAAAAACTGTAAGGACTTTGACAACAAGGAAGCCAGCTTTGCTTTTGAATTCTTTGTTAGTGAATTGAAGGCCTGTGACAAACCAAAGTTGGTTTCTGTGGATAACTTCAATGCCATTACCACCAAACCTGTGACTGAATACAGAAATACCGATTTCGAACCAATTCACGTCAAGGATTTGGAAGTAGGTAGATTCATCTTAGGTTTGATCGATAACTCAGTAGTGTTGCCAAAGGCAGCAGTATTATTGAGTGAAACCTCTGACTTTGGGAAGTCCAAGAACTTGGCTGTAGGGTTAAAGCAAGAGGAATTAAACCCATACCACTTGAACTTCTTGGATGCCACCATAATCGAGACCTTGCAAAAGGGCAATATTGAAGTGTTCAAGGTACAAAACTTGAGTAAATGTGAAACCAAGGAATTGGTTAAGTTCTACCACGAACAAGGGTTGGTGCATATCAGAGACTACATCTATAATACCAAGTTGGACACTCAGACTGAAGAGGGAGTTGACTTGAACCAATTGTCGGAGTTGAACTACGTCAAATCAGGTGGTAACCCTGGTCTTTTGTTCAGACACGTTGCTTTGAACTATTAGTGCTGTAAATAGAATGTAAATACATATAGTTGAGTTTTAGGCTTTCAGATTGAAGTGTATTAGAAGGGTTGTTGTGTTCCTTGACAATATTTATTAGTCTTTTATTAGTTATCTTTTAGTTGTTTTCTTTAAGCTATTCAATTTTATTAGTTCTTCAATTTTATTAGTTCTTCAATTTTATTAGTTCTTCAATTTTATTAGTTCTTCAATTTTATTAGTTCTTCAATTTTATTAGTTCTTCAATTTTATTAGTTCTTCAAGTATACCAGTTCTGCAAGTATACCAGTTCTTCAAGTATACTAGTTCTTCAAGTATACCAGTTCTTCAATTTTGTTAGTTCTTCAATTTTATTAGTTCTTCAAGTATACTAGTTCTTCAAGTAGTTCTTGAAGTATTCTAATTTCATTGGTTCTTCATCTTTTAATTCTTCAATTTTACTAGTTCTTCCTTTTAGTTCTTCAATTTACTAGTTCTTCCTTTTAGTTCTTCAATTTACTAGTTCTTCCTTTTAGTTATTCAAGCTATTCCTACAGTTAAACTCATTAATAAAGTCAATAATCACACTTTATTTATATTACACACACCCAAAAAAACTCACAAATATCGTATATCGTATCCTATGTAAATAAAGTGTCTTCCTCTCTCAAGTACTCCCCAATATCAGCTTGTCTGAATGCAACTATAGAAGTAGGCTGTAATGCCTTGGTTTCAGTAGTAGACTTAGCACTTATACCAAAACCTAAGGGAATATCATTCATAGAGTACACTATAACTCCAGCATGTTCTGGTATATCTTCAGACATTCTTCCAATATGAGCCTTCAAAACATGATTACCATAAAGGAAAGGCATCTCACCATTTTGCTTGATCCAGATCTTGAATTTGGCATATTGTGACAAGTATGATAACGCAGTGATGTGCAATCTGAATTTACCAGTCTTGGTAAACTTTCCAAAACATATCCCAAGCGACATCAACTGTTTTCTGGACACTGAAGTAGCGAAGTTGGCGATGGTTTCCGAAACATAGTACACTCGATCTTTTTGCAATCTGAACACGTGTGGGTTGGAGGGATTGTCAATCAAGAAAGATATGTTTCTCCCTATGTAAGTAGCAAGCTTTTCAAACACAACCTTTGTTTCTTCTTCAGTTAACGGTCTCATAGTGACTGCGATGAGATGAGGTAAATTGATTTTTTCGCACAAATTTTTCAATCATGAGTGATAATGTGGAAACAAGTGATAAAGTATCTCAGACCAGTGGCCAGAACAGAGCCCAGGACGGTAAGCGGAGGGGTCCGCACGCCAAAGGTAATAAGAGACAAAAGAGGGAGCAGAGGCAGTACGTATTGAACTCATAAAACATGACAATGAGCTACTAACTAATGTAGTATAGAGCATACGCCCCGTTTGGACGGTGAGGGAAACCCTGTCCCCAAATCCGAAAGAAAGCCCAAGAAGAAGGTGGCTTGTATGATTGGTTACTGTGGAACCGGTTACAATGGGATGCAAATCCAGAACAACCCGGATGTGAAAACCATTGAAAACGAGCTTTTCCAAGCGTTCATCAGAGCCGGGGCTATTTCTGAAGATAACTCGGATGACTTGAAGAAAAACGGGTTTATGAGAGCTGCCAGAACCGATAAAGGTGTTCATGCTGCTGGAAATGTCATTTCTTGTAAGTTGATTGTTGAAGACGAAGACATTTTGACTAAAATCAACAACCAATTGCCAGCCCAGATCAGAGTGTGGGGCATCGAAAGAACCAACAAGTCTTTTGACTGCAGAAAGGTGTGTTCTTCAAGAATCTACGAGTACTTGTTACCAACCTACACCTTTTTACCACCAAAACCAGGTAGTGTTTTGCATGAACAGTTGAAAACTGAAAAAGAGAAAAACCCTGACTTCTATAGATGTGACGAAGAAGGCCAGAACTGGTGGGCCGAGACTCTCAAGGCAGAATCTGAGTTGACGGTTGAAGATGCTTTAAAGGTCGAGTCTGAGTTGAAGACAGAACCAGCTCAAAGTGGTGGATCTGAAAATAAATCTGAAAATGGTGAAGCTGAAAATAAATCTGAAAATGCTGAAGCTGAAAATGAACCTGAAAATAAATCTGAAAACGCTGAAGCAAATAAATCTAAAGTTCCTGAAGAAGAGCTTTTGGATAGATACACAAGAAAGTTTGAAAACAGCAGAAGAAGAGACTACAGGTTATTTGAAACCAAATTGAACCTCTTCAGAGAAGCGTTACAAAAATATGAAGGTTCTCACAACTTCCACAACTTCACTGTAGGAAAAAGTTTCAACGACCCAAGTGCCAGAAGATATATGAAAGGAACCACTGTAAGCGAACCATTCATTATCGATGGTACAGAATGGGTTTCCATCAAGATCCACGGCCAGAGTTTCATGTTACATCAGATCAGAAAGATGATTGCCATGGCGGTTTTGATTGTCAGATCTGGATGTCCAGTTTCAAGAATTGACGATGCCTTTTCCTCCACTAAAATCAACATTCCAAAAGCTCCTGCTTTGGGTTTGTTGTTGGAAAACCCTGTGTACGAAGGATACAATCCAATGTTGGAGAAGTTTGGCCACAACAAAATCGACTTTACTCAATACTCCAAGGAAATGGATGCTTTCAAAATGAAGTTTATCTATGATAAAATCTACAACGAGGAGTCAAAAGAAAATACTTTCTACGGATTCTTTGGCTTTATCGATTCTTTGAAGCATACCGAAACTGAAAACGTGTTCAAGTTCTTGAACGCCAACTTTGAGGCTGGTGCTGTGGACACCAAGTCTGGGGATGTCAAGTTTGACAATGTAGATTAGCTATATAGTGCTACATATTATACAGTTGAAGAATATGGTACTCTACAAAACAACTTTACAAATTTATGTATTAACCTACCCAAACTTAACATATATTGGACTCTCATAGCGGATATAGGGCATTTCCTCATATGTCCAAGTATCAGCATTCATGTCTGACATTATGAATAATTCATGTCTGACATTATGAATACGAAAAATCTCCACATCTTCCATATTCTTGAAAAAACTATAGTCCAGTAACCTGGGATCTAAAGATAAAGTAACCCGGTAAAAACCCAAAGGCATGCATGCAATGACCAACTACAACCAGTTTTGTGCCTGAGGCTTTGGTTTAGCTACTTCCTTGGAAACCCGCTTGTTCAAAGTTTCACCCTGGCTCTTATCCTTCAATCTGTTACCTTCTGTGTAAGTTTCGTTGACTGGTTCCTGGACTTGGGTTTTCTGGATAGTAGGGATCTGTTG
Organism: Yamadazyma tallmaniae; assembly: GCA_030569655.1. Classification (NCBI taxonomy): domain Eukaryota; kingdom Fungi; phylum Ascomycota; class Pichiomycetes; order Serinales; family Debaryomycetaceae; genus Yamadazyma; species Yamadazyma tallmaniae. Next base: position 264,893 of record JAJMLL010000008.1, on the reverse strand, counting down.
CAGATTTGAGGCCTGTGGCTGTCCAGTAGCTGGCTGAGCAGACTGAACATTTTCACCATCAATCAACTTCTGCTCTCTTTGCTTTTCTTGTTGGAACTTGTACAATGTCCAGTCGAAAACGTAATCGTATCTATAGTTTTCTCTCTTGAACAAATCCCTGAACAACTTTCTTAAAAATGGGTAATCAGGTTTATCTTCGAATCTCAAAGATTTGATGTAGTTCATGTAGTCCAAGAATTCCTTAGGTAATCCCTTGGTCAAGATATCGTTAGGAGTAGTCATTTTCTTCTCCATGATTCTATCGTATTTTTGTCTTTTGGTGGCAGCCTTCAATCCCTGCCATGGCAAAGAACCTCTACAGAAATAAATCAAAACATAACCCAAACTCTCCAAATCATCTCTTCTCAGTTGTTCAATACCCAAATGAGTGTTGACAGAAGCGTATCTAGCAGTACCAGTCAAGTTTTTGTTTTCTCTGTATGGAATGTGCAAGTGGGTCCTAGGATCTCTGTACTTTTTAGCCAAACCAAAGTCAATAACGTTAACCTGACTTCCTCTTCTACCGATTCCCATCAAGAAGTTATCAGGTTTGATATCCCTGTGAATAAAACATCTGGCGTGGATGTACTCAATTCTACAGATCAATTGATCTGCCAACAATAACACGGTTTTATAAGTGAATTTCCTGTTGCAATAGTTGAATAAATCTTCCAACGAAGGACCTAATAAGTCTATGACCATGGCGTTGTAGTCACATTCGGTTCCGTACCATCTGACAAATGGAATACCTACCCCTCCACTCAAAGCCTTATATACTTTCGCCTCGTATTCTAGCTGGGGATGTTTGGCTTTGACGTTTTCCAACTTGATGGCTACTTCTTCGCCACTGATAATGTTGGTTCCCAAGTAGATGTCACCAAAGGAACCACTACCGATTTTTCTGCCGATACGGTATTTCTTTCCAACTCTTAAATCCATGATAATTCAGATCACTGAGAATCAACTAGCAAACAACGCTGCGGCAACGGGGAAAATGGGTGAATATTAAAACTGGGGGACACCTTGTGCAAGAAAGGTGGTTATTTTGTGCTACTCTCTATCAAAATCCTGGCAAATATGGGATGCTGGCCAGGGCGGTTTGTTGTTTGAGTGTACAAATGGAAAATTTTGTTCGCGAAAACCATTGCTGCCTTTAGTTTTTCAAGAGGTAGAAGACGACAGGTGGAGGAAGAGAAGTGGATGTAGAGGAGCAAAAAGAAGGAGAAGTGAAGTGGAAGTTATTCGGCGGAAGAATAGGAGTGGAACAGTGTAAATATGTGAGCAGTAAAAGTAGAGGTTATTTTGGAGGTGGGTTTCAGGTTTGTGTAGTTTGTGATTTTTATTGCATGACATCTTTGAAATGAATTAGAATTCTTGATGTATTGTCTTCATGTATAACTGCATTTATGAGATTCATTAGGTCAAATGGTCTTTCTTTGACGTTTGACGTCTCACCACGATGTGGGTCAGTTGAAAACATATTATCTCATACTCTTGGTGTTTACTATTAGAGTGTTCTGGTTGCTTTTCCTTGAGAAACCTTACCATTCGAGGAAGCTCCATCGAATTCCAATGCAAAATAGCGGTCTTATAACTTTTCTATGGCTTTGAATCTATTTTGTGGTGCATTGATGGAGAAGCTTCATTTGTTATCCTTTTGTTCTTGTTTGAATTCTCTCATCACTGGAAGTCTTGAAGTGTTATACTAAACGTATCATTCTCTTTTAAAAGCTCAATAATTGTAAAACTAATTGATACTTAGGTGCTCAAGCTTTATTTCCACGTCAGAGAATTGTGACTGTTTCCTTCACACCATTATCGTAATTCCTGAAGTAATATTAGTATTAACAACAGTAAGAAAGTGTTGCGACATTTTGAAAAACTGCTTTGTCATCTGAAGTTGGGCTACGACAGAAACCATGTACAAATTATTTTAATGCTATGCAGCTGAAAACCCAAGTTATACTTCAAAACTGAACAGCCGTGAGCTTCTTGTGTATTTTAAGCCACGGATACCCGATATAATAACGGCCATAAACACTAGTCTTGTAACAATTTATACACATAGCAGGTATCTCTCTACTATCAGTTTATAATCCTTACACATAGCAGGTATCTCTCTACTATCAGTTTATAATCCAAATAAGAAAGATTTAGAACATACATAAGAGAGATTCAAAGTTTACATAATAAAATCCCAAAATTCAACCGTGTTATTGTGACCTTTACATAATGCTAATATCAAGACCTTCCACCAGAGCGCACAACAAAAGCCACAGCAAAATGACTTCCACTCAAGCAAGATTCAACAGAAAGACACAAGACTACCGTTCAAAAGAACACATTCCAAAGAGACTTGTTCTGTTCAAAAGCTTTAGCATAGCTGTTATTTGCTGTTAGAGACCCTCAATAATCATGTTTGAGTTAATTCATGGGTGCAAAAATGTCGCAGGTTATAAATTCACAAAACTGTTGGCTAATATCCCAGAACTTGCTGACTGTTATGGTACTGTCATATCGACACTTGGATCTATTCTAGAACCTTCCTACTGAAAATTTTTACGGCGTGCCGCTACCATATATGTAGTTTACGTCGCCCTGCAGAAAAACATAGACGAGTGGTTGACGAATGACAGAAGCTTTCAAAATAGTCTTGTGGCCAATGATCATAACTACAGTGTCCTCAACGAATATGCTCGAGTAGGAGTACATGTTACTTCAAATACACGAAAATAGTAACAATAGCCAGTGTTTAAAAAACGTAATACACGAATTATTGACCTACATATTGCCGAACAGAGTACCGCATCGTGTGAGCGATGAGGAAGGTGCAAGGGTCTGAAGATATAAATACAATTAATTATTAACTATTAAAATTAGACACACCCTATAACTAAGCCTTAGCGGTACTAGACTTCTTGAACTTGCTGAACAACTTCTTAAAGAAATCGTTCTTCTTGACTTCACTTTCGACCTTCTTGGAAGTGGATTCAACAGCCTTCTTGGCTTCCTCAGCCTTGTCTTCGGCAGTTTCCAACAAGGAATCCTTCTTGTCACCAGCATCTTCTTTTTTGTCTTCAGCAGCTTCAACAATTTCTTCTTTCTTGTCTTCAACAGCTTCAACAATTTCTTCCTTCTTGTCTTCAGCGTCTTCCTTAACACCTTCGGCAGCCTCAACTACCTCATCCTTCTTGTCACCAGCAGCCTCAACAATTTCATCTTTTTTGTCTTCTGCAGCTTCAGCCAAGTCTTCAGTACCAGCAACAACTTCTTCTTTCTTTTCTACAGCACCAGCTTCGGTTTCGTCCTTCTTATCCAAGAAAATCTTGGATGCTCTCTTAACTCTGTCTTTAATACCCATTGAATAAATTATTATTTTTAAAGGAAACTCCACGCTATTTATAGTTTTCAGGATAAAATCAGTTTTTAACTAGACGAAAATTAGGGATAAAACAAACAAAAACATTTTAGGACGCAACCGAACCGTAACCGTACTAAATCACAGGGAAACACATTGCGTGATGTTAAATAGTAACTGCAACAGGGAAAATATGACGTTTGGTTTCGTGTTTTGGCAATGGGGTTCTGGGTTTGCAGGTGTGGTAGTGTGGTACTGTCCCAAAACAAACGATCCTCAAATCCACAATTGGTTACGCATCTGGTGCTTATCTGGTTGCTACCTATGGTTAGTACGGCGGTGCATTGTTGTGTGCCGGAGGTGACAGCCTTTTGTCACCTGATGCTCCGACATACGCGACACTACATGATGAACTAAAGTCCGTGATGACAGGTTTGGCGATATTATTTACGACATTGGTATTACGACATTGGGTTTTATTAAAGATTAAGTGTTGTTGACGACATTGGGTGCTGTTTTCGACATTGGTATTTACGACATTGGTATTTACGACATTGGGTGTTTACAACATCAGTATTCACGACATTGGTATTTACGACATGTTGTTTCGCGATTGTTTATTCTACTAATGATTAGGAAACCACTAGCCAATACCACAAACAACTACGAAGCCAAGGCTGGCAAATTGCCTAGAAAGCTCTCGTTGCGAGACTTTGACATCGGAAAGAAGCTAGGAAAAGGTAAATTAGGTAAGGTCTACTGCGTAAGACACATCCAATCAGGATTCATTTGTGCATTGAAGGTCATGAACAAACATGACTTGGCTAAGCTTAAACTAGAAAGGAATCTTCGAAGAGAAATAGAAATCCAGAGCGGTCTCAATCACCCCAACATCATTAAGTTGTTTGGTTACTTTACTGATTCCAAAAACATATACCTTATTATAGAATTCTCCATCAAAGGGGAGTTATACTACCACTTGAAGTCCCAAAAAAAGTTCAACGACACTATTGCATCGTATTACGTGTATCAACTTACGAATTCATTGGTCTATTTGCATTCCAAGGATATCATTCATAGAGATATCAAACCTGAAAACATCTTGCTCGACTTGGATCATAACATCAAGCTCAGTGATTTTGGGTGGTCTATTAAGATCAACAACAACACAAAACGAAAAACAATGTGTGGAACCTTGGATTATTTGCCACCAGAAATGATTGAATCGAAAAACCACGACTACAATGTGGATCTTTGGGCCTTGGGGGTTTTGATATATGAATTCTTGGTGGGGAAACCACCTTTTGAACACTACGATAAAAACGTAACTTTCAAAAGGATTGCATCCATCGACTTGAAGTTTCCACTGTTTATGAACTCTGATGCCAAAGATTTGATTATAAGGTTATTGAAGAAGAATCCTGAGGACAGAATAACATTAGCTGAGGTTCTTGAACATCCGTGGTTGCTAAACCACAAGAAGTTCTGGCCCGTATAATCAATGGTTTTCACTTGCATCTCTATACTTAAAGGCTTCAAAACGCTATGACTTACGAATACATTAATATACACTACTGCAGCTGTTGCTGCTGTTGTTGCAAAGCCCTCTGTCTAAGCATCTGCTGTTGCTGCTGATGTTGGTGAAGTTTTGCTATTTGTTCCTGGAACAACTTCTGTTGTGTGTTATTATACAGAGCTGTTTGCAAGATTTCTTTAGATGGTGCTCTAACTTGGTACATTTCACCCGAAACATTGGCATAGCTCTGTGTAATAGAATCGTTCTCCATTTTTCTGGAATCAACATTCACCAACGCTGTTCTTCCTTGTAAACCACCAATAGACCCCGAAATAGCCTGGTTCGCTAATGTCTGGTCGCTTGTATTTGGTGAGTTCTGGTGATTAGAACTAGAAGCATTGATAATCAAAGCATTGGCATACGCTTCTCTCATATACAAAAACCTGTGTCTGTTTCTAGTTGGTAGTATAATTTTTCTTTCCAAAGGAACTGGCTGGTTCTTGCTAAGTCCTTCCAAAACAAGATATGTTTCGTCATCTGGATCCAATATTCTTGAAGAGCTCAAATCGCTATCGCCACCCTGGTATTGTTCGTTTTCCTTTTTCTGTAATGCCAACGCACTAGTAGCAGCAATTTTGGCTTGATTTCTTTTCTGGTACTGCTGCAATAACACATCGTAAGGCGCACTTCTTCCTGGAACAGCTCTTTTAGCACCCATGGAATGGGTTTTACATGTCAACGACCTGGCACAGAATCCTCCATTGGGTAAAGCCACACCACATTGTTTCTCTACATCGACCGGTCCTTTATGTTTTCCTACTTGTTTCGGTTTGGCAGTCTTCTTCTTCTTCCCAGTAGCCTTATCCAAGGTTCCGTTGGCGGCAGCAGCGGCAGCTGCTGCTGCATTGGCTGCTTCTTTTTCCTTTTGAGTCTGTGACTTCTTGTACTTCTTCTTGGGTTTGGCATTTGGGGTGGATGGTGCTGGAGTGGTATTTCTGGAACTATCAACCGAGGAAGGCTCGCCGATATCAGCTAATTTGCCCTTTCTCTTTCTCAATGGAACATCGTCTTCGTTTAAACTACTGGAACTGCCGTTGCCAGTGTCGGTGGCTTTTTTTGCTCTCATTTCAACACACTTGGGATAATGTGTGGCTAAACTTTCGATTCCGATGGGTCTGCTGCAGTTTTTACAGATTTTGAACTTGATAAGGGTGTCTAGTTTTGCTTTGTTGGCTTCTTGTTTGTCAATATATTCTGCCTTTGGTTCAATAATCAATTTCTTATCCAAGTACAGTCCTAAATCTTTCCAAACTATGGGTTTGGTCTCGGAGGCAAGCGAACTAATACTATCTAACGTAATTACCTGCTGTGATCTTGTGGACATATGTTACTGACTTCGCTCCTTCTTATGTCACTACTGTTATCTTAGTATTGTAGTGTGGGGGACTGGTTTTTTGTGTGATTAATCCGGAATCTATCTCTCCTAGGTGCTACTTGTGGGTCGGGAATGTGTGCTACACGCGCAGTTCTGCTGTGGTGGGAACTGGTTTCGGTTTGCTGTGTGTTGTCTTGTCTGAGAAAAATGAGAATGCGATTAGATTAGGACGTTGTGAATGGTTTGTGACGAATATTGATGGTTGTGTGGTTTTTTAGGTTGGGTTTGGTGGAATTTAAGTACCTTTTTGTTCTTATTCTTGTTGCTGGTTTATTCTTAATTTTGCTGAATCATCGTAGAGCAATTATGACTAGAGATAGTAGCTATTGTAGTTTTCTATGACAAAACGAAGTATTTTGGCATAGTAAAGACCAAAGCAAGTAAATGGCCTCAAACATATAGATTGTTAAAAGTTAGAATAACTAGTTTGGGACGTTAAGAAAAAGGAAAAGTTAGAATAAATTTGGCGAAGACTGGTTAAGAAGAAGGAAAAAGAATAAACTAGTTTGGGACGTTAAGAAGAAGGAAAAAGAATAAACTAGTTTGGGACTGGTTAAGAAAAAGGAAAAGTTAGAATTCAAGAATCTAAGAATAAAACCCACAAGGAATGTTGAAATTGCATCAAACACATCATAAAATGCATCCAATCAACAGCCCTCCACAATTTTCCATTTAAACCATACTCTGATTGCAACAATACTTGAAAAAGCACTTGAAAAAATGGCAACACTTGAAAAAACACTTGAAAAAACACTTGAAAAATATGCAAAACACTCAAAAACACTTGAAAAAACACTCAAAAAACACTTGAAAAACAAAATCTAGCACATAGGATCCTTGGTCCTCCTTCTGCTGTTTCATGGCTTCAATCCTCCCACCTTCCCCAAACAGTATATCCATAGATAAACATCTCAAATTCTCATCTCGAAAATTTTTCAATGTTATCTACAGACACCATATTGATCCTAGCAGGATACCTTTTGACAGGAGGAAGAATATCGTTCGTCATTGCAGGATTAACATTGTACCTCATTCAACCTTATATACCCAAGAAAGAAACATCGCTAAACAAACCTAAAAAAGAAAGCCCCATATATGCCATCGACTTCACATCTACAACTTTCACTCCCAATGAAACCAGCCAGATCCAGCAAAAAAAACTCAAAACAAGAAAAAAGAGAGAACCAAAGGTATTTAAAGCCTCCAAGCCAGTTTCCATAAGCCAGCCAACCTTGACTCAAAATCTGGTCAAGTTGACAGACTCCCAAATTTATATCTTCTACACCTCATTGACAGGCTCCTCCAAAAGAGTTGCTAGCAAATTGCATGAAATATTAAGTGAAATGGCTATTATAGACAGAACCCCAAAGCTTTTGAGTCTTGATGACGATTTGGCAGACTTGGAAGAGTACTTTTTGAATACTCCTCAGGTTGATGATAACCAGAAACCATGCAAAAACATTTATTTATTGGTTTTGCCAAGCTACGACACAGATTCTCCCATTGATTATTTCATAGAGCACTTGAAAGATGTGTATCAGGACTTCAGAGTAGATAAATATCCGTTACGAAAGTTGCTTGGGTTTTCGGTGCTAGGACTTGGTGATAGTGAAAGCTGGGACGGTGACAAGTTCTGTTACCAGTCTAAACTGGTTGACAGGTGGATGGGAAAATTGGGAGCAAGAAGATTATTTCCACGTGGTGAAGTATGCATGAAGTTTGAAGGAGAACCCAAAGCCAACGAATGGATTCAAAACTTTGCTACATTACTTAACGATGACGAGCCATTTTACATGGACGACGAGGTTGATGACAGTGATAAAGAACTGGGAAACTCGGACGAAAGTGACAGTGATGACACCTTGTTGGATGTGGAAGACATGGGAGACATCATCAGAAAAGAAGGAATCATTACCAGAGGGTCAGCAGAAATCAAAGAAATGGTTGCAAAGAACTCGCCTACTTATAAATCTTTAACCAAACAAGGATACACGATTGTGGGCTCGCATTCTGGAGTGAAGATCTGTAGATGGACCAAGAGTGCTCTTCGTGGAAGAGGGTCTTGCTACAAGTTTGCCTTTTATGGTATTAGATCGCATTTGTGTATGGAAACCACACCTTCGTTAGCATGTTCCAATAAGTGCGTTTTCTGTTGGAGACACGGAACCAACCCTGTGGCTAAACTGAACTGGAGATGGGTATTGGATCCTCCAGAAAAGGTCATGGAAGGTGCCTTGCAAGGACACTACCAAAAAATCAAACAAATGAGAGGGGTTCCAGGGATTCAAATGGACAGATTCCAAGAAGCGTTCAAAGTAAAGCACTGTGCCTTGTCGTTGGTCGGGGAGCCTATTTTCTATCCTCACATCAATGAATTTGTGGGTATGTTACACCACCAAGAGATCTCGTCGTTTTTGGTGTGTAATGCCCAGCATCCAGATAACTTGGCAGCCTTATGCAAAGTGACCCAGTTGTATGTTAGTATTGATGCACCATCAAAGGTTGACTTGAGAAAAATTGATAGACCGTTGAATTCTGATTTCTGGGAGAGAATGATAAAGTGCTTGGATATCTTGAGAACCACCCAGAGTCACCAGAGAACGGTGTTCAGGTTGACTTTGGTAAAGGGATTCAACATGGATGAAGTCAAGGGATATGCTGATATGGTGGAAAGAGCACAGCCATCGCAGATAGAAGTTAAGGGAGCTACGTTCTGTGGGTCTTCCAATGCCAATGGGAACCCATTGACCATGCAAAACATTCCATTCCTTGAAGAATGTAGAACCTTTGTTAGAAACTTGACTGCAGAGTTGCAGTCTAGGAACTTGGACTACGACATGGCAGCTGAACACAGTCACAGTTGTTGCATCTTGATTGCACACACCAAATTCAAAATCCATGGTAAATGGCACACACACATCGATTATGCAAGATTCTTTGAGTTATTGAAATCAGGAGAAGAGTTTGTAGATATGGACTATGTGAAAGAGACTCCTGAATGGGCTGTGTGGGGAGCTGAACAGGGAGGGTTCAATCCCGATGATACCAGGTTTGACAGAAAGGCTGAAAAGATGAAAAAGAAGATGCAGCGTGAGGGTGTGGAGATGTAAGATGTGTAGGGTATTTATATGGTATGAGAAACCGTTCCATTTAAGCAGGTCTCTACAGTCTCTAGAAGTCTCTAGAAGTCTTTACAGTCTCTACCAGAAGTCTTTACAGTCTCTACCAGAAGTCTTTACAGTCTCTACCAGAAGTCTTTACAGTCTCTACCAGAAGTCTTTACAGTCTCTACCAGAAGTCTTTACAGTCTCTACCAGAAGTCTTTATTATTAGTCTTTATTATTAGTCTTTATTATTAGTCTCTATTATTAGTCTTTATTATTAGACTTTACTAGAAGTCTTTACTATTAGACTTTACTAGAAGGCTTTACTAGAAGTCTCTACCAGAAGTCTTTACTAGAAGTCTTTACTAGAAGGCTTTACTATTAATTCTTAGTCTTTACTATTAGTCTTTACTATTAGTCTTTACTATTAGTCTCTATTATTAGTCTTTATTATTAGACTTTAATAGAAGTCTCTCTTACAAATCTCTCCTAGAATCCTCTCCTATTAATTATTACTCTCTATTATTACTCTCTCCTACATCTCTGAACCAAATCCACAAAACGCGATTTCTTCATCATGAAAGTAGCGTTTATCCATCCTGATTTAGGAATCGGAGGCGCTGAAAGACTCGTGGTGGATGCTGCCATGGGTCTACAGGACTCAAAGGCGTCAGTAACTATATACACATCTCATTGTGATAAGACCCATTGTTTTGAGGAAGTTTCCACTGACAAGTTAGATGTCACCGTTTATGGTGACTTTTTACCTACAAACATCTTCGGTAAGCTCCACATTTTTTTTGCTATATTAAGACAGTTGTTTCTTGTTTTGGCTTTGATATACACACGAGAACTATTCGACTATGACTATTTTATAATAGATCAGTTGTCGTTCTGTATTCCTATTATCTGCGTGTTTAACCCTAAAACCAAGATCCTATTCTACTGTCATTTCCCCGACCAGTTGCTTTCGATCCCTTCAGGATTCATTAAGAAGTTGTATAGAATTCCTTTTGACTTCATTGAAGAGTATTCTACCAGTTTGGCTGATAAGTTAATTGTGAACTCTAACTTCACCAAGTCCATTTTCCACAACACCTTCAAAACCATAAATACCGAACCAAATGTTATATATCCATGTGTTGACATTGACCAAGGAATCATAGAAACAGAGGTAGATGAGGCTGCTGATAAAGAGGTTTTGCAATTTTTCAATAAAGGTGAGTTTTTCATCTCTATTAACAGGTTTGAAAGGAAAAAACATATTCAACTTGCAATTAAATCGTTCGCCAAGTTTAAAAAACACATCGAAGAACAAGGCAAACCTGCTCCAAGATTGGTGGTGGCTGGTGGTTTTGATTCTAGGGTGTCTGAAAATGTGCAATACTTGCAAGAACTTGAACAACTATCAGATTCTTTGCATTTGAAACATTTTACCATCCACGGCAAATTGTTAGTGTTACCACCAGCAACAGATGTTTTGTTTTTGCCTTCAATAAGATCTTCTATTAAAAAGGCCTTGATCAAGAACAGTAAACTATTGATGTACACACCGCTGAACGAGCACTTTGGCATTGTTCCAGTTGAAAGTATGCTTTTCAAAACTGCCGTGATTGCCCCAAATAATGGAGGGCCATTGGAATCTATTGTAAACTACTATGAAGACCCCGCAAACGCTACTGGATTCAACGTTGAGCCTACAGTTGATGCCTGGTTCAAGACCTTGGTACAGTTTAATAACCTTTCTGCACAACAACAAATCATGTTGGGAGACAATGGGTTTAAGTGGGTGTTGAAGAAGTTCCTGAGGCAGCAAATGAGCAAACAATTCCATGATAATTTGATGGAGTCTGAGTTCAACTCCAAGGGATTTGTGGTGAATTTTTTCAGAAAGTTGCACTGGTGGATTCTTGTTTTGATTGTAGGTATAATTGTGGCGTTGGTGATTAATTAATATACATTCATTCGTGTCATTTTTTATTTTCGCCTCTGTATACTGTCATTTTTTATTTTCACCTCTGTATACTGCCATTAGGCATTGGAATACTTGTCTACTTCAGTAAACATCTTCTTGAATGAGGTCCAGAAGTTTATTTTTTCAACCGGTCTCTGTGCTACAACCTTCTGTTCATTGTCAAATAATGATAGAAATCCTCCATTTATTGTTGGAGACCTGGCGTACTCATTATTCTTCACTAGTTCTTCGAGCTGGTCGTAGACGTTATTGAATACTAAGGACCGTTCATTACTCAAGACCAATTTGAACTTGTGGAAGTTGTGTGAGGGTGACTGAAGATTATAAGTACGGATCTTTTCATTGATAGTCTTTATCTTTTCATCCAAGTACGCTTGGTTTAAACCTTGGAAAATTGGGTAAAGTTCATTTTTAGGTTTGATTCCATTTTTCTTCACAAACTTCACCAAAGATGTTTGAAGGTATCTTCTGAACGCAGCTATCTCCAGGTTGAGCTCCTGTTGATTTTCAATCCATGGTGGTAGCACCTTCTGTTTGTTCAAGATCTCATTCACAAAGTAGGTGGTATTAGTGGCATTTGCCAAATGATGCTTATTCAAAGGTTTTCCTCTGACGGAATTCATTGACTCATCTTCAAATTTGCCGGTTTTCAGGTTGATTTTGCCATTAATCTTTGCAGTTGCAATTGTGTCTATCAAGCTTAGGGTCGTGTGAGGACTCGAACTGTTAAGTAGCATAGCTGGTCCCAATAATCGTTCTTTATACATTTCACGGAACGTTTGCTTTTCACACTGAGCTTCTTCTTTGGTTATTCCCAAAGTCTTTAGTTCCTTATACTCTTGACTGTTTTCTCTGGCATTGGTTATTCTGGAGGCCATATTACGATTTGGTTTTGGTTTTGGCTTCAGATCAAGAATCATCCGAAGATTGGCATCCTTATTGGATTCAGATCCATCCCATGGTTTATAGCTGGCGATATCTTTTCCATGTTTATTGTGTTGAAGTAGATTCTCCAGTTTTAGATAATTCAATTGCTGGGAGTATTTGGAATTGAATTGTTTCTGTTCTGATAGGAGATTTAGTGTTTGCAATTCTTTGCTTGCTGCAGTGGTCTCTGATAGTTTGTTTTCTAGAATCTGTTCAAAGCGGTTTGCTAGAGCTGTGGTTTTGAATCTTTTCATTGAGATTTTGTATGGAGATTGTATGGAATTTGTATGAGATTTGTATGAGATTTGTATGAGATTTGTATGAGCTTTTGTATGAGGTTTTGTATGAGACATAATTTGTATGAGGAAGTAGTTTGTATGAGACATAGTTTGTATGAGATTTCTAGTTAGTAGTTAGTAACTGTAGTTTGTATGAGGTTTTATATGAGATTTTGTATGAGATTTGCATGAGAGCATATGGGTTATATAAATGCCATAGGTTTGTATACAACTTATAGGCTTGCATACAACTTATAGGCTTGCATAGAAATTTTATGTATAGACAGCTTATGTTTATTAGAGACTTATTAAACCATTATAAAATGATCCGAAACTTTTCCGAGCGCCTTAGATAAGAAGTGGTCAGGCTCTTGTTTTCACCAACAGACGAAGAAAGTTTTGCACCTAATCACTGCAGACGAAGAAAGTTTACACCTAATCACTGCAGTGACGAAGAAAGTTTTCACCTAATCACTGCAGACGAAGAAAGTTTTCACCTAATCACTGCAGTGTCGCTTCGAAGCTATTTTTAGTGTGCATCGTCTTCAAGGCAAAATTACTCTTCACACCAATATCACTAGCAATATGTCATGAGTATATTTATATAAAATAGAAGGCCATGAGCTCAAAATCTTCAATAACCGGAAAAATCCATAGTACAGAAACACAACCACATGAACACATCTCTCATACACAGATGTACCTAGGATCCTCTGAACTACAACCAGGCCTTCATTCAGGATCTGCCTCACTACGGTACCTTCCGTAAATGGTAAATTGGTTCCATAAAAGGCGTGCGGCGGAGGGGCGTGTCCACGCTTATCATCACCAATAATCACTATATTCACTATTCACCTCATGTTACAACTCTATAAAAACAATAACCTCGATTGTTGTGAAGAACTAAAGGGTATCAATTACTAATAACCACCAAATTTGCATGCAAGGGTGTACCGACAACTATGTGTAGCAGCTACTGCTACAAGGCATAGAATATCAAGACCCCAGATGCAAATACTAGCCCAAGTAGCACAAACATCTTCACAAACATCCAAAATACATCTTCTCTCTTTCCACCAGCTGTCAAGATCAACTGGCTTTCCAACTCCACCTCACTCAACTTCCTGTGCTTTTTCTTATCCTTTTCATCACAGTCTGAGTTCAAAGAACCTATCGATGAAATGGAATAACTGTACTGTCTCTTCTCGACGTTTGAAGCAGACCTTGATCTGTTATTTTCCATGGTGGGAAATCTATCTGACATGACTCAATGCATGCAATTTAGGATTTCATGATCTTTAAATATTAAAGTGGAGTTATTGCCGCGTCCTGCACATAGGCGGAGGTCAATTAGGCACCTTTGTACTGGATCATGTTGTACTGACAGTAGCCATGTAGGTTCTAGAAGGATGGGGACATGGAAATAATGGGAGATTTTTTAAACCCTGGAAAACTACCCAATTAAAAGGTTATTGACAGCTAATCTATGACCCCTGGGACTTGGTGGGGGCAGGATTTCGTGTGGATTTGGAGTACTTCTGCTTCTTTGAAAGATATAAGTACTGGAACTTGGATACTGGCTTGACTCGAATTGTGTTTACTGTCTCTAGACCTTTGCTGATATTATGTGCTGTTGTTATTTCTCATGCATTTCTTATTATGGACTGTACTTTTCTGTATTTTACTTTATTTTGATGCTGGGTTGTTTACTAGCTTTCACATACCTGGAGTTTTTGCTTACTTTTACTTATTTGGGCATGTAATTACTGTTACTTTTAGTTTCCTAGTGTATTATTTTAATGGACTTTTTGCAGTTTCACTGTACTTTCAACGTCTTCTACTTTCAAAGGTCTTCTACTTTTAAAGGTCTTCTACTTTCAAACGTCTTCTTACTTTCAAAGGTCTTCTACTTTCAAAGGTCTTCTACTTTCAAAGGTCTTCTACTTTCAAAGGTCTTCTACTTTCAAACGTCTTCTTACTTTCAAACGTCTTCTACTTTCAAACGTCTTCTACTTTCAAACGTCTTCTACTTTCAAACGTCTTCTACTTTCAAACGTCTTCTACTTTCAAACGTCTTCTACTTTCAAACGTCTTCTACTTTCAAACGTCTTCTTACTTTCAAACGTCTTCTACTTTCTAAGGTCTTCTTACTTCCAAACGTCTTCTACTTTCAAACGTCTTCTACTTTCAAAAGCCCTCTATACACTGAAATTTCACATACTCTGGCTTTTATTGTGTTTTCACTTTCGATTCCTGCTTTAGTGTACTGTTATTGTATTTCTCTACACCTTCACATCTTGTAACTCAAAACCCTTCACCTGCACTTTTTACCTTTATCTTCACTGATTCAGTACTAGTGCTCCACAAGTTGGTCCTAAATACACACTTTAGTCACGACCCTGCTTATGTTATCGCGTCTGGAATCTAACGTGTCATTCTTAATGACAATTTCACTCCTTTAATCTTGTCTTTCTTTTCTAATCTTTTTTTAATACTAAATACTATCTACAACTCTGCTAATAATCCTTCACTTCGGTTTTCATTTCATTATGATCCAAACAAATCTACAAAAAAACAACTCGCTTCCAAAAACCTAAGTCGGTATTTCTCACGCTCGTTTGCGACGAATAAATTTTATCCTTTTTCAACAATCATGTGGGTTTTCGATTGGTGTACGTATAACTTCTGGCAGCACAGTGAAGACGAAATGTTTTTTGTTGCTACGCCATAAACCGATGAGACTCTTTCTGGGATCTTTTTCGTGAAAAATTGACAAATAAACATCGCTAACATCTAGTTCAAAACGTCTTGTCTTCCTTAGGCTTATGGAATAAACACGCCAAGTTATTGTTCTTGGGCTTGGATAATGCTGGTAAAACCACCTTGTTGCACATGTTAAAGAATGATAGATTGGCTACTTTGCAACCAACCTTGCATCCTACCTCCGAAGAATTGGCTATTGGTACTGTTAGATTCACCACCTTTGATTTGGGTGGTCACTTGCAAGCTAGAAGATTATGGAAAGACTACTTCCCAGAAGTCAATGGCATTGTTTTCCTTGTGGATGCTGCTGATCCAGAGAGATTCCAAGAATCCAGAGCCGAGTTGGAATCGCTTTTTAGAATCGAGGAATTGAAAGATGTTCCGTTCTTGGTTTTGGGTAACAAGATTGACTCTCACAAGGCCGTTGGTGAAATGGACTTGAAGACTGCGTTGGGATTGTACAACACCACCGGGAAGGATACCGGGAAGTTGCCAGATGGCCAAAGACCAATCGAGGTGTTTATGTGTTCTGTTGTCATGAGATCTGGCTACGGTGACGGTTTCAAGTGGTTGTCCCAATACATTTAGATATAAGCATGTACAGAAGAATAGGATAATTAATGTATGATGTGGTTTAGCTTAGTCTATTTGATAACCATATACTTTTACACTTTTTACACTATATTCGCTGGATTGCATTGTTTCTCTTCTCTCTTGTGTTTATTCCGTGTATTTTTTCTATTCATCTCCATCCAAAGTCTCTATTCATCTCCATATCCAAAGTCTCTATTCATCTCCATATCCAAAGGTGTTCATACAAAACATGCTCATCGAGAAAATAAAAATCTGATTACAAAACTCCCAAAATGAATAAAGGTTCATTACATCCAGAAGCAAAGAAGTGGAAGATCCCTAAAGGACCTAAGCCTATCCTGCACAAGAATAAGAATACCATCGGTTTGGGTAGAAGTATTGCCAACCAACGTAGATTAGAAAACGATGTTGAGTTTTTACCAGACGGTGAGATGAGATTCACCACCGATAAAAAGGAAGCTGGCTGGGTCAAATTAAGATCTGTGACCCAGGAAAGTGCCTTGGATGAGTTCTTAAGTACTGCTCAGTTGGCTGATACCGATTTCACCGCCGACAAGAACAACCAGATTAAAATCATCAAGGTGGGTAACACCAATATTGTCAGTCAGACTGGCTTGTTAACCCCGGAAGAAATGGAACAAATAAGAATTAGACATAAGCTTTTCGAAAACGAATTGAATATTCCAAGAAGACCACAATGGAATAAGAACCAACTGAGATTGGAAATCGAAAGACAGGAAAACTTGGCTTTTTTGGAATGGAGAAGAGACATTGCTCAATTAACTGAAAACAACGATTTGATTTTGACCCCTTTCGAGCGTAATTTAGAGGTGTGGAGACAATTGTGGAGAGTGGTGGAACGTTGTGACTTGGTTGTGCAGATTGTAGATGCCAGAAACCCGTTATTTTTCAGATCTATCGATTTGGTGAACTATGTGGAAGAATTATCCAAGCCTGATGAACGTAAGCAGAAGAATAATTTATTATTGGTTAACAAGGCTGATTTGTTAACAGTGGCTCAAAGAGTGGAATGGGCTAAGTACTTCTTGAGTAAGGGAATTAACTTTGTGTTTTTCTCTGCCGCCAGAGCTAACAAGGTCTTAGAAGACGAGTTGCCTGAAGAAGATAAGCCACAGGGACCAAAGAGAGATGAACATTTCTACGGTACCTTTGATGATAATGTTGAAATCAACGAGCAGTTGATTGATAAATTAGGTGGAAATGATGCGGTTGATAAGCAACAGTTGGTTGAAAAGGTCAAGATCTTGAAAATAGATGAATTGGAAGACTTGTTCATCAGAAACTCTCCTGATATCACAGATCCTGATTTCCCAGACAGAAAGCTTCAGATTGGTTTGGTTGGTTATCCTAACGTTGGTAAGTCTTCCACCATCAATGCCCTTGTTGGTTCCAAGAAGGTTTCGGTTTCTGCCACTCCAGGTAAAACCAAGCATTTCCAAACTATTCACTTGACTCCTGACATTTTGCTTTGTGATTGTCCAGGTTTGGTTTTCCCTAACTTCGCCTACACCAATGGTGAATTGGTGTGTAATGGTGTGTTGCCAATCGACCAACTTCGTGAACATATTCCCCCTACTTCTTTGGTGTGTCAAAGAATTCCAAAATACTATCTTGAAGCAATCTACGGTATACACATTAAGATCAAGAAGGTTGAGGATGGTGGAAATGGTGAGTATCCAACTGCTTCTGAGTTGTTGAATGCCTATGCTAGATCCAGAGGTTACATGACCCAAGGTTTTGGTAGTGCTGATGAGGCCAGAGCTTCTCGTTACATCTTGAAAGATTACATCAACGGTAAGTTGCTTTTCATCAATCCTCCTCCAAAGCAATTGGAAGATGGTGAATATACCATTCAAAACTTACAGCAACAAAGAATCTTCAACAAAGAATTATACAACTTGAATACGTTACCTGAAACAAGACAGAACCAGATCAAACAATCTATAAGGGAAAAGAACTTGGATCTTGGCACTTTCAAGTTGTGTGAAGACTTGTCTAAATTGAACTTTTCCATGCATGTTAACGAGAACGGAACTGTTAAAACCAACTTCTATGGTGGTAAACAAGCCAACTTGGAAAGCTTGGGTGATGACTTGGATAGCGAATTTTTCAGTATGAACGATATTAAAGGAACAATTAATAAACCATTCCACCAGACGTCCAACGAAGGTGGTAAGAAGCACAACAAGAAAAACAAGAAGGCTGCCAAAAAGGTAAGAGTGGTCAACTATTAGTTTATGACAATAATGGATACTTTATTTCTTTATCATTCGTAGAGCACAATACAAAATATAAAAGGATATATTACACTACCTAATACAATCTGAAAGATGGACCCATGGTGGATTTGATGACCAAAGATCCAACGTTTTGCCAGTGCTTCTTCAACAAAGAAACCAAGAAGTTGGTGGACATCAAGATTTGGTTAACCAAGTCATCTTCTTCCATTTCAACGTGACCAACAGCGACGGCCAAACACAAGACCTTCTTCAATTGGAACTTGATGGTGGATTTGACATCTTGGATCTTACCGTACAAGTCATCTTGGTGAGAAACTGGGGTTGGGAACTTACCAGCCTTAGACAATTGAGGACCCAACAATCTTGGGACTTGCTTAATCAAGACTTCGGAAGCAATGAAAGCGTTGTACTTCTTAGCCAACTTCTTGATCAACTTCTTGTTCTTGTTCAACTTCTTCAAGTCATCAACAGACATAGCATCAACACCGACAGACTTAGCTCTGTCAACATCGAAAGCGTCACCGAAGATACAGATGGTCATGTTTGGTCTTGGGACAACTGGCAATTTCAAGGTACCAGAGAAACGCTTGTCTCTTTGAGGATCGTAGTTCTTCAAACCGACTTGCAATTCAACGGTTTCCAAGAAGTTTCTCTTCTTGGTGTCAGTGGAGTATTCCAACAACTTCTTGACGTTTTCTCTAACGTGAGATGAGGTGATCTTAGACATATTTACTATCTATAATTCGTCTCCCAAAGATAATTGGTAATTTACTGATTCGACGAGGATAAAGAGTTTGAAATTTTTCATTTGGTTTTTGAGATGAGACGATTTTTGCAAAAGTCGTGCGAGGCCATTTTGTATTTACCGCAGTCACTTTCTCGTGATGTTGGGGCTCGCGCCCCAATGATATAGCGCGTCTCAGTTTATCATTGATATCAGTGATGAACCGGCTTGTAGCACGATGGCTTTCACACACTGCTGCAGCAAGGGCTAGATCGTCCAAAGTGACATCTGCCGAAACAATAGACAATTCTGGTAGGTTGACAAGGCAACAGAAAATCTACAAAACCAACATGACAAGCCAAAGTAAGTTGTACCACATTAATAACGAGTTTAACATATTCAATAAAAAGGTGACAAAGGTCCTAGATCTTGGGTACGCCCCCGGCAATTGGCTCGAATATTCTAAGGTAAAGATGTGTGGAGTGCATGGGTTGGAAGAATCGAAAATCAACCAAAAGTGTTACTTGCTTGGATTCGATCTTCTCTTTGCTACACCTCCACTTGGTACCTCTGCTATTCAAGGGAATATATATTCAAGCAAATCACTAGATTCAATGTCAAATGCATTCAAGGAAATAGCTATAAAGAAACGAAACGAACAAATCAATAAATTGAGTGAATTGGATCAGTTATCCACGTCTTACTTTTCTAAAGAACAGCAAGAAGTCGATTTAGAGACCCAATTACAAAACCTTAGAATCGTTGACTCTAGCACCAGTCCACATAGATCTCATGAGGCTTTTAAACAAACTAAGGAAGAAAACCTCGACTACAAACCAGAGCTTGTGTTAAGCGACTTATGTGCACCATTCATGCAAGAAAAAGGCTACTACAGCAACACAACTTCCAGGCCATATCTTCGTATTGCTTCCAATGAGGTGTTGAGGAGACCTTTGAGAGATTCCATTAAAAGTTCCATAGATATGGCTGATGCTACTTTGGTTGTTTGCAGTGAGCTTTTGAAAAACGAAGGTACCTTAGTGTTGAGATTGTCTTCTGTGGATAAGACCGATGAAGAATTCAAGATACTAACTAAGAGGTGTGATAAAATGTTTGGACGGGTTATGCAATGGCCCGAAGACCATGAACAGTTCGGTGAGTTGTTTTTGATTTGTACTGATAAACGAGACATTGACAAAAAACAATTATTTGCATTCTAGCAAACTTGTAACATCGATGTATTATGATGAATGAAATGGGCAATATAGGTTTCAATAAAAATAGAAATACTGTTAACAACGTATATTTTCACGATCATGCTTCGGTTTCTTTTTCTTCATCTTCTTCTTCCTCTACTTCAGCTTCTTCCTCTTCAACTTCGACTTCGTCCACTCTCTCTTCAGCTGGCTCTCTGTCCTTCAAATCAATTAAAGTGTCACCATTCTCTATGTTCAAGTCACCAAGTTCGACAATCAATCTTTCGCTTATTTTGGATTTACCGTTGGCATTTAACTTTTCTTTCCACAAATCAATTGAAGAAGTTTCGGCGCCTTTAATGTCATAATTCTTACTCAAGAAAGATGCCTCCACGTATTTTTCAGACTTCTCCAACAATTTCAAACATCTTAATTTGTCACCAATTATCCACCAACATTTGAATGCGATGTTATATTTACCCTTTGATTCACACTCCTCTCCCAATTTAACCAATCCTTCCTTGTTATTGGAGGATGATAATAATAACAACAATGAAGAGTAATCTTTTGCTAACCAGAAACATTCTTGTGCTAATTTAATCTTCCATTGGCTTAAGGACAAATCACCCAACTTCTTCCACTTGGATGCATTGACCAGTGCAGTTGACGGGTTTTCTTTTTGATAGGCCAACAACAAACTATGGGCTTGTGAGAATTCGTTTTTGCTGATGCATATTTGGAATTTGGAATCGAAATCTTGAGATAATTCGTATGACAACGACAAGTAACCTAATTTTTCGAAGAATCTTGACAATTGGTTCAATTCAGTTTTACTCAAGTTGGTGAAGTAGCCAGAGTATTCGTCAGACAAGTCCTTCAAGCTGATATCAGAAACGTCGGGCAACTGTTCGCCAGTTTCTTCTTCAGTTATTTCTTTAGTAGTAAATTGTTCCAAGTCACCTCTCATGACCAAGGTTTGTAATTCTAACACCTCGCTGTTGACAAACCACGAAATAACATTGAAGCTCTTATCAATCAAGTACAACTTACCCTCAGAACCAGGTTTGTAACCAATTATGTAGTATTTGTGATCGAAATGACCCAAATTTATAACCTCACCACCCACAAAGTAGTTCAATCTATTAGTAGACGAAGTGGTGAACACGAAAACATCACCGATAAATTTACTAGACAACACAGAATCGGAGGTTGGTAAGGTGTACAAGACTTCAAAAGAAGCTTCGCAACCCTCTTCTGGATCTAATTCGTCGTTTTCCAAGCTGCTTTCAAAAAGCTCATGGTTGTAGGTCAAAAAGTATGTCTCATCTGAGTTCTTGCTTGCAGAATTTGATGCAGAGGAAGCAGTGTTTTCGCTAGCTGCCACAGGAGCAGAAGAAGTGATAATTGCTAATAACTCACCATTGTCAGACCACACAACATTCTGGATGTCATCGTCAATATCAACTCTTCTGACCAACTTTCCACTTTCCCAGTCATAGAAGGAAATACAACCTTGGGATTTGACTCCCAACAAGTAACCGGCAAAGATTTTGTCTGCTTGGTACATCAAGTCAATAGTTAATTCCTCCTTGAAGTTCTTAAAAACCTTGACGGATAATGGAGTTTCTCTGATAGCATATGAGCAGTTGTTGGAGAAGTCATGAGAGTTCCAGACCAACTCTTGAGACTTACCGTAGGTTTTAGATCTCCAAGCCAAAGCAGTGTAGATGATGTATTCCCCATCGCCAACCACAGCTACATATTTACCATTTGGAGAATGACTCAAGGACTGTGGATAGACTTCAATTGAGCCTAAATCTCTTTGCTGCAATGAGAGCACTTCGCCGTCTTTCAAGCCATCTGTTAAAGTAGGTTTCAAAATAGACTGGTAAACCTCTGAGTTTTTGGTGTAAACCAACTTATTATTCGAATCCATGGAAAACAAAGGTTCTTCGTTACCCAATTGCACAATGACGTAACCAGAATCACCACCTACAGCAATCATATTAGACTTAGCCAACAAGGCAATACACCATAATCTTTCCAAGCTGTAGTTGATAGACTTTTCCAATTTGAAGGTGTTGGCATTCCAGATCTTGAGAGTACCGTCTTCAGAACCAGATACAATCAATGGCAACTCTGGGTGGAACACAGCGAAGGATACATTGGATAAGTGGCCTTCTAAAGTAGCAACACAGGATTTAGTTTGGTAATCCCAGATCTTGATGGTTTTGTCGTCAGAACATGTGATCAAATAAGGCTTGTCACTTTGAGGGTAGTAATCAGCAAAATTCACACCTTTGGCATCATGGGTAACCATAGTGAAGTTAGGAGTTGGAGAGCCCAATGACCAGATCTTAACTGTTCTGTCCAAACAAGCAGATGCAAAGGTGTTTGGATCCTTAGGATTGAAATTGACAGACATAACAAAGTGCTGGTGGCCTTCAAAGGTCTGTTCTAACTTCCAGTTGTTGTCCCAATTCCATAATTTGATGGTTAAATCATCACTACAGGTTAAAATGTACGGCTTGGAAGGATGAACAGCAATACCTCTAATATAGTCAGGATGGGCTTCGAATTGGGTGATTTTTTCACCTGTGTTGTAGTTGTAGACTCTTAAGAGGAAGTCATCGGCACCCACTACAATCCAGTTCTTTCTGGCGATGAATTTACCTGCTCTGATAGGTAAATCAGTGACCTGGATAGCTTTGACTAAAGTGTTGGTGGCATAGGACCAGATCTCTATTTTTCCATTATACAAGGTGGTCAATACCCATGGTTCTGTAGGGTGGAAATCAATGCCCTTGACTCTTTCTGAGCGCGTAGAGAACTGCTTGACGACGTCCAATTTCATCTCAGCGGTAAATGTTGTTTAACACGGTGGACGAGTTTTTGATTTCGTTGAGATTTTGAGAATTGTCTGCGCACGATTTTTGTGTATTTTGGTTTTGGAGGTTTTGAAGACGGTAGAAAGTGTATAAAGTTCGTTGAATGAGGAAGGGTATAAATGATGGCTGAAATGAAGTTGTGGTGCTGAGTTTTGAGTTGAGAGTTTTTGAGTGGTAACTTTTGTTGAAGATTGAGAAGAGACACTGTAAGTGACGGTTTTATACAGTTGAAACGTACCACATTGGACTATTAGCACTGGAAAACTCTGGAAAACTCTGGAAACACTGAAAACACTGAAAAACTCTGGAAAACTCTGTAAAACACTGAAAAACTCTGAAAAACTGAATAACACTGAAAAACTCTGGAAAACACTGAAAAACTCTGAATAACTCTGAAAAGCTCTGAAAACACTGAAAAACTCTGAAAACACTGAAAAACTCTGAATTAACCATAATTCTGTAACCTTTTATTGTGACTTCACACCTACATCAACTCTTTCCGATAACAACCGAATAGGACAGTATTTGTCTTCAAAAACTTGTCAAATACAACAGCATCTACATTAAATATGCATTTAAATCTGATATAAACGACTCGAAGCTTCAACTTTCCTTCCCTAATATACACTTTCTACGTTGGAACGCTTCTTTTCTCTGTACTGCTTCTCCAAAATGAATAACTCACGTACATATGCTCTCCAGTCACTGTTGAACTTTTGGTTGGAAAAGTTGTTGGTTGCTATTTTCTGACCAACTTCTCTCATAGTAGTTAAGGCTTTTTCGCCAACAGTATCTGGATGCTTGATAAACAACTCTGTCAATAATCCCGATAATTCAGGATAACCAATCAACTTGTTGTTGTTTTCAAACACCAAGAGATTGTCACCTTCATTGACAGGTTTCAGCGATTGAATGGTGTCATCAAAGTCAGCATCTAATTGTGACTTGAACAAAAATCCACTATCACTCTTCCAGTCATCTGCTGGCTCGTTGTTAGCATTCACCACAATATCCAACAATGGTCCTGCAGATGCATGCACGATTGGAATAACGCCATTCGCAAGGTATTCCACTACACCAATACCAAAGTGTTCGCTCCACATAGAATTGAGCCCATATTTGACTTGGGACAACTGACTCAAGATCTCGTCATATGAACAATCGACAATAAACTCAACATATTCTGATAATTCCAAGTCGTTAACCACCCCTTTGATGTTGTTCAAGCATTCTGTGTCGTCTTCGCCTCTACAAGAGCCCAAAAATACTAAGGTAGGGATCTTGGAAATAGGCACCTTTTGAGCAACGGCATTCTTGATGAAAATAGAATATTCGGTCAACGTCAAGTCGTGCCTCTTTTCGGGTCTGAACTGGGCTATGTAGATGATCTTGTTCAATCTCTCAGTAGAACTGTGTGGATTAGACACTTCAGTAGCACATGGTGGATACAAAGTTTTCATGGTGTGTGCCATTTTATCATTCATAAACCAGATACTCTTCATGTGGTTAAAAGTCCAGGTCCCATTGGCCAAGGTGATATCAACCAAAGACCCCAAGTACACGTAGATGTAGTACATGATGTTCCAGTAGAATAACTTGAACAAATTGACCAAATCAGAACCGGAAAATCTCAAGTTAACCAATTCCTTGACACTCTTAAACTTCAACTTGTTGAACATATCGTTTTGAATGATAGGATAATGAACATAGGCTAAAATAGGAATCTTTAAGATCATGGAAATCATCCAGTAACTGCCAGGTAAGCCAATGGTGTCGATCCAAACATCTGGCGACAACTCGTACATGCATTCCAACGATAAAAGCACGGATCCAAACAATTGGCCAATTAAAGTAAAGTGCTTCCAGTAGTTGTTGTTGATCAAGTTTCCAAACTGTCTCAAGTAGATAAAAACACATCTTGTAGCATCGATGTTGATGTCAAATTTGCACTGGACCTTGTTCAAAATTGTCATAGGAGTCTCCATATTGACAGTGTAAATGACGGCGATATTGGAATCATTGGCAGCCAAAGTGGCATTCACAGCCTGCCACAATACCTTTTCACCGCCCCCACCATTATTGGCGTAAGGATGGAAAAATCCATACAAAACCTTACGAGCAGGGTCATCGGCTCTTCTATGTTTCATGGCCTCCACGAAAAAGTTATGTTCGTTGGCATAATCAACCGGATCCAACTTCAACTTGTTGTTGTTAAAATTGTTGTAGTATGAAGGGTTGGCAGAAGCAGTGATCAATCTTCTTCTGAAACTGGATCTCTTCCATCCCACCTTGAGATAAATTGGTTTGGGATGGTTCAACACTGCGTCGATGCGGTCTTGCCAAAGCTGCACAGGCACAAGAAAGAATCTAGGGAGTGCAGTGGTTGCAATCTGGTAGAGACCATATGCTCCAAAAGCCACAAGGAACAATAAGTATGTCAACATCTGTGGCTGACAATTGGGAGTGGTTTGGTTATAGTGAAAATTTGCGATAAGATTTCGGGATCTTCCTTTCGATAAGCGGATGTCTGCGGATTTTGTTGGAGGATTTGAACGCCAGGAAGACAGGGAGGAGGATGAAGATGAAAAGAAGAACGGTGGAGGATGAAGATGTGGATGTAGAATGTGGATGTAGAATGTAGGATGTGGATGTAGAATGAAGATGTGGATGTAGAATGAAGAATCTAGAATGTGGATGTAGAATGTGGATGTGGATGTACAATGTACAATGCAGGTAGAGAATATGACCTGTTAGTGCTGTTGACTTAGAATCCAGAAAACGGTTGTATAATACTTTTTCAGCCACTATTACTGTCACTATTTAGTTACTAATGTGGTTTTATACATTTCTATTTTATCACCCAGTTTTTGTAGATTTTACATTTTCAAAAAGAACTCCCCACCAGAAAAAATACCAGAAAAAGTACCAGAAAAAATATCAGAAAAAATACCAGATAAAATACCAGAAAAAATACCAAAATTTATTTATGAAAACCACGAAAAGTTCCTGAATCCACCGGAAGACACCAGACCCAGTACCAGTACTACACCAATTGAGAGCTTTCTATACAATCAAGGCGAAGGCTATCAAAAGACGCTGGAAAGCTGCCCAGAAACAACAGAACATAAAAATGCTCAAAAGAGCAGAATAGAGAACGTCCAAATACTCTAAACCACCCCAAAACTCTCTACGCTCAAAACCTAGGTTAAACAATTCTGCTGTAAACCAAGTCTAACTTGCTGTAGTTGCGAAAAAGAAACTCAACATGGGTGTCTTCTCTACAATTTTCAATTATCCATCGCCCACCTTCCACTTAAGCCAAACCATCACCATCTTCGATAAAACCAAACCATCACCATCTTCCATAAAAACCAAAACCAAACCAAACTCCTAAACCTTCCTCAGCCCAACACGTGACTGCAATTACTACTCCCAAAACAGTTAAATTTCTGACGCGTTCTTTTCCATCGCATAATTCCCCTACAGAAATTATCCAAAAGGTGCTACTGCTACACGTCTCCATTCTCTCTTGTTGCTACGTTTTACACTAGACAGACCAGAAAAATCCCACAGACCACTAGGTACAGTCTATTATTTCATTATCCCGCTTCGAACGCACACCCAGGACTCCAACTACCTAGATGTACAGAGTGAGTCTCAGTCCTAAATCTCCCAGCAACTTTGACGACTCCAAAATGAACACCGACAAAATCAACAAGACACCATTGAAGAAGGAGGAGTTGGAGAAAATTGCCAAGGAGTTGAAGAAGAAGTTATCAAAGGCATCCATCACCGCCAAACAGCAATTGAGTCCAGTTAATAACAAGATCACCAAGAATGCTGTCAGTCCCATGAACAGCTTAATTTCAAATGCCACCATGAAGAGTCAGTTTGAAAGTCCCAACAAGCACCTGACATTGAACTACTTGTCTTCTTCATCTCCGTTGTACTCTCCTAACAACAAATCCCCTACACACATCAAAAACTCGGCTGCGATGTCGTTATTGAGTTCCTCGCCGGTGATTGAATCTCCAATCAAAAGATCCAAAAACCCTTCTCCGTTGAAGAACCAGCCTACGATGGTATTGCAGTCGATTTCAACCACCCCTTCCAAGTCGCTGAGTTTGAAGCCATCTCCTCCTTTAAGTGCCAAACAAACCACCCCAGTTTTGGGTAAAAGACAGCTCAATGTAAACACAAACATGAATAACACTGATGCATTATTGAGAACCCCTACACAACCCAAGGCCGGTAACTACAATGACGAAGAGGGTGCCGATTTGTTGATGTACTTGGCTACATCTCCTTCACCAGCAAAGAGCTATTTCCCTAATACGCCTAAATTGAATGCAGCTTCCACTGCAGGCAACAGAAAGGACGTGCACAAACACAATGGCACAAACCCTTCATTTATAGTACCTGCGCCTCCTTTGACGCCTAAGCGTCATAACGCTAATATGAACAGCAAGACTCCCCAGAACAGATTGACCCCATCTGCTAATTTATTTAATAATTTGAATACTGCTACCATGTCGAACCTTCCTTCTTCAGGATTGGCATTGACCCCTGCTGGTTTCAACATGAATGACTACGTCAATTTCTTTTCTCCTTCTCCTGGTGGGGCCAACCTTGGAAAGATCAATTCCAATTTTTTGAAAACCCCAGATTTCAACAACCTCATGAACAACGGAGCAAATCCGAACTTGAAGCAGATAGTTGACGGGAAGATGATCAATTTCGACAAGGTGGGATTGTTTAAGAACACAGATAGTAAGGATTAGGTTTGACAGGGTATGAACTCTAGAATGTTTAAGGTATGGTATATAGTGCATGTAAGTATGAGTATGAAGCAGAGTGTAGGTATGTGTAGGTATGTGTAGGTAAAGGATAGTAGAAGGTGTTGAATCATTCAAGTAACAAAAGGAGTACATGGTTTAGAGTATTTCCATGGTACAGACAAATTGAGAGGTCCAAAATAAAATTACCATAAAATGGCTAAAAACGTGCCAAAAAAAGGGTTTATATCCAAAACGACTGGCTAAATATACCCAAATGCTTAAAACTGACATTGCACTCCCCAAACAAGAGCTTCACGTCATCATCTAACAGTCAAAATGCTGCAAAATGCGAATGAAAAATTTTCGAAGGATGACTGCAACAGAATCTAAACCTGTGGCTGATACCACCGCAGAAAAGGTGGAAGAAAAGGTGGAAGCATTAACCATTGATGAAGAAAATGCCGAAGAACCTGGCGATAAGAAAAAGAAAAAAAAAAAGAACAACAAAAAGAAGAAAAAGTTGACTGCTATTGACAACTCCTACCCAGATGGAATGTTTCCAGAAGGTGAATGGATGGAATATCCATTGGAAGTTAACAGTTACAGAGTGACTGATGAAGAAAAGAGATACTTAGACAGACAGGATGACAGTAAGTGGAACGATTTCAGAAAGGGAGCTGAAATTCACAGAAGAGTCCGTCACAAGGCCCAATCTTCTATCAAGCCTGGTATGACCATGACTGAAATTGCAGACTTGATTGAAAACTCTGTGAGAGGCTATGCCAACGCTGGAACCTTGAAGGAAGGAGGAATTGGGTTTCCTACTGGATTATCATTAAATCATGTTGCTGCTCATTATACTCCTAATGCTGGAGATAAGGTTGTTTTGCAATATGAAGATGTGATGAAGGTCGATATTGGTGTTCACATCAACGGAAGAATTGTAGATTCTGCATTTACCTTTACTATGGATGACAAGTACGATAACTTGTTGAACGCAGTCAAGGATGCCACCAACACTGGGGTGAAGGCTGCTGGTATCGATGTGAGGTTGAACGATATTGGTGAAGTGATCCAAGAAGCCATGGAGAGTTACGAATTGGAATTGAACGGTAAGACGTATCCTATCAAGTGTATCAAAAACTTGAATGGTCACAACATTTTCCCATATTCTATCCATGGAGACAAATCGGTGCCAATTGTTCCTAATGGCGATATGACCAAGATGGAAGAAGGCGAAACTTTTGCTATTGAGACATTTGGTACTACTGGTAAAGGTTGGGTTGATGGTGTTGGCGAATGTTCCCACTATTCGTTGAACCCAGGTATGGACATTTCAGGATTGACCGAATCAGCACAGAAATTGCATTCAGTAATCGATGACAACTTTGGAACTTTGCCGTGGTGTAGAAGATACTTGGACAGATTGGGACAAGAGAAGTACTTGTTGGCATTGAACCAGTTGGTGAGAGCAGGTGTGGTCAATGACTATCCTCCATTGGTTGATATCAAGGGTAGTTACACTGCACAATTTGAACATACTATCTTGTTGCATCCTCACAAGAAGGAAGTTGTGAGTCGTGGAGATGATTATTAGAGGATTAGAGCTTTGGAAGTATTTAGGTGATTATAAACAATCTGAGACTTGAGCCGCACGGTACCATTGGTCTTTTTAGATATTGTATATGTTCTTCTTTTTTGTATGATATTGTATATATATATTCTTATAGACTTAAGGATATTGTATATGTAATTTTATTCTATCAAGCACTTTTGACTATAGTTTAGGGAAAGTTATTTTCAAGACACAGTAGAGTATTTTCAAGATACCCAAGATACTGAAGCTTTCTATCATCAATATACTACTGGAATACTGAAGCTTTCTATGATCAATATACTACTGGAATACTCTCAATGTAATTTTCATGGAGATAAGATACTTTAGAGACGTTGTGTTCGAAGACAGGCACTCAAACTCTGGGATGCCGAAACCACCATGATTTCACTCAGAGCAAAACTAGGACAAAATTTCGTCCCCAATGACGCCAAAGATGAAGTTGCATTAAAAAACCAGGTAAGATTAACAAAAGCTCACAATTTCACATCTCCTCTTCAAAGCCTGAAATCCTACCAAAACTACAGATTTCAAATCTCCTGTACCTTTAAAGCTGTGAAATCCTACCAAAACCAAAAAACCCCAGTCTAAAGCTATCTTCACGCAGTTTTTCACTGTTTACTTCAACAACCGTTATTTCTTCTCAAACACCATTACACCAAGATTTCAGCCACGTCTTCACCCGCAACGTCTCATCCCTCAACTTTCATTCCAACCATCAATTTTCACATTCGCACTCCTCCAAAATTATTCAACACAGATCATAATAATGCAAGTCAGTCCTTCTGTTTTAGAATTCAAAGGTATGTTTTACTAGTTCTACAACCGCCACTAGAAAGGATTTCCAATCAGCAGGATCTCAAGGTGATGGATTGATTCAAAAAGCCAGTTTGGAGTGGCCGTTTAGCTTTCTTGTACTAACAACACAGGCGATTTCCTCAAGTCCAACACCGAACACTTGAGCTTGACCAACCCAACTTCCACTCCATTAGCATTCAAGGTCAAGACTACTGCACCAAAGTTGTATTCCGTCAGACCAAATGCCTCGGTTCTTCAGCCTGGAGACTCATTGAAGATTTCCATCAACTTACAAGCGTTCAGCCAGCCATTGTCCAAGTTCTACAAGTGTAACGATAAGTTTTTGATAGTTTCATTGCCATGTTCTGCAGACATCGACGCATCTAAGGTGGGAAGCATGTGGAAGGATTTGGAAGCTGGCAATAAATCCAAGGTCAGCAGCACCAAGTTGAAGGTGAATTACCTTATCGAAGACAACGATGAGATTGCTGAGGAGGTTGATGAGAAGCCAGTTCCACCACCAGCTCCAGTCTCTAGACCTACCAAGAAGGCCCCTGCTGCTGTTGAAGATGACACTGCTGTCACCACCGGTTCCAAGACGGTTGCTGAGCCCGAAGTTGGTGAAAAGGAGACTGAGTTGAAGGAATCATACAACCAAATCAACCAAATCAGCGAAAAGTTCGACAAGACCGAGTCAGAACCAGAAGTAAAGCAAGATGAGCCATTTGGCGTGTCTATGATCTTGACTATTGTATTGATGTTGCTTGCTTTTATCATCGGATGGTTGATTTTCTAGAGAAATGTGAATAGGATATCCTGTAATTTATGTTTATTAGTAATGTGCTACTCTAAAGCTTGATAGAAAAGAATAATAGTCTCTAGGAATAATAGTCCCTACACTAATAGTCATCCTCCAATCTCTTCAACAAGTAATCAATTTCAACCACCTTGGTCAATGGGATAATGATTTCTTTATAGATCTTGGAAATTACCTTTGGATCAACCTTATTCTGTTTGTTCTGACTATATCTCAAACTTGGGTCCACGCCGTACTGTTCTGCCTTCAACTCCACTCTGTCCAAAATCTTTTGTTCGACTGCATAGTCTGAAATAGCACTGTCAAGTCCTGCTGAGTCTTTTGCTTTAATCATCTTGATATAATTTTCCTTGTCGTTCTGGAATTTGGTTTCGGCAACAAACATTCCAAAGTGGATTCTTCGGGAGATGGCCTGCAAGCATTCCACATCAGCAGTGGATACAGAACCCAAGTTTTCTTGTTGGTCACCTTTAATACATGAAATCTCTGGAACAATTTGCCTGACATACTTCTGTTTGATAGTATCATTAACGTTGATGTCTTTGGAGTTCTTACTTAAAACCTTGGGATAGTTGATGGCAGGTAAGATCGAAGGCAACAAATCTTCAGGGAAGAAAGCAGTTTCATCAGGGGCTTCGTATCTTCTTACTTGGGAATGGGTCTTTTCCACCTGCAACAAAAACCAATCAAGCATCGATCCATCAAAGTTGGGAATGTACTTTTTAGTTTCGTACACCGAAGGAGACGAGTAGAACTGCGATCTTTCAATTAATGCAAACACAATGGTTTCCTCCATACGGATCAACGCTTCACGGATGTTCTTCAAGTCAAGAACCGATTCTGGTTTCATAAAATCCATTTTGAAGATAATGAAAAATTGAGATTTTTGTGATATCACAAGTTCGACAAAGTTGTAGTGAATTAGGAGTGAACTTGATGTTGAAAACAGTTACAGAGACAGCAATAGTTGCGGAGGGATTTCCCGAAATTAGGTTTGTAAATGGCTTAAAAACGTGAACGAGAGTTATGAGTCAATGTAGAAATGAATGTGAACAAATTTAGAGACAAAACTTTGTACTGAGCACTTTTCCATGGCTCTTGAAACCACCTCCATTCAACACCCGAAAGACACCAAAAAACATTTCATTACACATCATACTTATCCTTATCAACAGGCTCCATACCCTCTAGCTCATAGTGTTGTATTCTTTTCTTAGCAAATTCAGTCAAGAGCTTTGCATCTTGCAATTCCATTTCTTTACGCTTGTCACTGTCAGTTTCCTTAGCTCTTCTATGCATAAGAAGCTTTCTTACAGTTGAAAACTGGGTATCCTCTTCGCCTTCAATGTTGTAGCCGTTGGGTTCAAGTTCGTTCATAAGCTGTAAACTTCTCAAGTTGAGCTTATAGTTGAGTCTGCTACTCTTATCAAATGCGAGGATCAATTGAATGGTGGTAGTTATTCCCATCACAAGTAAAACTCCCACCAAAATCTTGACTTTGTTCTTTTCAAACTCCTCCTTGGTTGGTGGCGACCTGTCGTACTTCATTTTGTAGTAATCTTCCCATGTCCCGGCTTTCCAGAACTCCTCATCCTTGTCAAAACTGAATTTCCTCCTGTGACTATTTGCAGCTCTAAATGCTTCGAATGTCGACGGGTTATCGCCATACTTGATGTTTCCCCAGTCTGTGGTTTCACTTCTTATGAACGCGTTTCTTCTTGCTGGGTTCTTCAAAATCTCGTAACACTTCTGAATTGTGTCAAACCTGTCTCTCTTGGTTTGTGGGGTCATAAGGAGATTATGCTCATCGTACACTTGCTGGTTTTTCAAGATATCAGGATGGTATATCTTGATGAACTTATTGTAGTGAGCTTTTACCACTTTTTCAACTTCAGCTTGGGGTTTATTGAATTCCGACTCATGGATCTGGAATACCTCAAAGGGATTGGGTTCTTTTTTGCTAGGCCATTTTGGAAGCTCGTATTTCTCGTGAAGATGTTCTATCTTCAGGGGATCTTTTGCCGTCGTAGCATACGACCTGGCAACCATGGTTCTAACCCGTAAAATTGGTTTTGCAATCATGAATTGTGGTTTGGTTTAAGAAAAATGTCACTTTAGTGTCACAATTCTCAATTGTTTTTATCTCAAGTGCTTCAAATCAACTTCAGCTCATAATTAAATTTATAGTGTTTTACCTATGCATTCATTACGTAAGTTACAGGGAACTGGGCTATAGTTTCTAGGGATAATACCAGTCAGAAACCATCTGTGCTATAGAGAACAGGCAAAAAAAAGGAGACATAATGATACCCGCGAGATTTGAACTCGCGCCTCCGAAGAGACCAGGACCTTACCCTGGCGCCTTAGACCGCTCGGCCAGAGTACCATATTTGTTACGTAATAATGAAAATAATCGTTTATAATAAAGTCTGCTTACAATATGAAAGTAATCGTTTATAAATAAAGTCTGCTTGCAATATGAAAGTAATCGTTTATAAATAAAGTCTGCCTTGCAATAGTTCAGAAGCAGATATCTTTCCTACGAAGATTAAAATCCGTTGTTTAATGTAATTTACATACTAACTATGGAAACACTCCGAGAAAACACGAAAAAGGTCGCTTTGTGTATTTCTTTGATTATTCTATTCTCCCCTGCTCTATTTCAAGTCTATGTTTGTTGCCATACATCTAATGCCAAAACTCTACAAAGTAGCCATCAACTTTGCAGGATGGTTCTCATCGTTCACAGATACCTTGTTTCCCAACTTATAGATGCTTTGGATAAACCCATCCTTATTCAACACCAATAAATCGGCATCACAGCCAACATTCAAGAAACCCTTTTGCTTCTCCACCTTCAAGGATCTGGCTGCATTATTGGTGGTAGTCTTGATGGCTTCAGGTAAACTAATTTCCGACCATTTGATCAAGTTTCTCACACATTGAATCAACGAAGTACCAGAGCCAGCTAAGGTATTTGTATTCTCCAAACATAATCTGAATCCATTCTTGACAATGTTACGCTTGTCCCACTTGTACACCCCATCCTTCAATCCAAACATGAAAATGGCATCAGTGGTCAACACACATTTGTCTGGGTGTGATTTATAAGCCATCGAAGCCATGGATGCATCTACATGAATCCCATCGCAAATTAATCCGAAATATGGGGTATTATTGGTGATAGGGTTGTTGATTAATCCAATGACACCAGGATCTCTATGGTGGGGTTGTGGCATAGCATTGTACAAGTGGGTAATCATAGTGGCCCCACTTTCAACAGCCTTCAATCCCGTATCATAGGTGGCATTAGTATGGCCTATGGAGTAGACGATATCATTCTCAATCAAATATGGAATAATATCAATAATCCCTGGGATTTCAGGAGCCGCGGTAACAACCGAGATATATTGCAATAAATCAGTAGATCCATTGCTGTAGACTTGGTTGATCTTAGTTTTACCTTCTTTTGCATCTACAAATGTTTCTGTGGGGTGACATCCTTTTTTTAACAAGCTGATAAAGGGCCCTTCACAATGCGCACCCAATGAGTCTGTCATATGGGTGGTTCTCTGCTTCTTCAATATAGGCAAAACCTTGTCGTAGACTTCTGGGAACTGGGAAGTGATCGTAGGACATACACTGGTAACTCCAGTTTCCAAAAATTTCGTCATGACATCGTTGTAGAAGATTTTGTAGTCGTGAATTTGCTTATCAGTACTGTTGCTATTCAAGCTGGAGAAGTTCAATCCAAAGAACCCGTTGTTCTGGATGTCTATCAACCCTGGTGACAAGTAGTTTCCATTCAAGTCAACAACTGTGGTATTATCCTTATCGTGTGGATCCTGGATGATTTTGCCTGTTTCATTATCCACGTATAAATCTGTGTTGTAGTAAGTGATACCGTTATCTATTAAGTGGCAGTTGGTAAATACAGTATATTTCATTTTCTATGGTTAAAATTCGGTTTGGTACTTCTGAATAGTTAAATATAACACCCCAATCTACGAAATACAACTCTTATATAACCTGCACGAGTGTAATTGAGTACCATTAAAATTATTAAGTTTCGGAAATCACATCCATGTTACATTGGGTTTCATGTTACATTTTGCGATTTTTTGTTAGGTAGTATTGTATAACCTCACACAACCATTTAGAGACTATATATAACTGGTGCCACCCTCACACACCCCAATCACGGTATTTCACAAATGAGACAAGCTACATTTTCCAATAAAGAAGACGCTTCAGCCTATGTTGCTACTTACATAGCAAATGCAATCAACACCTTCAAACCTACCCCATTGAAGCCATATGTCTTGGGATTACCTACTGGTTCGTCTCCAGAGGGCATTTATGCTAAGTTGATTGAGTTCTATCAGCAAGGAAAGGTATCGTTCAAAAACGTGGTTACTTTTAACATGGATGAATATTACGGCTTAACCCCAGCAAACGAGCAGAGTTACCATTATTTCATGTACAACAAGTTTTTCAACCACATAGACATTCCTAAGGAAAACATCAACATCTTGAATGGATTGGCTAAGGACGTGGAAGCTGAATGCAGAAACTACGAGGCCAAAATCAAGAAATATGGCAGAATCCACCTCTTTTTGGGTGGTCTAGGTGTGGAAGGACATTTGGCTTTCAATGAATCAGGTTCCACCAGACAGTCAATAACAAGAAAGATTCCTTTAGTAAGGTCTACTATTGAAGCAAACTCCAGATTTTTCAACAACGACTTGAATAAGGTTCCTAAGCACGCATTGACAGTTGGTATTTCCACGATCTTGGATAACTCCGATGAAATAGTGTTAATAGTTTTGGGTAAGAACAAGCACTTTGCATTGGGAAAGACCTGCAGCGGCGGAATGAGTGCTCAGTACCCCAGTTCGTGGTTGCAAGACCATAAAAATGTGTTGGTTGTCAGTGACTTTGATGCCAGCATGAAGAGTAAGTTGTAGATAGCAATGTAAGAGTAATAAACATCAATACTACGTAAACAGTTACCCAAAACAACCTACAACATACGCTGTTTACCCAAAATAACCTACAACATACAAACAGGACACTTGTTACATAAGCAGTCTTATCTCCCAATGCAACCTGTGAATTGAAGATAACAATAAGGTTGCATCGCCAAATGTTGGCACCGCACTGGCGGTAACTCAGCGATGTCCTGGTAACAGTGGTAGTGCGAAACCCGTTTTCATGTTACATTCTATTCAGGTTGTATTACAAAAAGAACCTACAGTGTTGCATTGATTCAAACACACTATATTTAAAGAACACAAAGCCCGGCTTGAGTTCCATTGATACCGACAGTATTGCACTACCATTCTTGCCTACATTCAAGACCACCGTGTCACGATGCTTCAAGCGCAGGTTGTAGTAGAGGAGTTTAAGATAAAAGACATCAACATAGACAAGTTCAAAGTACTAAGCGAAACATTACACTGCTTCAATGATAAAGTTCAACACCACAAAATACAGTCGTATTCCGACAACTTGCTTACAGACTTCAATGAAGCTTTGATTGACAACTCACCTATTTCTATGTTACCCAATTTTGATATCAAACCTACAGGAGAGGAGCAGGGAAAGTATTTGATCTTGGATTTGGGTGGTTCGACGTTAAGAATAGCTATCATCGAGATCAAACCAAAGGTCCAAGCTGATGAATCTGAAGCTGATAGAGCCAATAGAATCAATATTGTCACAGAGAAAAAATGGATAATTGCAAATAACAAGAAAATCATCGATGAAGGGTTTTTTAAGCTAATTGGCACCAAAGTAGTGGAAACCATCGCAGGACAAGACTTGATCAAGCTCAACAAAAAGGATTTATCTCCTAGTGAAACCAACGAAACCATAAATGTGGGGATAAGTTGGTCATTTCCATTAGACCAAAAATCCAATAACACAGGTAATTTAACCAACGCAGGCAAGGGCTGGAAGATTTCGGAATCATGTTACAACAAGGATTTGAAGCAATTATTGGAACAGAGCCTTGCACAGAATTTTAATCTTGATGTTAATGTCAAAATAATCATAAACGATTCATTAGCTGTTTACGCTGCTGGTTCTTTCTTATCTAGCAACTTGAGGTTGGCCATGGTATTGGGAACTGGATTCAACCTTTGCTGTTCTTTGAAAACTGACAAACTCCATGAAAACAAAACCTTGAACCAAAAGAACATCTTGGTTAACAGCGAGACCTCGTTATTTGGGACGTGCTTGTTGGATTTGGCTACCGGATTTGATTGCTTGATAGACACCCGATTCGACCCAACTACTTCTATGATCACCAGAACCGGTAAAACAAGGCGTTTCAAGTCTCACATGGAACTAGACGCAAATGCAACCATCTTTCAACCTACAGAGTTGGTTACCAGTGGAAGATATTTGCCGGAATTGACCAGATTGTGCATCTTAAAGTTGTTCTATAACAAAGAGATCTTTGTCAACTTGAAGTTGACTGAAACCAACAAAATCTTCACCAAGTATGATGGGTTTTCCAGTGAATTGTTGTGCCTTTTATCTGAAAACCTACATGCAATTGACTATTTGAAAAAGATGTTTATCGTTGAATTTGGAACCGAGTTCATCGGCTTGAAGTCCATCGACATATTGAAGATCCAGAATTTGATAAATGCTATCGTTAACAGAGCTGCATACCTTATTTCTATTGTTATTGTGTCTTTCATCAAGCTTTTGGTATTCCACAATAACGAACAGTTTCCTAACAACAGACTCGTGATTGGGTATGTTGGGTCGATTCTTGTATATTTCAACAACTACAGAAACTTAATTTTGAACTATGTCAACCACAATGACTACATAAAGGGTTTGAGCTTGAAGGTAGACTTGATGTCTATCGATGATAGCTCTATTGTTGGCGCTGCAATTGGTGCTGCTTACTACAAAGATATTGCATAATTCAGTATAGAATGCTGTATATACGATTCACGATTATAAGACCTCTTGTGTGTAGAATAGTTGTTGTTGGTTCTTGTGAAACTTGTTGGACGTTCTTGTGAAATGTTGGACGTTCTTCTGAAAAACTGGAACCATTCTTCTCAAAAACTGGAACGCTCTTCTCAAAAACCGCGATATGAAACGGTTTCTTAGAACCATCGCTACGTCGACACCGCTTCGGAATGAGAAAGTTCTCTCCTTGAACTCGGTTCCTATAGAAAGAACCAGAGATATCGGTATTATTGCCCATATAGATGCAGGCAAAACCACCACCACCGAAAGAATGCTTTTTTTCAGTGGTAGAACCAAGCGGATTGGAAATGTTGACGAGGGTGATACTGTTACCGATTACTTGGAAAGTGAAAGACAAAGAGGCATCACCATTCAGCTGGCAGCCATCACCATTCCATGGAATAACAATAAGATCAATATAATTGATACTCCAGGACATGCTGATTTTACCTTTGAAGTCATCAGATCATTGAGAGTTTTGGACGGTGCCATCACCATTTTTGATGCGGTGGAAGGAGTTGAAGCACAGACAGAAAAGGTTTGGAAACAAGCGCAAGAGTTGAACTTGCCTAAGATCGGGTTTGTCAACAAAATGGACAGGGATGGTGCCAACTTCAATAAGACTGTTAAAGAAATGATCGAGAAGCTTCACACCAGAGTGGTTGTATGCAATCTACCTTATTTCGATTATGTTAATAGCCTACCTGTTTTCAAAGGTACCATTGATGTTGTGAATAAGAAACTTTTGGTGTGGGATCTTGAAAATGACTCCAACGGCCAGAAGGTGGTAGTGGAGGAACCTGATGAAGACATCACCAACATTATCAAAAGATCTAGAGAGTCTATGATAGAAGTATTGGGTGAATTCAATGAAGAGATAGTCGATTCTTTCCTCGAAAATGAAGAAGACTATATGGCTATTCCTTCAGAGTTGATCAATAAAGTAATCAGACAATGCTGTATTGCCAATGAAGTGACGCCAGTATTTTGTGGATCTGCTTTTAGAAACATAGGTGTGCAGCCTTTGATGGATGGGGTTACCAACTACTTACCTTCGCCAGCTGAAATGGGCTTACCTGAGATCACTTCCACCAGAAAATTGAAGAAGAAAAAAAAAGGTTCCAAAGAAGTTACTGATCAGGAGGTCAACGTTCCTATCAAAATGGACGGTAAAAAAGGATTGGTTATCAATAATGACCCTAACTTGACGGTTGCGTTGGCTTTCAAAGTTATCACTGATGATATTAGAGGAACAATGGTTTTCTTTCGAGTTTACTCCGGAAAATTGACGTCTAATAAACCATTCATCAATTCCAGAACTGGCGAAAAGCACATAATGAGGAATATGTTGTTAATGCATGGTGACGAACCTTCTCCTGTTCAAGCCATCTCCTCGGGTAATATTGGTGTGATTGCAAGTAGTGAAGATATAGTTACAGGAGACACCTTGATTTCCTACGGTCCATTGCTGAAGAACTTTAGTGATTTGGAAAAGAACTTGAAATTATTACCCATCGAGATTCCACCACCCTTATTTAACACTTCTATCCAGCCATTAACAGCCGGCGACGAAAGGTATATGAACGAATGTCTTGAATCATTGCTCAAAGAAGATCCTTCTATCAAACTCAACTACGATGAAGACTTAGGTCAGACAATTATCAGTGGTATGGGGGAATTGCATTTGGAAATCGTTCGAGACAGATTGATTAACGACAAAAAGGCTAAAATCACCTTTGCAGATATCGTGGTTGCTTATAAAGAAACCTTGAACCAACCAACTTATCAGACAGTCACACTTGCAGATGATTCATCATCCAAATTGAATATAGAGATTTGTTTGGAGTCATTTGAAGGAGATCCATTTGAAACTGAATTTGCAAATGAAGCTGGAAGCGAAGTCGTAGATAATGATTATAATATGGTTATTATGGAAGAAGGCTCTGCACCCCAGGATCTATTGGATGATGTCAGAAACAATAGGTGGAAATGTGAATA
Source organism: Yamadazyma tallmaniae (assembly GCA_030569655.1). Taxonomy (NCBI): domain Eukaryota; kingdom Fungi; phylum Ascomycota; class Pichiomycetes; order Serinales; family Debaryomycetaceae; genus Yamadazyma; species Yamadazyma tallmaniae. The sequence continues at coordinate 224,836 of JAJMLL010000008.1, read as the reverse complement.
TTCGATGGAGGAATTAATTGATACCATCATCCAAGGTGTTTGCGTTGGTTTGAGCATGGGAGGAAAGATTTCAGGATTGCCATTGAATTCAATGGTTGTACGAGTCAAAAAGTGGAACTTCCCAGTCCAAGACAAAACTGTAGGGTTATCTAACCTCCTTGACATCAGTAGAAAAGTATTCATTAAAGCAATGGAAGAAACCCCACAAAAACAGTTTACAATCATGGAACCTATGATGGAAGCCAAGGTCTACGTGAACTCCGATAAATTGGGTGAGGTTACCCACGACTTGACTTCCAGATGTCAAGCTACTATATTGTCGATTCTGGATGAAGCCTCAGAGGACATTGATCGTATCAACTGGGCTTTGGAAGAAGCCAGCAAAATATACCTACCTACTGAGGCCGTCAGTAACCCTGGAATAGCCAGTACCATGAATAAGGCATCCAGCGATAACGACGGTAAAAAAGTTATTGTAGCTCATACACCATTACGTGAAATGATAGGATATTTGAGTAAACTCAGATCCATGACCAAAGGTAGAAGTACGTTTGATTTGACGTATTTAGGAATGAATCGTACCAACCCAGCAAGAGCAGCTACCATTCTTAAGAGTGTTTAGCTTGTACATAGAAACATGCAAATTTGTAGCACCACAAAAACCAAAATCATGAGAATGCGAAAACTAACCCAAAATAATCCCCAATTATGAGTGAGTTCAACTTTAGTGCAAGTGACCACGAGAATACTGGTACCAAACAAGAATCGAACACCTGCAACGGCATTTCAGAGGCTGCAACTGCTACGGCCGCAATTTCTGGTTCTGTTTCTGAGGTAATTGAACCTTTGAAAGTATCGGATGAAGAATTGAGCGCTACGTCGTCAAATTCCTCGTTTGTTCCTATTGATTCCCAGGTGTTCGATGCAGTGCAAGTGATTGACGAAACCAAGACTTTCAACCCAGACTTGCTTGAATACATCGAAAAGTCGTCTCCTATGGGATCCATAGGTAACAATTACCATATAGTATCGGTTTTTGGGTCACAATCCACTGGAAAGTCCACCTTATTGAACAACTTGTTCAACACCAATTTCGATGTCATGGATGAAATAAGAAGGCAACAGACCACAAAAGGGATCTGGATGGCTTATTCTCCATCTATTAATACTACTAAGAACCAATTGAAGCATAAACCATCCGATGAAAAGTTGCAAAACATCTTCGTCATGGACGTGGAGGGTACTGACGGCAGAGAAAGAGGTGAAGATCAGGATTTTGAAAGAAAGCTGGCTTTGTTTGCAATGTCTACTAGTGAAATATTGATAATTAACATCTGGGAACACCAAATAGGTTTGTACCAAGGTGCTAATATGGGACTTTTGAAAACTGTTTTTGAGGTGAACTTATCTTTGTTTGGCAAAAACAAGCTCCTGGACATTAAAGATGATCACAAGGTGTTGTTATTGTTTGTGATCAGAGATCATGTAGGAAATACACCTGTGGAAAACTTGGCTGCCACTTTAACCCAGGATTTGGTAAAGATGTGGGAGGATTTGAATAAGCCGAATGACCTTAGTGACTTGAAATTTGATCAATTTTTTGATTTAAAGTTCCATACGTTGAGCCATAAGATCTTGCAGCCAAATGAATTCAATGGTGATGTAAAGTTATTGGGAGACAAGTTTATTGATTCATCTAACCACCAGTACTTGTGGAAGAAAAACTACCATCACAACATTCCTATCGATGGGTGGACTATGTATGCCTCCAATGTCTGGGAACAAATAGATAAGAATAAGGACTTGGACTTGCCTACTCAGCAGATCTTGGTTGCAAAGTTTAAATGTGATGAAATCTTGACCGCTTTGTTCACCGAATTTGCTAGTAAATATGAATTGTTGCTACTTCCAAAGTCCACACAAGGCGAACCTGACTACAAAGAAGTAGGGCTTTTAATGGGTGATTTAAAACAAGATTACTTGGATCAGTTTAAATTGTTGGCCTCAAAATACAATTCTATTGTATTTCAGAGCAAGTTGGATGTATTGAACGAAAAGATTTTGACCAAATATGCTGATTTATTCAGTATTTACAGCAAGAAAATAATCAGTTCGATCTTGTTTAAGTTCAAGCTGGAAGTCACCGAGTCCAAGGAAATACCTTTTATTGATTTGATAAGTAAATTAAGAGATGACTATAAACAAGAATTGACTTTGAAATTGGACTTGATATCCTGTAACAAACAAATAAGCCCTGACAAAGCAGTCAATGATTTTGACTTACAGTTTGAAGAATTGGTGGCTGAACAACAAATCATTGAATTGAACAGTATCATCAATAAGTCCTTGAAGAAGTTATCAAACCAGTTGAACAAATTCATCACTTTTGAGGTTAATGATATGAAGCTGGACTCCTGGGATAGAATTCAACAATTTTTTAACACTACAATCGTGAAGTTGCTAGAACCATATCAGAAAGGAGACAGCTATGATTTTAAATTGGGAATTGACGACTCACAGAACAAGGATTCTATTGAAAAATTCAAATTCAAAGCATGGTCGAGGTTCTATCAGTTGATCAAGAAAAACTTGTCCAAGGATGCAATTTTAAACATCTTGAAAGAGAGATTTGATTCCAAATTCAGATACGATGAAAACGGGTTACCTAGGTTGTATGCCAATGAATTTGAATTGGACAAGAACTTCAATCAATCCAGAATCTTTGCATTAAAGCTGATGACGGAGTTAACAATGATCAAGAAATCTGATTCTACTGAAATCATACCGGAGTATGATATATTTGATGCCGGCTTGAGGAAGAAATACGACGAAAGCAGCCTAAATGATGATGACGATGATGACACCCAAACCGAGGAAAGTAATAAGTTTTCACACATTATTTCTGAACAGGACAAAAATGAAATATTGGCTAAATTCAAGAAAGAAGTAAGCGCCAAATACATTGAAACCAAGAGGTCAATTATCCAACATGTTACCTCAATTCCTTACTACATTTATCTTATTATTGTTGTACTTGGATGGAATGAGTTTATGGCTGTTATTAGAAGCCCTATTTTCTTCACGTTGGCCATTTTGCTAATGGGTGGAACCTATGTGATGTACCAATTGAACTTGATCAAACCCGCAATGCTTATTGCTCAGAAGCTATTGGATGAAGCAGTAGCATTAGGTAAACAGAAATTGAAAGAGATTTTAGTGGACGATAACGAATTCCATCAACATAACTTACAGAAAATTTCAGGTGAAGAGATCGAGATGGACGACTTGGAATTCGAAAAGCCTGAAAAGGCTGAAGAGATCGAAGAATAGATGCTTATATGGTTTGTATTCATATTCCTTCATATCTTACTTCATACTAATATATATCAAACATAGCCAGAAGCATAGCTAACACTACTATCAAAGTACTTTGAAACTCTGCTGCTCTGACTATATCCCAACCATTTAAACCTACCTTTATGGTTTGATTGCTCAAGCAATTTCAAAACTATCCACATTGGCTTTTCACCACAAATGGTATTACCTGTAAGTTTAATATACTGACGCCAGTCACTAGCTGTTTTTGTAGAAGCCAATACCATAGCTAGTTTATCTAAGCTCTCAATAGACTTATAAATGGGAGTAGCAGGTTTACTAAAGGAGGAAAGGGAAACAAGATTCTTCTCCATAGTCTTGAGCTTGGTTGCGACATCAAGTTCAGCACCATCTTCAATGCTTATATCTAAACTATGAGGCCAGTACTCAGTGTAGCCAAATCTAGAACCCCAATGGCAAAAGTCGGAGCTAATGATGAAAGCATTGGACTTGTCTTGAAAATATGGCAATAACAGCATGGTGACTTGATCCACAGTGTTTTCGTCTACTGAACTGATCATAATAGGAATAATCTTGGGTCTATCAGAAGTGCCCAACTCGTTTAGTCTATATGCAATATATGGGCAATGCATTTCAAAAGAATGTTCATCCTGGTCCACCTCCTCGCTCATGTATTTGAATCTTTTACAGCCAGCCAACAGTTCACATACTTCGGAGTCCACAGTCAAATCTCCTAAAGGGGTTTCGTAAGCATCATAATCACTCAACATGACATAATTTTTGAAGTATACGTGATGGGATGGACCTAATATAAAGATACGTTTGATATTTGACAAGTCAAACACACTAAATGTTTCTCCTAAGCGTGCACCACTATAGGTATAACCAGCATGAGGTCCGATGAGGATTCTAGTTCCTGGAACGATCTGTTGAGTCAAACTGGCTTTGATCTGAGCAGTAAGTTTGGAAGCGTTGGAAGAATACCACTGTCCAGCGTGAGTCGCTGGTCTGTTCATATTCCTCCTTGATTAATTTTCTGAGAAGTTGGCTGCAAAATTCCTCGCTCTTGAAAGATGTGTGAAGTAAAGAGAGTCAAGTCGGAAGAAATGTAAATAAGTACAACTGGTGGAACTACCAAAAGAGTTCATCAAAAAGTTTGTATTTCATATATGGGGGTTTCTACTTCTTTTTGGTGATTTCGACAGTCCAGTCGTTTTCTAAAACATCTTCACCTTCCAACGAGTAAGTGCTTCTAACAGAAGACTCGCCTCTGAACAAGAATCCAGAAGGAGTCAGATCTTCCTTGAATTCAAAAGTGTATTCTTGTTCTCTGGCCTTGAAGTCTCCCAATTCGGTGACATTCTTCTTCACAGTAATACCAGCTTTGTATGCGGTTTGAGTGTAGACAAAGTTGTTCAAATCCTTCAAAGCAATGAAGTGAATGGTGGACTGGTACTTGGTTCCTTCTGGAATCTGCATCCTAATTGCATCAGAACCATAAACTGGAACTTCCAAGAGTTCATCTCTGCCTTCAATCTTGACAGTGTATTTGATGATTCTGAAATCGGTGTGATCTCCGTATTTTCCCATTTCCTTTAAAAACCTAACAATGTACCCAACAAAACTGTGTCAAGCAAATATATTCAGAATGTGACGATTAGTTTTATTTTATACCCACAACAATTTTTGCTACCGAGGCCACCCATAGGTATTTATGTGTAGGCCGTTGGCCTGAAACTGCACTAATCGAGTAATTTACTGAGGGGCAGTGGGCGTTTTAGCACCTAGTTTCGACGTCTCATAGTGACTTCCAGGTATCAATTGCCTTATTGTCATAGCCATTCGCATACAGAGAACCACATTACATGCTTTGAACTGCACCAGCCTGCTTGCAATTAAGGTTTCATTTTCACGTGTAGAATTTTTCCGAGTTGTGGAGTACATGGAGAAACCACTGGATGTCGGAATCTCGTGTCATAATGTCGCACGATAAATATGATTGTAGATATCATATGACAGAAGAAGATGGCTAATAACCAACTCTTTCCGCCTTGAACTTTGATACCTCGTCTTCCAAGCTTTCTTTCAACTTCTCCATGTCTCCATAGCTGAACTCAAACGTGTAATCAAATATATCTGCGCAATCGGGCTCGTTATTATGGTCTCTGATGGCCAGGAGAAACGGATGGTTCAAGCACTCCAACACGTTAAATCTGACATTACTATCCCAACTCAACAAGTTCTTAATCAAGTCTAATCCTAAGTCAGATGCGAAGGGGTAGAGCTTTGAAAGTGGAAACTGTTCGTAGTTGAATTTGATCAAGTTGACATTCCAGTTCTTCTTCAAAACAAGCAACTTTGGTGGTGTGCCCAACACTTTGCAGATTTCATTCACTTGGTCCACCTGGTTGCTACCCACAAATATAGGTCTTCTTCCGTACAACTCGGCCAAAATGCATCCAATTGCCCATAAATCGATGGATTTATCGTAATTCTTGGTTCCTAGCATCAATTCTGGTGCCCTGTACCATCTTGTTGCCACATAGTTGGTAATGAGACTACTTTTGTATCTGGTGCCATCGTTAGAACGATTGTACACCTGGATTTGTTGCTGCATCAAATCCACATTGACTCCCCTGGCCAACCCAAAGTCACAGATCTTCAAAGTTCCTTGGGTTGTCACAAGAATGTTTCCAGGCTTCAAGTCTCTATGAATTACATCCGCAGAATGGATGTACTTCAAGCCGCACAAAATCTGGTAGATGAAGCTCTGGATATGAAACTCAGAAAACTGGTTGGAGGAGTAGATCACCTTTGCCAAATCAAAGTCACAAAGTTCCTGGTAACAATACAAACCGGTGTATGGGGCAGTATAGCTGATATCTAAATCTATCAATGTAATGATATTTTTGTGGCCATTGAAATGCTTCATGAACTTCAATTCCCTGATGGCTCTCTTCAATAACACTTCTTTTTCAAAGATTCTTGAAATCTTTTTGATTGCAATCTGTGACGAGTATTCTCCTTTTTTGTCTACAGCACAGCACACTGTTCCATAGGAACCTTTTCCTAGGACCTGGGTAATTCTGTAACGTGGATTAACCAAGAAGGGTTCTTTTTGCATTTGCTCTTACGTTTATATGTCCTGTAACGTACCCTGCCCTTTGTTTATTGTTTGCTTGCAATCCCCAAATAAAGAAACTCTTGAAATGTGCACAAACAATTTTGCACCCATTACATAATCAACGAGCAAGAAAAATTTTCATCCAAAGCTCAACCACCAAACCTCAGAATGAGCTCATCCCACTGTAGATACTACGAGAACAAGTACCCGGAAGTCGGGGAAGTTGTCATGGTTAATGTCCATGAGATCGCCGAAATGGGTGCCTATGTTAAGTTGTTGGAATACGACAACATTGAAGGTATGGTTTTGTTGTCTGAGTTATCCAGAAGACGTATTAGATCCATTCAAAAGTTGATCAGAGTTGGTAAAAACGAAGTCGTGGTGGTGTTAAGAGTTGACAAAGAAAAGGGGTACATTGATTTATCCAAGAGAAGTGTTTCTGCCGAAGATATCGTCAAATGTGACGAAAGATATAACAAGTCTAAAGCAGTCCACTCTATCTTGAGACACTGTGCTGAAAAGTTCAACATATCGTTGGAAGATTTATACAAGTCGGTTGGATGGCCATTGAACAGAAAGTATGGTCACTGTTATGATGCATTCAAGATCTCTATCACAGATCCATCGGTGTACGACGATATTGTTCCTCCAACCAAAGACATTTTGGAGGAGTTGAAGTTGTATATTTCCAGAAGATTAACTCCACAAGCTATCAAGATCAGAGCTGATGTTGAAGTCAGTTGTTTCAGCTACGAAGGTATCGATGCTATAAAGCAGGCTTTGACCGAAGCTGAAGCTATTTCCACGGCCCAGATGCAAATCAAAGCAAAGTTGGTGGCTGCTCCTTTGTATGTTCTTTCAGTCCAAGCCTTAGACAAGAATGAGGGAATTGAATTATTGAATAAGGCAATTGTTAAGATCACTGACACCATCGAGAAGTTCGATGGACAATGTAAAATCACTATGGCTCCAAAGGCTGTCACTGCTACTGAAGATGCTCAATTACAGGCTTTGTTAGAGAGGAAGGCTGCTGAAGATATGGATTCATCTGATGAGGAGGATGATGAGTAGATTCATGTATATTAATAGATCACGTCCATTGTATTCTCTTTTACAGCTTCTCTATTAGGTTCATATGAACATAATCTTTTTATTATGGGCTATATTACAAATACTTTACATTTTATTAGATTCCCTCAACCTAAAAAGGCATAGACTTTGAAACCACAAGCTCTTTACTGTTAGCCCGTTCTATTATGTATCCTGGCAAGTTTGGAACTAACTGGGATGGCACTTTCAAATCAATCAATGACTGTGGTAATAATATCTGGTCAATTTCAATTAACTCCTGGTTACCACTGATATTCAACTCTAACAAACTGTTGAAGTTGATATTTCTTAACAATTTGAGTTCATTGTAGCTCAAGTCTAGCACTTTAAGATTCAACGGCAATTCAATGCTTTCTAATGACTTGATAGCTTGGTAGCCGAGGCTCAAGACTTTCAAGTTGTTGGGCAACACTATATCCTTCAAATTACTGATCCTTTTGTCATTATCCACCAAATCAGGGTCCATTTCGATGTTCAACTCCTCCAAGGTTTCTGGAAATGTAACATTTTTCAAGGTTGTTATCAAATTGTTGCCAATAAAGAGCTTCTTCAACTTCAGTGGAAATAAGACTTTGTTTAACGTCTTGATGTTGTTGTTGTTAAGATTCAAGTACTCTATTGAGTTGGGCAATTTCAACGGGTTGATACTGTTGATTCCGTTGCCACTCAAATTCAACAGCTTAATTAGATTTGGCAATTTCAATCCCCTGGTATTGGTCATTGATTCCTGCAAGTTCAACACCTCCAAGTAGTCTGGAAACTTTATTCCTGTCATTGACTCGTTGGGTATAAAAGAAACGTCCAAATATCTCAAGTTGTCTGGGAACTTTGAGCCCTTAAGGTTATCTATTGGGTTGAAGGAAACATTCAACAGTTTCAAACTATTAGGAAAATCTATGTTCCGTACGTTATCTATTCTGTTATTCGACAAGTTCAACTCTTGAAGGTCTTTTGGCCACTCTATGTAATTCAAGAAGTATATATGGTTATTGCTCAAGTCCAATTTTCTCAAGCTGTTTGGAAGTTTAATGTTATCAATGGAGGTTATACTGTTGTTATTGGCTATCAAAGTTGTAAGGTTTGGAGGGATTTTGAAACCACCCAAAGTTTCAAGGGATGATCCCCCTATGTTAATTGTCTCTACTGAATCAGGAAACTTGACTCCTGGAAAGAACCGTATACAGTTATTTCCGTAATCAAAAATCTTCAAATTATCCCAATTGCTTATGTCCTGTTGAATTTCTTCTCCCAATTTGGTTAAGTCGTTTTTTTCCGTCAAGTATATCGTACTGGTATCATACTTGTCGATTATCGAAACCTGCACAACCTTGTCTTGGACTGGCTCCAAACACTTGAGGAAGTTCATATAGGCATCTTTTTCGAACAGAAACGAAGACCATTGCTTTTTTTCCGAATTAAACGTTATGTGGTAGCTTATTTGAGTGACTTTTGTCTTCAACCATTCTATGTTTGTTGTCAAATAGTCTGTCAATTTCTTCATGTTGTTCTCAAACTCGTCGTTGTACTCAACGCAAATTGTTACGTAGAAGAAAGCCTTTGTCAAATCTAGATCTTTGATTCTATTTAGCTCGACAATTTCCGTTTCCAAGTTTACCTGCTTGAGTTCTTCCACCTGGGTTCGAATGTGTGGGAACTTTGGGGCATCGTAAACAATTATTAGTCTGTTTTTGGTTTCGATGTCTGGTTGTTTATTATTGTTCAAACTCATACCATTGTCTATTTTGGAAGCTATTGGTACCTCCTGTGCTATCTGTACCTGATTTAAGTCTTCATTGATGGGATTACTGGCGTTGAACTCAGTTATGCCTATTATGTCTTCTTCTTTAATGTCATTATTATCGTCAATTTGCATGGCATTTTCTTGGTGATTCACTATTTCAGTTTCTATCCCTTCCATAAGTGGATTTGTATCTTCGCTTTTCGGCACAATTGTAGCATTTGCCACCTCGTTTGCTTCGTTTGTGTCTTTCATATTAACCATCGAGAAAAATTTGTGCGACCAGATTTGTAGATATCATTTAAAATATATACAAATTTACAATGTGTCTGAGGAAGGTTGATGAGTACAAGCAATAAGCACCAGGCTTATCTTGAGTATGGGGAATACGTACGGCAGGTGCTAATTGATAAATAATTGATTTGGGAGTAGAAGGTGTTAAACATAAGTCATGAATATAATGAAACATAAATCATAAGATAGTCATGAATATATTTTGCGCTAAACGCTGACATCCCGAAAGTGAAAACTATACTCTATCACTTTCAATACAGGTACCCCAATCAGGGAATGATCCATTAAATCATGATCATGTGTGGTCATATCATTCTTCTGTGAAGAATCCGACACTATGGTATCTCTGGCTAATATAAATCCTCTTAAAAGGAACAAACAAACGCTACATACAAAAAAAGACACTCCCGCAAAAACAATACAGTATGTGTACTGGGTTGGTCCCACAGTGTTCTTCACCAAAGATACTCCGATGACTGGAGACACTATTCCTGCAATACCCAAGAATGTCCACAACATGGAAAAGGCAACGTTCAATTTTTGAATGCCCACTAATCTAGTAAGCATTGGTGCACAGGTTCCAAAGATAGAACCCATCAAGCCTCCAGTAATAATACAGAAGACTATCACTGTTGGGTAGTTTCTTGCTGGCAACCACATAGCCAACACAAAAATAGTAGTGATGGAGTATGCGGTAAATGCTAACGTGGTTGCACCAAATCTGTCAGCCAACAACCCTACTAGTGGCCTTCCTACAAAAGAACCCAACTGGATCATGGCGGATGCAATCGAACCTTGTTTTTCAGTGTATCCCAACGAGGTGGTGAAGTTTGCCAAAGTATATAATACCACCACATATCCAAACATGCAAGTGATTACAAAAATCAAAGCCAACAAGAAACCAAGATTTTGGGCCACCGCTTTGTCGAAAAACGTAAACTCAATGTGATGGTGCTTCTCTCTTGATCTGATCAAAATAATAGATATCCACACCAAACCAAAAGAAATGATACTCTGGGCTCTCAATGCCCAAGGAACCCCTTTTGATTGCACTACTTTTTGCATACTCAAGTTAAAAACAACACCACCAACCCCTGAGCCAGCCGTAGCCAAACCGCCAGCCAAAACTCTTCTTTTTCTGAAAAACTGGGGCAAAATAGTTAACCCCGGTAACGATATCACCGCTAAACCAACGCTCTGCATCAAGCCTTGGGTCAAGTATAACTGCCAGAGCTTCTTGGAGAAACTAGCCAACATTAAAGATGTAAATTGGATGCAGTTTCCCATTATAATGATGTTTCTAGTTCCTACCATTCCTTGAACATAGTTGATAAAAGGTGCAAACGTAAGCGCAGCACCAAATGCTAAACCACCAATGGCAGCGAAATCGATTTTGTTGGCTCCTGCAAAGGTATGGTTGTTGAGATACACAGAAAAGTAGATAGCAAACCCTGAATTCATACCCCAGGTTCCAAAATTGATCAATGCACATGCCAAACAAATCACCCAGCAGTAACCTTTGTCAAAAACCATATCTGGTTCTTCTTCTCCGGTTTCCTTGTTTTCTTGTTCTTCGTCATCATCTTTATGTTCTGCTGCTGTATCGTCTGTGTTTCTTCCTGAATCGATAGCATAGGCATCATCGATTGCCATTCCCATGCCTCCACCTTCTATATCTGGCTCAAACTCTTGTCGAGAAGATTCTTTGCATTGTGACATTGCAGAAATACATGTATTACTGATGCTAGTTACTGAAACCCTTCAAGCTTGGTACTTCTCCGGCGTGAAGTTGACGGAATATTGGGTTTTATGTAAAAATTTCTGCTAGTCCATCACTTCCTAATTGGTATGACAAAGCGCAAACGGCTTTAATAAAGAGTCAAAACCACCTAAGTATAGGCGGTCCGAGGAAACGGATCGATGAAAAGTTTCAATAGAAGCAGGAACTGGCTCCAGTATAACTTGCTCAAGCGGAAAGAGAGCTAGTACCGGAGTTGGACCAAAGGTGTGGCGGAAAAAGACGAGCTTTGTCCGAAACGAAAAATCGGAACCACAACCGATTTTCGGGAAGTTTTAATACCTTGCCAGTATATTAGGTCCGGACTTAGGTATATATTGTTGGGGAATATGCTAGAGCTTACGAGAAATAGGTGGTTGCAGTACCTGGTCATTTCAAACTATGCTACTCCACAGTTCAATAGTTCCATCTTGGAGAAGCCGCAATTGTCAATTTCTTGCTTCCGATGTTGAATTACTTCGCAAATGCTTTCAGGCACTACAAACCTAAACATTAGAGGCACTGGCAATGTTTAGTTAATTGAGTCACTAATTACAATCATCAACTACTTTCGGTTCTCTTTAAAATCAATTGGTTTCGAATAAATGACACTTCACTAGTTACATATCTCCAAGTTCAGGGCCCTTGACAACTTGGTTATCGTTTAATTGGTATAGTAGTCGCTTTTAAACTTAATCATCTCTCCCAGCCGGCTATATACACATATATATTCTATCAGGTGATAATGGGTTTGTGGTCTAGAGGTATGATTCACGCTTAGGGTGCGTGCGGTCCCGGGTTCGATTCCCGGCTAACCCCATAAATGTGACAAATTTTTTTTTTAAAGTGCTGCCAACCAGAGATCAATTGTCATTACTTGGCTGGAAATGGAACTAAGAGACTGTATTTCAGAGACTACAGGTGGATATTTTCCGTTGAGGAATCATTTATTATTTTAACTCAATCGTTAGGTCATTAAGTCATTATGCAGTTGATGCAGGGTAAACATATAAAAAACAAACTGAGGCTAGCCTCTAATCTAGTATCTGTAGATTTCAGCCTTGAATGGACCTTCAACTGGCAAGCCCAAGTAATCAGCTTGAACGTCAGTCAAGGTTTCCAACTTAACACCCAAGTGAGACAAGTGCAACTTAGCAACAGTTTCATCCAAGATCTTTGGCAACAAGTGGACACCAACGTCGAATTTGTCCATCTTGGAGAATTCTGGGTACTTGGTTCTGAAAGCTTCGTTTTCAACGTTGAACAAAGCAATTTGAGCCAAAACTTGGTTGGAGAAAGAACAAGACATGACGAAAGAAGAGTGACCGGTGGCACAACCCAAGTTGACCAATCTACCTTCAGCCAACAAGATAATGTGTCTACCGCTCTTCATCAAGAATCTGTCAACTTGTGGCTTAATGTTGACAACGGATTCAGCGTTAGCCTTCAACCAAGCAACATCGATTTCAATGTCGAAATGACCAATGTTACAGACAATAGCATCGTTTGGCATCTTTTCAAAGTCCTTACCAGTGATGATATCTCTACAACCAGTGGTGGTAACGAAAATTTGACCAATAGAAGCAACTTCGTCCATTGGCAAAACTTCGTAACCAGAAACAGCGGCTTGCAAAGCGTTGATAGGATCAATTTCAGTAACAATGACCTTAGCACCCATACCTCTCAAAGCCATGGCACAACCCTTACCAACATCACCGAAACCAGCAACAACAGCGGTCTTACCAGCAATCATGACATCGGTGGCTCTCTTGATACCATCAATCAAAGATTCTCTACAACCGTACAAGTTATCGAACTTGGACTTGGTGACGGAATCGTTAACGTTGATGGCTGGAACCTTCAAAGCACCTTCCTTCAACATCTTGTATAAGTGGTGAACACCAGTAGTGGTTTCTTCAGACAAACCGAAACAGTCGTCCAACATTTCTGGGTACTTTTCGTGGACCAAAGAAGTCAAGTCTCCACCATCGTCCAAGATCAAGTTCAACTTCTTACCGTCCTTGAAAGCGAATAATTGTTGTTCAATACACCACAAGTACTCTTCGTCGGTTTCACCCTTCCAGGCAAAAACTGGAACACCAGCAGCAGCAATGGCAGCAGCAGCGTGGTCCTGGGTGGAGAAAATGTTACAGGAGGTCCAAGTAACTTCAGCACCCAAAGCAACCAAGGTCTCGATCAACACAGCAGTTTGAATGGTCATGTGTAAACAACCAGCGATTCTAGCACCCTTCAATGGTTGGTCGGCACCATATTTTTCTCTAATATGCATCAAACCTGGCATTTCGTTTTCAGACAATTCGATGTCCTTTCTACCGAAGGCAGCCAAGGAGATATCAGCGACTTTGTAGTTGTGGGCTGGAGCAGACATAATTCTAGGGATATGTTTTTTGAAGAAAACGTTTTGAAAATTTTTCGACTTTATGCGACGAGTTTTAGCCTCGCACGATTATGTGAGTATTGGCACGGGGACGAACACATGGTGGGAGGAGGTGTGGATGGTAGTGTGAGTGGTAGTGTAGATGGGAGTGGCATTGGAGGTGAAGTGGTTAGCTTTGAGTGTATTTTGTTTGCGTGTGTTCCTTTATTGGTGTTGTATCTGAGGTAGTAGATTCTTGCGATGAGCTAAACGATGGTTTGAATTAGTTCTTCGATTGTAATGCATTGAGTTTCTATGGGACGGGTATGAGAAGAGCAGGCTTAGGTATATTAGAGTACTTGTAGTACCTTTAGAGTATGTGGATGTACAGTTTTTACTGATGTTGGGCTGTTGTAGCGGACTTATAGTGCAGCCAATATGCAGAAAACGTTATCTCAAGCATGTGAAATATATGTTGATTCTCGTGTAACTATAACCACTTTATGGAGTTGAATGTCGCAGAAGTAGTACAGACATCAAATAAGACTGTACTACTCAGGTATAGAAGTTAGTAAAACAATACATGAAAATACTGGAAAACCTCCTAAATCTCTTATTCGTTAAACATTATATAATACATTAGATCTCGAACTTCAACCAGTCCAAATCTTGAGGGACGCTTTCCTGGTTGAAGAATTCGGGCTTAGGGTTGGACTCCATCTTCGACTCTGCTATGTTGCTAATTGAATTGGTAATAGAATTAGGAATGGAGTCAGTTATGGAGTTGGATGGGGAGTTGTACGACGTCTGTGACATGGCCTCACTTGGCCTGTCAAAATATGTGCTGTTGAAGTTACGCAAGTTGCTCGAAGAATTGTTAGTCAACGAGTTGCTATTCAAGTTCCCAGATAAACTGGTCATGGTAAATGCGTTCTGGTTATTAAATGAATTCTGGGAATTAAAATTGTACGTTGGTGTGTTGACAAATGAATTTCTCTTACTCAACGAAACCATACTGTTCTTCCTGCTGCTGCTGCTAAATTGATACAGCGACATGGACGTTACAGACGGTTTCCTGCTCAAATCTGCTTTCTTACGCTTAAACGATTGATTGTACTCGGAACTCACCATGGGCGATGCTGGACTATTAGGTATAGAGTTTCCTCTGGGTATTGGGATTGATCTATCAGGGCCGTTCCCTGCTGGTTTGGGCAATATGAGGATATTTTTATAGCGTGGGCCACTCATCATATCGTTATCATCATAATTAGGAGTGGAATGGTTGCTAGCACTACTTCCAAATCTGATTTTGCTCAAATCATTAGAACTGGGCATCGAGTTGGAAAGCTTACTGCTAATGGACCTTCTAGCTGACCGTTTTTTGATAATGTCTGTCTTTAAACTTAATGGACGGGTTGTGCCATGCAACTTCAAAAATAACCCACAGGCATTACAAAGAGTATTTCCTTCGGGGTCTTTTCTCCACAACGGAGTCTTCAACGTCTGGCAGTTTGAGCATTCCACCACTTTTTGCTTGGGTATATTTGTGGGCCCCACACCAGGTGTAACTGACGTGGGTCCTGTAGTGAAACCAGGGTTGGAAAACGGCGTGGGTGTGTGTATGGACATAGGTGAGATATTCTGGGGAGATTTGCCGTTTTGTTGTGAGCTCTGATACTGTTTCAACTGCCCCTGTAACTGGGAGGCTTTGGGCTGGGACTGAATGTTGCAAGTTAAATTTGACTTTGGCTTGACTAGTTTCTTTTTGAAGTTAGGACTGAAGTCCACTGGAGTATTGACAGGGCTGTCTTTTCTCTTGTATATGTCGTTCAAGCTTTCTGGGGAATAATCGTTCAAACTAGCAGGGGTAATGTCCATGATGGAGTTGACTGGCAAGGACTTTTTGTTGTGAAGAATCTTTTCATCGTAATCCAAAGGACTCAATAAGTCTAGAATATCGTCCTGTTTCTTTCTACTTTGGTCTATGTGGTTCTGTTGGCTTTTCATATTGTCTTTGCGCAAGTTGCGGTTTTCTACTCTGTTTTGTAACAATAACAACTTCTTTGCTGAGTTATAGAGCTCATAAATGCTGGGATTATCGAATTCTTGCGATGGCATGATCGTTTCCTTGAATTCAAATCACAACTAATCAAGCTGCTGTGCAAGTTTCAACAATGAGGCTAGTGGTGCTCTGTGCTGTCTCAGAATTAACTTGGTGTGTGAACTAGATATATGGGGGATATTAGCCGGTTTTGTTAAGTGCCAACTGTGTTTAGCCGGTTGTAAAAATTTTTCCATTCCAATTCGCACTGTTGTAATTGCTGTTGACTTCCTAATTTGGAATGCTGTCAGGAGGTGCGAGTGCAAGGCTATTTCGGTGGAATTCTGTGATTTCAGTTTGTAGAAATTAGACTTGTTTACGAAATTAGGTTTGACGTTTTACGAAATAGGTTTCACGTTTTACGATTATACTTGACGTGTTACGATTATACTTGACGTGTTACGATTATACTTGACGTTTTACGAGAGTATCAGAAACCTCTAAGCAAATATGACATGAGTTATTCATTTTTAACAGTCAGAACGTAAAACATTAGCTTTTACTTGTGTAGAAATCTTTCTATTGTGTTCTTGTACGTACTACCATATGTTCAACTTGATCTTAGAGCATACTAGTCAGTTAATTCTCTCGTCACATAGTAAGTGTTATGACTATTTACAATGATTCCACAGTGGGCGTCATGAACGACAGTTTTCGGGATGAACGACAGTTTTCGTTTGGCATTTAAGTGTTCTTGTTGCCATCTCTTAAGTGTTCTTGTCTCTTCATTCAAATCATTACTTCTTGTAGTTGTGCATTCTGTATTCCATCATGACGCCCTTCACACGGTCATTGGCTTCAAGGCCTTCACCCAAAAGGTTATCACACTCCCTGATCACCTTAATTATAGCTTCACACAAGAGTCTTCTGGTTTGCACCTTCTTATTCAACTTTACCAAGTTCGAGTTCCACAAACTTATTATCACAGACCCTTTCCTCACACTTAAAACTATACCATTGATGTCGTTCAAAAGAAACGTCACTATGTCCTCTGTGAGGTCTGTGTTATCGACAATCGATCCCGTTAAGATTTTCAACACCAACCTTTCCCAGATCAAGTCCAATCTTGTTTTGTTATCTAATTTCTTATCCACAGTACCAGTACTGTCATTTCTTCCGAACTTGAAGATCCATCTCCCACCCCTGGTGTTGAAGGGATCTTCCCACGCTGGAGTGATTCCGCTTTTGAACACCAAATACTCGGTGTCCATTATTTCCGACGGTGGTTTCATCAACGATAAGTCCAACCACATCTGTTCAACACTTCCGATGTTTTGTGTGAGTTCTTTATAGTTGCTGTACTTTGGAAATTCGATTGGTTGTGACGACTGCAAGTAGTCGGTGTCTGGAGATTGAGACCGTAAGTGGTGCCAGATGGTCCAACAGTAGGGCAAAATGTGTTGGTTGTGGAGCTCCGAAACAATTTCCGCTGGCAACTTCATTGCAGGATGGTTCATTAACTCGTGTTTATGTTTTCTGTATTCCCTATTGTTTCCATGGTTGTTATGGTTTCCGTGATGGTTGTGGCTATGATTGTGGTGATGATGGTGGTGGTGGTGGTTGTTGCTGTGGTGGTCATTGTGAAGCCCCGTCAACGTCACCTCTTTGGAATCCTCCTTGCCGGGGTTCATTATTCTATTGAATAATGATTCTGCTCTCTTCAAGTTCTCTGACATGTTTGGAAAATTTTTCAGTGAGATTTTTATGTGAACTGAAGGTTGGAGATGTAGATAAAAGGATGGAGGATATGTGAAAAGGAATAACATTCGGTAGTGTTGTGGGTGTTAGTAGAAAGCTATTTGAAACGTATTTGAAAATTTTGAAAATTTTGAAACGTATTTGAAACTAATTTAGAGTATGTTGATTTAGGAGATGACAGATGGTTCATTAGAAATGAGTAGTTATTAAGGAGAGCGGGAAGCGACACAATGCCACTGCACAATCCGATTCGAGTGGAAGTACATCCAGAATCATGTGGAAGTACATCCAGATTCAAGTGGAAGTACTCCAGAATCATGTAGTAACAGACAGTTGTTGAAAGACAGCATAAAGCAATATATTAAACCTTGGAATAATAGTGCAAGTAAGCCCCCAAAGTCTTACAACCATTGATGTAATTGGAAACATCCAACTTCTCATTGATAGAGTGAGCACCATCATCACCTCTACCCATTGGCAACAACAAAACATCGGTTTTCAACTCCTGCTCGAAGCTCAAGGTGATTGGAATAGAACCACCTTCTCTAGTGTAATCTGGTTCCACGTTCCACACATGCTTGGTGGCCTTGGCTGCAGAAGAGAAAGAGTCATTGAATGGGTTGGATACCCAGTACATACCGTCGTGGTACAAGTGTGCATCGATGGTGTTGACAGACTTCAATTCTCCAAACACTTGGTTGATATGGCTAATAACCAAGTCGTCCAATTTCTTTGGCTCGATGTTAGGAACAGTTCTGATGGAAAACTTACCTACAACCTTGGCTGGGATCACGGTCTTGGCCCCAGCACCGTAGAAAGCACCTTCAATACCGTGCAACGACAACGATGGGTATCTCCATCTGTGTTTCAACGCATCTTTTTTGTTGTCATGCAATGAGGTTTTGGAACCGGTAGAAGCATTCAAGTCATCAATGGAGTAGTCAATAGCGTCATACAACTTGTCTTCGTCTTCAGTCAAAGGTGCAACCATGTCCATGATCCCTGGAATCAAGATTTTACCTTGACTGTCTACCAACTGAGCCATCACCTTGACCAAATCAGTCATTGGCTCCCCGATCATACCACCAAACACACCACTGTGCAAGTCGGCACCAGGACCGTTAATAGCGATTTCATAGTAGTGGACCCCTCTCAAACCGTAGGTCAATACCGGTTTTTTGGTACCCAACCAGTAGTTATCAGAAATACACACAGCATCGACGGTTTTGAAGTATTCGCTGGCTTCTCTTTTGATCAAGTCATCCAAACCAAGCGAACCACTTTCTTCCATACCTTCAAAACAACAGACAATGTTGACTGGCAATTCCCACCCCAATTCTTTGTGAGCCTGGAACGCATTCAACCAGCCCATAACTGGTCCCTTGTCGTCAGTGGAACCTCTACCATATAAAATGTCCTTTGCTTCATCGAAGGTCAATTTGAAGGGATCGGTGTTCCAACCATCTTCAAGCAAAGCTGGCTGCACGTCGTAATGGCCGTAGATTAAAACCGTCTTTTTTGAAGCATCATTGCCGGATCTGGCCAACACGATAGGAGGAAGCTGCAAGTTCTTGTCAGAGACAGGAGGTGGCTGTAAACCAAGATCCTTCAATTGGATATCGACGAAATCTAATTTTTTCAACTCTTCAACCAAAAAGTCCGCCATCTTGAACACTTCTGGTCTCAAGCCCTCGTCTGCGGAAACAGACTTGATAGCAACAGCATCAGTCAATCTCTGGATAAATTGGGGCTTTAATTCTTCGATCTTGTCAAAGAATGGTTCTAAGGGTAACTTTTCAAACGACATGGTTGTATTTGAAAACACTTGAAAAAGGATATGAAAAAGACAAGACTTGAAAAAGACAAAAGACTTGAAAAACACTTAAAAAGGTTGAAAAACACTTAAAAAGGTGAAAAACACTTAAAAAGGATAAAAACACTTAAAAAGGATGAAAAACACTTAAAAAGTCATGTCGCGAGCCTTTTCAAGACATGGCATTCACAGGTTTGAGAAAGTGACAACGAATGTCTGACAGTGATGACGATGTGCCAGGGTATAACTTGATGAAGCAGTACCCACGTAAGAAATATGCAAGGAAACTGGAGGTAGATGACATGGATTCGGAGCTAGGTCTTATATTGAATCCTACGCTTGAAAATGACTATGCTCTGTTAGTCAAGGACAGGCTTATTGAAAAGGAATTGGAAGGCATGGTGGCACAAGCAAAACAAAAACAGGACCAAGTCGATAGTTTGAAAACACAGTTGTTGAAGGAATTGAACGATGACGGGCTAGATTATATAAAAAACTACTCCGATGAGATGCAACGGTATCTTAAATCTAAAGATATCGCAAACTACCCACGGTTTTTTTACTACTACAACGATCCAGTGAAACCCACACGAGCTAGGATAGACGAATCCAGATATAACTGGTTGGAATCAAGTGACAGGCAGTACTTGCGACAATTGAGTCTTGTGCTAAAACATGTTGAACCCGTGGATCAAACAGTGCCTGCCACCATCTCGCATGCCAACCTACACACCATTCCCTATCCAGAAGGGACCATAGTTGTGAAGCTACATCATTTCAACAAAAACTGCGATATAAACTTGCTCAGAGCCCATATTTATATCCAGTACAATCTCATCTACAATTGCATTGACGTCCCCAGACTTTACGAGGTGTTCTTTCTTACCTTGTGCGATGCTAATTTAGTCAAGTACCACTACTTGGAATTGGTTCGGTTTGGCAGCCTATTCAGCGCCTTACAAAACAAGTACCCTGTGGATGTCTGTTTGTTACTTCGGCAGCTTCTCTCAGTCAGAATCTACAACAATTACCCGGTGTTTTTCGACTACAACCACAGTCTCTACTACACCTTATTCACCATTCTTGTTCAAACATCGGCAGAAGTCGTACCGCTCGTCAAGGAATACATCAACTTCACGTCGCTATCCAGTTTCTGCCACCATATAAGCAGGGTGTCTCAAGCCACAGACATCTTAGGTGAGAACAATCATAGCCCCGCCCAACACATCTACAAACTACATTTTTCCCTTAAACTACTACAGCCAATACTTACCACTTATGACTACAATCCTGAGGAGCTCTCTGTGCTAGCACAACTCATGGACGAAGCAAAAACTAACTACCACGACCTCACCAAACAGATGTCGTTCACTTCCGGATTTTCCCACAAGAAATCGGTGTTGCTCAAAATTCTATACGAAGACTACCAGTATCTTCAATACCTCCACTTGAAGTTCCTCAAGTATTCCACCCTATCTCAAAGCATTTATCTGCAGTTTAATTAATCACACAAAAGACCACATGTGGATGTGAAAATATATAAATAGGAACATTTCCTCTCATAAAAGCGCGAGCCTGAATCACCTTGACTGGTCAATAACATGAGCTTAACATATACCAATCCTGATGTCCTGAGTACAAAGCCGGGTACTACGGTTCATTTGCAGTACGGCTTTGGTCCCTTGCCTGCACAAATGCAAAACAAGACAATATTTTATTTTGACATTGACAATTGTCTCTATAAACGTTCTACCAAGATTCATGATATGATGCAAGTGAAGATTCATAATTACTTCACAGTGGCATTGAACTTGGATGACGAAGAGGCTCATGATTTGCACATGAACTACTATAAAACCTATGGTTTGGCTTTGGAAGGGCTTGTGAGAAACCACAAGGTCGATGCCTTGGAATACAACTCTGTGGTGGATGATGCCTTGGACTTGAACAGTGTGTTATCCTATGACCAGCAGTTGAGAGACATGTTGATAAACATTAGAAATTCCGGCAAATATGATATTTTCTGGCTTATGACCAATGCCTACAAGAACCATGCCTTGAGAGTGGTTTCCTATTTGGGAGTAGGAGACTTATTTGATGGGTTGACCTACTGTGACTATGCACAATCTCCTATTGTTTGTAAGCCTATGATACCATACTTTGAGAGCGCAATGAACATGACTAACATCAGTGACGGAAAAGTGGTTAGTTTTGTTGACGACAGTGAAATCAACGTCAAGGCTGCTTTGGGGTTGGGCTGGAACCAGGTCTTCCACTATGTGGAGATGGATGAGGACTACGACAAGCTAGTAGGCACACCGGACTTCGACGAGTACTATGGAGACGGAAAAATAGTGATTATTAGAGATATCTTAGACTTAGAATCAGTTATTTAATACATGAATTACTTGTAGATGTCGTTGTGACCCATCTTGTCGTGCTTGCGAAAATGTCGTGTCTTCGCGTGCCAACCCTTGAAAAATTTTTGATAAGATAACAGTCAAATCATACAATGACCAATGTCACCAGAGGAAGAGTGCTATTTTTCCATGGTTATACTCAAAGCTCACTGATCTTCTATGCTAAAACATCGGCGCTCCGAAAAAAGCTTCAGAAACTAGGCTACAAATGCATATATCTCAATGGTCCTCAGAAGCTCACTCCAGCTGAGTTTCCTAGTAACGATGCTTTGAGTAAGTTTGGCTCTGTAGCTGTGGATGACGATGAGGAAACCGACTTGAGAGCATGGTGGACAAAGCTGAAAACCAATAATGATAATATAGATGTTTCCTCCAGTATTGAAGCTATCAAGAATTACATCGAAAGGAATGAGGTTGTGGATGATGAAGACTTGAAACAGGATTTAACCGATTCCTCGCCTATTGTGGGCTTGGTAGGTTTTTCTCAGGGTGCTGGCTTGTTGGGTTTGTTGATGCATCAGTTTAATGATCTTTTCAAAACTCTGGTGGAGTTTGTGGTTTTGTACTCGGGCTTTATCTTAGAAACAGGTATAAATTCTGGAAACGACCACTTGTCCAAATACTATCCAAGCAAAAAGGATATAAAGGATATGAAAGAATCCAAGAATTTCAAGGTATTGCATGTGTTGGGTGAGCTTGATACTGTTGTGGACGAAACCAGATCGATGACATTGTTTGAGAAAACTAAAGAGTACTCTACTTTGTTAAAGCATCCTGGCGGACACTTTGTGCCAAACTCTAAGCTTTACGTGGAGCAGGTCACCAACTGGATCGTTACTGAAGAGAAAGTTGAAAAGGAAGAAGACCTTGACGACCTATTGGAGATGATGGACAACATTGGAAAGTAAAGAAATTAATGTTATGTCTAATATACATTAGTTATACACTTCTTATTTACAAGACATGAAGAGGAATGTCTCATGATCAATCTTGCCTCTTATATTTATTCCTCTTCTGAACTCTCACTACTTAAATCTTCTTCGTCACTGCTTTCTTGTTTGCTGTCAAAGAGACTCAATTGATCCTTTAATTTCTTCACCTTATCAAAGCTCTCGTCCAAGTTCTTAGGGAAAAGGAAGTTGTACAACTTCAAGATAGTTCTGTCGTCCAAGGAGTCCATGTCCAATTCCAACTCTTCTTCGTCGTCGATCTTGGAGTCAATATTCGATCTGATGATTTCGATAAATGAGTTCAATTGCGACTCGTTCAACCTTGGTACTTCTTCACTCACCTGTTTCTTCATTTCATAGGTGACATGCATAGTTGGGTTGAGCCTCAACTTTTTTCTCTTGTCTTTCTTTGAGCCATTCATCGAACCATTGGAGCTTCCATTGGACTTACTCTTAGAACGCTTCCTTTTGTTCTGGTACTTAGAACGTCTGAGTTCTCTTTGCTCTTTCAAATGAATCAAGTGCTCTTGCTTAAGCTTCCTTAAGTCTTGGGTCATTCTGTTTATTTGGTCTTCCAAAAACTTGATTGCTGGAACGCTGCTCAAGTTCTTTTCATCCACATCAGAATTATCCAAATCAGAATCGAAGTCTGAGTCGCTGTAGCCGTTCATATTGTCATCTGGTTTGGGGATTGGTCTATTGACCCATTTCTTGTCAAAAAGATCTTGTAACTTGTGACCCATCATATTCACGTCAGTTCCTTCAGGATTGAATTTGTAACAGTTTTCGAAGATCAAATTGACATCATGAGCAAACTCGTCACCATTTTCATACTGATTGTTAGATAATTTCAGTTGCACGGTATACAAGTCCATAGGAGTTTCAATAATTTCATAGTAATTAGGAATGTTTAATGCAACTGGATCAACCGGTTGCAAAAATGGAAAATTGAAACTTCCGTGCTTCTTGCTCATCATCTCCTTCAATAATTGACCACAGTATCTCAATTCAGTTGCATACTTCTTCTTTCTTGGTCTGTTGTCGTAAGGTAACTCCTTTGGTTTTGGAGGATGGCTCACTCTCTTAGGTCTAGAACTTGCAATGGAATTATCACCTGCTAATTCATCATCGACTTGAATAGTACCATTTGAGGCAACTTTCCTCTTGGCAGATTCATACAAATTGACATCATCAGGAGGGAAGTTGGATATGTGTTTTTCGAAATAGGCCTGAATGTTTTTGGCCATTTTTGAGATTGAAGAATTCTCACCGTTAAACTTGACACAGTTACTCACCATTAAGTTAAAGTCATCAACAATTTGATCTTTCGATTCGTAAGCATTAAGATTCAATTTTCTCTCAATAGTAGATAAATCCATTGGTCTTGGAATATAATTGTAATAGAACGGGATGTTTAACTTGACGATATCAACTGGCTTTGTGAAAGGAGATGCATCTTTTAATCTCTTAATACTTTTGATAAGATTCAAAACGAACTTAGACTGGTGTTTAGGAATTGGATTATCAGGTAAGTTGTTCATGTCTGGTTCTTGTGGAGGGGTTGGAGCAGGCACGGTTGGCTTGGGAATAGCTGAAGCTGTGGATTCATTTGAGTTCTCTGTACTTATCACTTCACCATTTGATTCAGGTTTTACGGCTTCTGCCGCAGGTTTTTCCAAACTAGGCTCGATACTAGTTTCTTGGCTATGCATGTCTTCCTTTTCTGGAATAGGTGATGGGATTGGAGGGCTTAAAGGTTGCACTACCGAATCTTTATCGCTCATATTTGCAGTATATGATGTTCTTATATTCTATAGTGGTTATACCAATAACAGTTGAAAGATCCACTAATTTCCCTATAGTTTGACGGCAAATAATATGTGAAAAATTCCAATGGGTATAATTACAGCTTCAATGACCCCGAAAACTATTCAAAATACCTGTGGTTTGTATATAGATTCGTATCTGTGTATGTGAACGAGGTGTCACTGAGTGTATGTTAGCGTAAAAAATTGGTAGTTTATAAAAACTAGCAACAGTCGCTACTCTTTATCTTTATCTGAAAAATGAGAATTTGTGGATTTTGATTTACTTAAATACTTTTCAACTTTCCTCAATTTTGTCCAGCCAGCAAATTTTTTTTGTGTCAGATACATGACCGTAGTATGCTTGTAGAGGTGTTTGGGATAGTTTATTGGTGGTGGGTTGTGTTTGGAAGATGTCTGGAACGTGATATGGGAATATGGGGCAAGGTAAGACGTGTATATAGAATTTCGGATGAGTGTGGATTCTTGCCTTCTCCTGAGACATGAATGTGTTCAAAAAAAAAGATAAGAGACGTGTGTTAAGGTTACAATCACCGATTAAAACCACCTACTACTCCAGAAATACAACTAGGGGTGTGGAAGATAGTACTAGCATAGATGACATATGATACTAGCAAACCATTAGCAAATGGAAAAAAACCATGAGCAAGGGATAGGCAGAGGATGAAAAGAAACGTGTTCTACATCAAGAGATCGATCCATCCAAGCAACTCTACACCTACTATTATCGAGGCATCTCCTCATACGTTTGACTTCTTCTCTACATGTCATCACTTTGGTGGGTGTGACTGACGCTTAGAAGGCAAACGAACCGTTTCCAAGGATGTCTTGCAGTGATCGTAACCATTTGAAATTCGCGTCTCTTATTGGCTGAAACTAGCCTCGTATGGTTATGAGTATTATTTTCCTGTGTGTAATCAAATGTCGCAGCTTATGTGCCTTTTTACTATAAGCTGGAAGCGTGTCGTTTTGGTCACGCACACGTACCCATTTAGGGGTGTAAATACCATACCTCAAAAGGCCTGCGGCTCCTCCGGGTAAACCATTTCACGTGACCGAGTCTATTTGTATATTTTACAATAATCTACATTCCTATATGTACAATAAGGTTACAAGTGAATACTCAACAAATCATGCTGACTAAATCCTTTGTTGCACGCTGGGCATCTTCTTAATCTGGCGTTCAATCTCTCTTTCACACAGTCGTTGCAAAACACATGTCCACACACAGTCAAGGCAGTATTCTTCCAATTCTTCGAACACACTGAGCATTTGACCATAGATCTGAAACCGTTCAACTCATCACTGCCACCACCATTACTGCTGCTGGAAGAGCTGTTAGTGTTCTTGAATTTGATGAATTCCAAGTCCTTTAAACTCAATTGTTTGTGGAACTCCAGTTCCTTTTGCTTCAACTGGTTGATTTCCTTCACCAAGTCATCGATTTTCGCGATGAGTTTATTCATTTCCTTATCTTTGGAGTTGTTGATTTGAATTAATTTGTTGTTGTTAATGTTCAAGTTGTTTATTATTTTCTGGAACTCTTGGTTGACCTCATTCAACTTGGTAATTTTCAACGTCATGTTGTTCTCGATCTCTATCTTATTTTGGTTGATTTCTGTTAACTTTGTGTTGTTTAACTTTAACAATTTGTTGTCCTGGATCAATGAGTCTTTCAATTTCATGATTTGAAAATACTTCTGATCTGCTTTTGTCTTTTCTGCCTGGAACTTTTTGATCAAATTGTCCTGTTCGATTTTGGTAAGGAGCTTGATATTAATTTCACTTATCAACTTCTTGTAGCTTTCTTCTAGTTCTTTGATAATCTCTTTGGCGTAGTTATCTTCGCTCTGAAGTTTGTTGGTAAACTCTAGTTTCTGTAATAACTCATCATTTATCTTGATTAATGTCTCATTGGTTCTGTTATTCTCAATCAATGTCACTTTGTTCAACAAATCGTCTCTTATATTTCTGATTCTCACCAAATCCTTTTCATTTCTATCCAAGAGCTCCTTTAACTCGCTTATCTCCTTCTGTTGTTCCTCATTCACGAGCTGCTCAAACTTATTAAACTTGTTCTGATAGTCGATAATCAACTCCTGCTGTTTTGCTTCGGTTTTGCTCATTTCAGACGTGAAGTCTTTGATTATTTCTAGTTTGATGACTTCAACCTCCTTCTCTTTTTTGTCATTTTCCGCTTTTGACTCTCCTAGTTCCTTGAACTTCTGTTCGTATTCTTTGATCACTGTTTTTAAGCCACTTATAATCTCGTCTTCGTTGCCTTTGGGTGCAGTTGGTTCCTCTACTTCTTCTTTTATGTTATGAACTCTCTTCAAAGTCTCGCTGTCATCCCTATCATGCTGCTTGATGATGTTTTTCAACTGTTCAATCTCCTGCTGCAAAATTTCAGTCTTCAACTTGTGCTTGTTTTGGGTGTCAAGTTCCTCCTTGTCGTTCTCTGTAGCTTCTTTCTTCACAGAATCAGATTCTTTGTCAACATCACCATCAGCTTTGTCTTCCTCTATGCCGATCTTGCGCTTGTAGAACTCTATCAACTTAGCATTCACTTCCCATTTTGTCTTGTATTGTTTCATTTGTCTCCAGATAGCCTGTTTCCTAAAATACTTCACATCTTCTTGAGAGAGAGGCCCATCCTCCGTCATCTCGTCGTACACTCTCTTTCTGTCCATTATGTTTGGTTGCTCTTCTTATATATTAGTGTTAGCTATGTTTGTGTGTTTCCTAAAGATTGAAGTTGTGGTCGATTTTTTGAGTTGGAGTTCTGAAAACTTTTCAATTCGCGACTTTACTTTATGAGTTGGTTCTTGTTGTTGCTTCAGTTGCTGGTGGTTCTAGGTGCCCAGCGGGACCTATTCAAGACCTGTGAGCTGCTGGGCTTTTGTAATAGACACACCTATTATGCTCAAAAACAATCTCAATTCAATGGATCGTTCTACAGTGTGAACGAGGTAAGTGCACACAGTGATTTGGGGTTATTCTCGGGTACTATTGTAAAAAGCATAGGCAACAACACAATTTCATTGCCTTTTGAGTTGGGGATACTCAAAAATGGAGGTATCAGGTTCACTTTAGACGAAGAAAGACCAGAATTGAAAGGCTTAGTGAATAATAAAAGGTATAGCCCTGCGGAGCATTTCACTATTGACTACGTTTCCAAAAGTAGTATCAGGTACTTGGAAACTGACGCAATTCTTGAAATAACCTTTAATAACACAAAAGTGCTTGTGTCAAAGGATTTCCAGATGGATATTTACGTCAACGGAGACATCAGAGCCACAGTTAACCAGGACAATTTATTGAACTTGGAGCATCACAGATCTAAGGAAAATAACCAGGAAAACTTGTTGTCTGTTGAAACTGACTTTAACATGTTCGAAGATACTTTTAAGGACTCCGCTCAGGATAAGATCCCGCTTGGCCCTGAAGCTATAGGCTTAGACTTCAAATTCTTGCAGTTCAATAACATGTTTGGTATTCCGGAGCACGCAGATGCCTTAGCTTTAAAAGACCAAATCTACAGGTTGTATAATGTGGATATATTTGAATATGAGGTCAATTCAAATTTGCCAATGTATGGGTCCATTCCTTTCGCTCTATCGGTATCCTCCGACTTGTCTATGGGATTATTCTGGGTTAATGGGGCTGATACTTTCATTGACGTTTCTACTACCAAAAATAAAAACGGCAAAGATATAAAGACACATTGGATGAGTGAAAACGGGGTGTTGGATTTCATGTTGCTCTTAGGTGATACTCCCCAAGAAGTTAACCACAAGTATGCAGAAATCACTGGGTTCACAGCAATGCCTCAGTTGTTTGCTCTAGGATACCACCAATGCAGATGGAACTACAACGATGAGGCAGATATCTTGGATATCACCGAAAATTTCGACAAGTACCAAATTCCCTACGATACCATCTGGTTGGATATTGAGTACACGGTTTCGAAAAAGTATTTTACGTGGAATGAAAACTTTCCTAACCCGAGGAAATTGTTAGGCACCTTGGATCACACAGGCAGAAACTTGGTTGCTATCATAGATCCCCACATAAAGAAAGGATACGAGGTTAGTGATCATTTGGTTGAAAACAAACTTACCATCATGAATAACGAGAACAACACTTACTACGGACATTGCTGGCCAGGAGAATCTGTATGGGTAGATGCGTTCAATCCTTCCAACCAAGCTTATTGGGATTTTTTGCACAGGTTGAGCAATGACAACAAGTTTATGTATGATTGTACCAATGTGTATTTGTGGAATGACATGAATGAGATTTCAGTGTTTGATGGTCCAGAAACTTCATGTCCTAAAGACGTATTACACTATGGTGCCTATGAAGACAGATCCGTGCATAACCTTAATGGTATGAAGTTCCATGAGCTTACCTATAATTCTTTGTTGAAGAGATTGGAATCAACTAACAGACAAAGACCATTTATTCTCACCAGATCCTATTTTGCCGGATCTCAGAAGACAGCAGCAATGTGGACAGGAGACAACATGAGCAAGTGGGAATATTTGAAGATATCTATTCCTATGGTTTTAAATAATGGGTTGGCAGGAATGCCATTTGCAGGAGCAGATGTTGGAGGGTTTTTTGGTGATCCCTCCAAAGAATTATTAACCAGGTGGTATCAAACTGGTATTTGGTATCCATTCTTCAGAGCTCATGCACACATTGACTCTCGTAGACGTGAGCCATGGATTCCTGGTGAACCTTACACGAGTATTATCAGAGATGCGGTTCAATTGAGGTATAAGCTCTTACCAGAGTTTTATAATGCATTTAGAAAAGCCAGTACTCTTGGAGTTCCAGTGTTAAAACCAGTGTTTTATGATTTCTACAAAAACCCAGAAACCTTTGATATTGATGACGAATTCTTCTTGGGTGATTCGGGAATTTTGGTAAAGCCTGTTACAGAATCTGACCAGCGGTCCAGCACGATAGTATTCCCAGATTCAGAGATATACTACGATTTTACCAACGGAATAGTATCGTCCAAGAGCTTCAAGAACCAAATGACCCAAAAGGTTAATTTGAGTGACATACCAATGGTTCTCAGAGGAGGCCATTCGGTGTTTATGAAGGAAAGGTACAGAAGATCCAGTAAGTTAATGAAAAATGACCCATATACTTTGATTATAGCATTGAGCGAGAAAGGGGAATCTAGTGGAGAGTTGTATGTGGATGATGGTGAATCTTTTGGGTTCCAAACAGGAGAGTACCTCCAAGTTTCAATCCAGGCAGACGCAAATGGAATATCAAGCAAAGTCAGCAATAGCTGGGGGAACTCATGGATAGAAAAGATTATTGTTTTGAACTTCCAAGCGGAAGTTGAAGTGAATGGAGAGTTGGTGAAACTGAGTGTCGAAGCCGGTAACTTGGTAATCAAGCGTAAAATTAATTTGAAACAAGACTTTAGCATTAAGTTTGGTATTAGTCATGATGAGCTTTGATTTCGCCTTGTTTTATAGTCTATTCAACATTTTGCATTTATTTTTGTAGAACCAAGTCTTTTACAAGTCAATTCAATATATCTCTTGAATGCAAGTCGATTCAATAACCTAATTTCATGAATTATGCAAGTCAATTCAATATATCACATAGAACAAAACGAACTAAACCACAATCACATAATTAATAATGAAAATAACGAAACCATAACCCTTGAAAGTGGCTTGACCGAGGACTCCATAGCATTTAAGAGAAAGGCCTAAAATCAAACTTTTCAACACCCAAAATCCCATACCCTAAGGCGGTATGAAACCTGCAGCGCGGCGTAATTTCCAGACTCGTGTCTCACGCTATTCTACATCTCAAGTATGCCGTGGTACTCTGATTGCTAGATTTTACTGGAGTAACCAATATATAACTATAAAGGTCTATTAATATATCAAATGCTGGTATACAAAAGTAATCAATATCAAATTATGAAGGTCTACAATTAATAAGGCTCTAGAATTAAGTCTATAATCAACACCAAACTAGTAATTATAGTCGCTTATTGGTATACTCCGGGTGTAATTGCTAAAACACTAATTAGACATCATCTATGCACTACTTGAGTTGATCTTTTTGTTTTTAGTTTCAATAGCCTATTTCAATTATAAAGACCTCAACCTCAAACAACACCCAAGAAAATTATTCCGAGTAGTGGTGGCGTGTCTGGGTAGCCTGCCGCACCAAATCCACCCACGCAAACCGCTCGCCCTCTAGCACCACCAGGGTTGGAATAAACTCACCACCACTAGCACATCGCAAATGATAATACCCCAGTTTCGCCCGTACCACCAAAGGCACAGGCCCAGTTTCAGGGATCATATTAATCTTCAGCTTGCAATATCTACATTCCTGCACTCGTAGCAACCCCTTATCTATGTCGGTCCTCTCAGGGGCAAAAGTTTCAAAGTTACCATGTACAATGTTGTGGTATTCCACGACTTTATGCTTGTTCAAATGCCACACAGTAAGCACCTCAGCATTAAAAAACGTCACCGTCAATGCCAACCGCTTAAAATATGCACTGCTCAAGAGTAACCTAAGGTTTGCTAGCTTTGTATGGATGGAACTCGATCTACCGGTTCCGATTCTACTACTAATATGTCTAGTGTGATGGCTATGCTGAAAAGCATGTTCAAACTGTAGAGCCATAATGTTATTAGGAAATCCGCTTACCACCAAGATCATTTCCCACGGCCGATAGCCGTGTCGTTGAGTTTTCCAGGCCCCACTGCTAAGTTCTCCGTTGTGCTGCCTGAGACGTCTTTTAGGTTCAGGGGTAGACCCTATGTAATATGCGTTTTTCTTAGTTGACCTAAGTAAGTATACGCCGTACAAGTCTGGTACTACATACATCTGCTAACCCTCGCTATCTGTTTCTCCCCCTCGGCCTGTTCCTCTGTCCGACTGTGCCTGGATGTTTCACCACTCTCAACAAACCGATTTTATATACACAACTGCAATTCTAATTTAAGAATGCGAATTCTCGCTACTTCATAACTGCAGACAGTTCGGAGTGGTAATTGTAGGAGCATCAGCGTGGTAAGCAAGCAAGTAAGTGAGTAATATTAAGGTTCATACCCGTGGTTACATTCCGGTTTATATTCAAGAGGTCGTTTCAAAGTCGAAGTTTCACTTAGATTGTTCACTAAGGCCAAAATGAAGGACGAACTGCAAGACCACCTAACAACAAACACAAGTTCCAATCAATCGGGATCCAATGATTTTGTCAAAAAGTTGTTCCAGATGCTCCAAGAGGATAAATACAAGGCGATAGTTCGATGGACAAATACCGGTGATTCGTTTGTGGTGATTGATACCAATGAGTTCACAAAAGATATACTACCACGTCATTTCAAGCACTCCAACTTTGCTAGTTTTGTCAGGCAGTTGAACAAATACGATTTCCACAAAGTCAAGATTTCAAACGAAGCCAAGCGAAACTACGAATACGGCGATGATGCCTGGGAATTCCAGCATCCGGAATTCAGAGTCAATGACAGGGGTGCTTTGGATAACATCAAGAGAAAAGGGCCCACCTCGAAAAAACCCCATGGCTTCACTGCTGGCTCTCTTGAAGCTGTGCCTGCCGTTGGAATCTCTTCCAATATCAACATGAATGACTTGATTTCAACTGTGCATCTTCTCAAAGACAACATCGACTCCTTGAAGAAAGATAATGTTGTTTTGAAAAAAGATAACCAGAATTTGTTCTCGGAATTGAACATAATGAAGTCAAAGTACAACTCTGTGATTGAAAACTTGGTGGTGGTGAAATCCTTGAATGAACGCTATTTCAGGTCCATAAGTATCTTGACCAATGCATTATCCCAAAGTGGAATGAAATTGCCACACTTGGATCTTCCAAATCCAGCTGAAGCTGATATTGCCATGCATCAGCCACAACTCATTGCTGATTCTTCCCACAAACGCCAATATTCGAGCATGTCCCAGCCCTACAAGTATCCTGCAGGCCAGCCTATTCAAACGAAAGCTACTTCTCAACCGGCTCCGGTTCAGCAGACTCCAAAGCCTTTGTCGTCACAATTACCATCTTCGGCGCAATTCTCAAATGGTACTCCAACTTCAAACGACCAGTCTCCTATGCAATCTCCTCCCAATGTAGGCACCAGCATCCCAGCTAATGATTTGACTGTGAATGGTTCAGTTATCACTACAAACATACCTAATCCGAAGTTCCATGTGCTTTTAGTGGAAGACGACAACGTGTGCATTCAATTGTGTAGAAAGTTTCTTGTCAAGTACGGGTGTCAGGTTACTGTAGTTACTGACGGCTTGAATGCAATCTCCACAGTTGAAAATAATAAATACGACTTGGTGTTAATGGACATAGTCATGCCAAATTTGGACGGGGCCACCGCTACCAGCGTCATCAGATCCTTCGATACTAAAACCCTATTATTGCTATGACCGGTAACATTGAAGAGAATGATTTGGTGACTTATTTGCAAAATGGTATGAGCGACATACTAGCAAAACCTTTTACAAAAGAGGACTTGTACTCGATATTATCCAAGCACTTACTTGGAGATGATACTGTGAGTGCTGCTAACGTCAACACCATCAACTCTGGAGTTTCTGGAAGTCCCACTGAGGCAATGTTGTTGAATGACGACAGTGTCTTGAAAAAGCAAAGAATAGAGTAATTTGTATATAATGTAATATATTGTGTTATTAAGTTTTGTGCTTGGTGTTTCTTATTCTATAACATGGAATGAAAGATCAGAAAATGCATTAAGTGGCCCGTCGTTTTCTAGCTTTGTAGCCTTGACCTCTTGAAAATACGCTTTGCTGTAGTCGTATTCTATTTTGGGTGGAATGTATCTACCTTTGGTCTTTTTCCTGACAACTTGGAACTCTTTATCTTCGCTGCTGTCATCTAGCAAGTTAACTAGTAAGGATAAATTAGGATATTGGCTGTGCAATTTTAGCTTGGTGAGTCGTTCTGTATGGCTTACCAAATCATTTCCTAGCAAATACTCTGGTTTCTGTGAAATAATAAGGCGTTCCGTTAAATCCAATGGTGCATGTGGTAAGTAATACAAGATTTGGTTACTTTCAAATTTCAGCTTGTTAGACTCGTCTACACTCATACCTAATTCTGTTAATAGCTTCTCGTCTTGTTCATTGAATACTGGATCGAATAAACTTACACTCACCTGGGCTTTTTCGGTGATTAAAATTATAAGGGCAAGCTGGTATAGTGCTATATTGCTGTCTGAAGGTGATCCTAATGCCAAACATCGTATATGCTTTATATTCTCAGGTATTAACTCTATGGTCTTGTTGTAGACATTTGTTTTCTCTATAATTTCCTTAAACTTATCGAGCTTCAGTCGTATTTTTTCCATTTTTTTACCAATCTGTATTCAAAGTCCTATTCTGCCAAGTGCCTTGATTGAAATGAATATCCTTCTTTATTACCAGGAGCCTGCTATATCCAACAATACTAGGATCTGATTCTATTTAGTGCGAAAAATTAACTGAAAATTTTTCAGCAATGAAAGCCATAAGATTGTTTCACACATCCTTGCTGGTGTTGAACAAAGCGCCACCAGTGCCTGAAACTTTGATGGCGTTTACTCCTCGTAGAGTTATGCCTGTTAGGTTGGGAAAAGATCAGCTTTTCAATGCTGAACTTGAAAGAACGAGAATTATTCCAGAGTTAAACACCTATTATGGAGGTAACGCCAAACACGATTTCACCATCTCCAAATTGAACGACTTAGTTAGAAAACACATGCATTTGCCAACCAGAACCTTGAGTGTTGAAGAAATGAAATCTAATGACTTTTTGTCTTTCAAAGAATACAAAGAAAACTACATCAATAGTGAAAAAGTCAAGATTGGTCACCACAAAGAGGTGTTGAAGTTGTTAGACAGATTAAAGACTATCGACCCACAATTAATGCCTTCTGAAGTGCTTGAAACATTGAACGAATTCATGTCTCAGTCCGACCAAGCAAGTGCTAAAAAATCTAACTTGAAGCAGGTTGATGAAAATGGTATCATGAAGATCAGAAGTAAGAAAAAGACCTCTGTAGCTGAATTGCAGTTGGTGAGAGGTGAGGGTAAGATTATGGTCAATGGTATGAACTACACTGAGTACTTTACCAGAGACCAGGATCGTGAAGCTATTACTTTTCCTTTGTTGGTTTTGGAGTTGATTGGTAAGTTGAATATCTTTGTAACTGTTACTGGTGGTGGTATTAGCTCCAAGGCTGATAGTGTGCAATTGGGTATAACCAAAGCTTTGGGTGCATACAACCCTATTTACAAGAGAAGATTAAAACAAGCTGGCTTAAAATCTGTTGATCCTAGAATCGTGGAAAGAAAGAAACCAGGTAAGGTCAAGGCCAGAAAATCTCCAACCTGGGTCAAACGTTAAACTTGTATATATAATAAACCTTACAAAGATAAATTGCCTTTGATTTTGGTTCTTTGAACTAATTTTCTGACTAAAGTTTTCGTATATAAATATTTCTAAAATTCTATTTCCTTCAAATCTGTAATGATTCCAAGTACTTCAATAACGAACTAACCTCACCCTTTTGATACTCTGCCTTTCCTTGGAAACTGCTACCCTTTCCACCACCTTTCACTCCACTCAAAATGGTTTTGATTTGTTTCAGAATCTCCTCTGCTTGAGGTCCCATAATCTTAACCACTCCAGATTTCTCCCCATTGACCATTACAACAGTATGGGTTTTATCCAAATCAATACCTAAGCCTTTATTAGCATTTACCAAACTCAACAATTCTTTCTGGAATAAGTTTACTGAATCAGGATTTTGGTCTTTTCTATAGAAGAACGCATATTTGCTTGTCTTCAATTGTTCAAATACTTTCTCAGCTTGAATTGCCACTAGCTCCACCAATAACTTTCTATTAGCAGAACCTAAATCTCTGTAGTTGTCATTGATAAGTTTAGTTTTGTCGTAAACTTCATCAATTTGACAAGACAAGACGTTTCCAGAGACGTTCTTTAAAATCCCGTAGTTCTTGCTCAAGTAACGGAAAACTCTTGAACCACAAATAAAGTATAATCTTGAGTTTCCACCACGAACATTCAACTGATGCAAAATAGAAACAGCTTGGATCTGACCTGTCGATTTCAAATGAGTACCACAACAAGGATTTCTATCCAAATTACCAATTCTAACAATTCTCAATAAGCCCTTGCTCAAGTCATAGTCATCAGGAATCTTAGAAGTATTGATTTCTCCACCGTGATCATCTGGCCATTCGACAGTAATAGGAATATCTTGCAAAATAGCATCATTGATCTTTTCACCAACCTCCAAGACCAAATCGTCATCGACTTTTTTAGGCAATTCGACGTAGTTGATGGTTTCTCCCAATGACCAACTCAAAGTATCAAGCTTATACTGATCGAAAATAGCAGACAACAAGTGCTGACCAGTGTGTTGTTGCATATGGTCGTATCTTCTAGCCCAATCGATAGACAAATTAACTTCGGTGCCCGGTGCCACAGGTTGTTTAGTCAAATGTAAAGCAGTAAGCTTGTCTCTAATGACTTCATCTACTTCTATCTGGCCACTAGCAGTGGCAATTACACCGATATCAGAAGGCTGTCCACCACCCTCTGGGAAAATCACAGTATCTTGAAGCTCAACTGCATATCTCTTTGCCAGATTTGTTTCTTCATTCTTAGTCTTTTTATTTTTGTTTTGCTTGTCCTTAGGAGTAACATGACCCTTGTGTTCGTTACAAGCTATAACGGTTGTTGTCAAAGTCTTGAGAAACGAGTTCTTCTGACATGCTAAAGCACCTACAATAGTTGACATCTTATCGCGATTTGGCTTCGATCTTCAACATTTTTCAGACCTCACTTTTATAGTATTATGACTCAATTCAGACTAACACCTCAATTGAAGAAGGTTCTAGAATCTGTTGATGTGGTGATAGAAGGGGACACAGTCACCCACTCACAACTAATTTCCATTTACACAAAGCATAAACCAACTTCAACCATACTTGATTTGATCAAACTCACCCAAATACAATTTCCTTCCAAGCCAGAGCCCAAACCGAAAACCAAAGAATACACAGAATTGATGACAAGGCTCAGGTTAGAAGCTAAGGAGGATGAATTCAAACGTTTGACTCTGCCAAGAGTGGAATTTGATACTCTCTATGAACAAAAGGATGATGCCAAATCTATTGCGCAGATGAATAAAGAAGTCAAGAACCATTTGACCACCATTCTTAATATCTTGATCAGTGTGGCGTCAGTGGCATATGCTATTTGGTACTGGTCTGATACTTCCTGGGGATTACAAACCAGCCACAGGGTGCTATTGTGTGTGTTTTTTGCGTTGTTGGTATTGGTAGCCGAAGTGGTAGTTTATATGGGATACTTAAATAAAGTGGAGGAAGCCAGAATCAAGGAAATCAATAAAAAGGAGGTAAAAAAGGTGATAAAGACTTTGTAATTAGCCAAATAAAGAATAAATAAAGAATATTCTCAAACTACTTCCTATCAAGAACAGTCTTAAAGGGCGGGTGAGGTGGTAACTCAGCTAAAACATTCTTAAGCTCAGGCTCTTGCTCCAAGTCTAGCTTTTGTTTAAGCTCATTACATTCCATCTCAAGAGTTTTGTAGTATCCCCATTTTAAGATTATCATTGTTAAAGACTGGAACTTGAATTCAGGCCAAAGCGTACTGACAAACTCAATGGTGCAATCATAATTACACTGCCATAACATGAAATCACTCAATCTGGAGTGGCCACTTGTTCTAACCAATATATCTAACGGAGGAGTATCAGGGCCGTAGTACATGTTGTGGGTCAAAACCTTTAAATCAATATCTTCCTTGGCAATTGTACCTTCAACCCTTCCTTGGATGGTTTTTTTTATGGCATGAACTATGTCGTCACGACTGGTATAAGGAAAGCATACATTCAAAACCTTTTTGTTTGCTTCAGTGTTTGTTCTAGCTTCGATAATTTCCAAGTCTTTCAATATATCATCCGGAATCATCGACCTGTTTCCAATGATCCTGACTTTGATTTTGTTGATCCTGACGTAGCTTTCTTCATTATCAGATAACAAGATTAGTTTTTCTCTCAATAAATTAAACAAGGTATCAATCTCTTCTTTAGATCTGTTGAAGTTTTCAATAGAAAAGGCATATACAGTTACATGTTTTACTCCTAAGCGATAGCATGCATCCAATACTTTGACCAAGGACTCTGCACCGGCAGTATGGCCTTGCTTCAATGAAAGATTGTTTTTCTTAGCAAAGGTTCTATTGCCATCCATTATCATGGCAATGTGATCGGGAATGGGACCTGTCTTTAGGATCGCTATGATTATATCTTGAATAAACGCTTGGAAGTAGGCGAGGATTGGAAAGTTGGATAATACTTTAAACAATCCGTTGAATGAAATCAAAGACATGTTTTCTGGTTAGTTCAGTGAGTTTTGGGGATTTTTGGAATGGTTATCAGTAATGGTATCACAAATGGTATCGATGTGAATATCGGATATGTTTGTCAGATGTAGGGTATCAGATATATAATCAGATAAACAAATTAGTTGTGATGTGTCAGTTGTGATATGTCAGTTGTGATGTGTCAGCTACTGTTGTTGCTTACCAATATGTTGCAGTTATGAAGAATGTCTATATATCACTTGTGACGAACCAGCTCGATGAATTTCTTGTATAGACAAGGAAACTAGATTATATGGTGTATCTGGTGTATCAGACAAAAGTTACGGTTCAATGAATATGATATATAAATTAAATGATGTATCCGATTTCAATTTTGATTGATCGTTGGTTGCAAAAAGTGTCGTGTGTCGGAAAACGACACGTATTGAGTATATTTAATAGGACCAGGAGTGGACGTTCATACAACTACTAGATAGCAGATTGGATCTGTATTATAACTTTATTATAAAAGTGCTAGATTCTACAAGTGAATTGAAGTGCTTTAGAAAGTTACATAACCAAAAACCTATTTAACAGGTGTATGTCCTAGTCTAAAAGCACCCTATTTTTAGGTAGGTTTACTCGAAGCTGTCCAAACTACATAACCCATTCTTTCAAAACCCCCACAAAACTCAATTGCAACCCTGGGTTTCCTGTTGCTTCCGAAACCTTTTGGATTGTTCTACAAAAGTCGTGCATTGGTTGCAAAAATGATATGATTTTGGATTCTAATCAGGCAAGATGTGAGCAAAGTTAGCCCACTTACACTGCACAAATAGTTTGGGATCCATAGGTTCTCTGTGTCTGGAGCATCCATTACTTCATGAAAGAATATAATTCAAGAGTTGGGCCCCAAAAAAGCCCCTGTGAATGCTGTTTTAAAAAACTGCCAACGAAAATATGGACCTGAACCATTTTCGCTACAATTAACCTCCCGACATCCGGATCCCCAGAAACAGGTTATTGTGAAAACTATATAATTTGCAGGATTTGTTGCTTACGCCATTATCACGTACCTATTCATTACCAGCTTGGTTGTCAGTACTTGTTTGCCTAACAATTGAAGGTTCCCACAATTACTCCGCTATTTATCAAGAGATTCAAAATTTTGAAAAACCGAAACATAAATACGCCACTAAAAGTCGGAACTACCCTTCATCCCGTGTAGTTGTGCTAAACCATTATGTTAATTCCATCTACCAAAAACATATTCAAACAAAATCTCAATGTTTACAAAATGAGAAATAATTTTATGTCCTTCATGAAGAAATCAATCGACGACTCAGATTCTAGAAAGAGACAGAGTAAAAGAGATGAGAACATTAGAAAGAAGATAGAACATGACTTGAACAAAAAGAGACGTAATGTCAATTCCAATTTCAAAAACAAAAAGGGAAAACCTGGAACTGTGTTGTCACTTAGACCTTCAATGCCTATTATTTGCAAGAAATCCACCACTGTTTCGGAGGTGAGTCAGATCATGGCTGCGAAGCGTGAAAACTGTATTTTGGTTGTCGACGAAGACGGTGACTTGGTTGGAATCTTTACTGCTAAAGATTTGGCATTCAGAATCGTAGGTTCTGGTTTGAATGCTAATAATGTTACTATCGATCAGATCATGACTCCAAATCCTTTATGTGTTTATTCCACCACTCCTGCCTCAGATGCATTGACTCTAATGGTTGAAAAGGGTTTCAGACACTTGCCTATTATTGATAACGAGAATGCTGAAGACGCTGGAGAAATCGTGGGTATTTTGGATATCACCAAGTGTTATTCCCAACAGATGGAAAAGTTGGAAAAATTGCACCAATCCTCGAAAAAGCTTTACGAGGCCTTGGATAATGTGCATTCCCAGATCGGTGGTAACTTCCAGCAACCAGAACAGGTTTTCAAGTACTTTGAGAACTTGAAGAATAAAATGGATGGTCCTACTTTAGAATCGGTGTTGGATAGTTCCACGGTCCCTGTATACTGTTCTATCAAAACCAACGTATACGAGGCTACGGTATTAATGAGGGAAAACAAGACTACTGCCGTTTTAGTGAAGGATTTAGATGGTAAGGTCAATGGTATTTTCACTTCTAAGGATGTGGTGTTGAGAGTGATTGCTACAGGCTTGGATCCTAAGAACTGTTCTATCATTAGGGTCATGACTCCACAGCCAGATATGGCTTCCAAGTATTTGTCTATCCAGGATGCTTTGAGAAAAATGTTCGATGGTCATTACTTGAACTTGCCAGTTGTGGATGAAGAAAGGGATATTGTTGGTATCGTAGATGTGTTGAAATTGACCTATGCCACCTTGAATCAAATCAAGCAAATTGATGGTGATTCCATTAATGAAGATATGCATGAAACAAATGATGCCACCAACTCTGCACCAACTGAAGGACCAGCCTGGAACAAGTTCTGGACCTCGCTTAACGATACTGATTCCTTGCACTCAGATACAAATAGTAACCCTGGAGTTTCCGATACCGTTCCTGATGTCACACCATCTGAGTTTCAATCGTTCAATGTTGACATCAAGCCATCTGATTCCATCAGTCACGTAGAATCACCTCGAAAACTCATGCTTCAACAATCATCCATGAACATTACCGAATCTGCTTCAATTATGACAACTGACAGCAACCAGTTTATCTTCAAATTCAGGTCTCCTGGTATTGATAATAGGGTTCATAGGATCCTGGTTAATTCTAACGATGGAGTAGAGAAGTTAAGATCATTAATCGATGTCAAATTGCATCCAAAGGATTTCGAAGTATTACGTGTTCCAGTTCCAACAGCTGCAGATAATGAAAGCACCATCGAAGGGGATTTTGAAAAATCCACTAATACACCTAGTATTGTCACAAGTAATACCTTGGTAGAAAAATATGCTATCAGCTATATTGATGATGAGGGTGATATTGTGTCGATTACATCCGATAACGATTTGATTGATTGTATTGGTATCTATAAACAATTGAATGCTGACAAGGCAGACTTGTACTTGCACAACCCACATGAACCGGCGGTGGTAGAAGCCAAGCCCAGAAAACCAAGGAAATCAGACTTGATCGAAGGTGTTCCAAACGAGATACTACTTCCAGGAGCAGTGATGATTATAGGCTTAAGTGCAATCATTGGATTTGCATTTAGTAGAAAATAAATAGCTCTTATGATGTCATCTCATAATACAAGTATAGACAATGGTTCGATTTATACAGTTCCTATTTACAGTTATAATTGACTTCTGGCCTCCTCAATTAATTTCTTCAACTTCTTCTCCTGGTCAACTTCAGATAATTCCTGGTTCACATACACATTAGGAGCAGAGAAGTCTTCTTGTCTCAAGTTGATATCGTTAGGGTTTCTTTCGTGTTTGAACTTCTTATTTATGACATTCATTACTCCCGATTGCAAAAGTTGCAAGTTGTGGGATTTGGTCAAGGCAAAGTCTGGAATCTCAATACCTAATTCACTCTGCAAGGTCTTGGTCAAGTCGAATCTGAATCTTAAGTCTTCCAAACCTACCTGTTCCAATGAATCGACTGAGATCTTCTCGTTGTTCAATTTTTCATAGATCGACACCAATAACTTAGACACCTCTTGTTCTGTGTATGACTTTTCAACTTCGCTCTTAGCTAACACTTTGGCTTTCCATTGCTTGATCTTGAAATCTGGAATATCTGTCTCAGCATTGAACTTCTGGGTGTTTGGTGAGTTCTTCTTGTTCAAGAATACGATTTTTTTGGTACTGTCCACCTCAAAGTTGTCTTGATCCTTTATAATATCTTTTTTCACTTTTTGTGGAGCTGGAGTCTCCTCGCTGCTCTTCTTCTTGAAGCTGAACCAGTCACCTAACACAGAGTACCTTGGTCTGGTGGTGTGCAATAACCTCACGCTCAAGTTACTTGGTTTAATCATTGATGAAGTGAAAAGTTTTTTCGTGCGATTTTCTACTGTCATATATTCGTTACTATTTTACTCTATGTTTGAAGAAGTGTAATGCTACAAGTCCAATGAGAAGGGATACACCTATGTTGACCTCGTGATTGCTTAATTTGGCATCCAGAATTTTTAGGTTTTCAACCGGGGAATTTGGAACCAGCAAGTCTTTTCCTACAAGATACCCATCAAACACATTCAATTCTCTAGGACTGTTAAAATCCAGGTTAGTGATACTTGGAGGTAATTGGGACGTGGTAGTAGGTGTTTCTGTTGTAGAGGGTGCGGAATCGCTGGCATTTGAGGTATTGGAGTTGGCGTTGGAACTTGAACTGGAATCCGGATGGTTGGTTATCTCAGAAAAGCCTTGATCACACCAACCATTCACAGGTAAACAACTAATGTACTTGCACCAGCTACATCCGTTGGTTGCGGTAATCTCTTTCTTACCGAAAAAGTTCTTAACCAATAACACAAAGTATAAGATTATCAATACCAACAGCAAGGCACGAACTCCACACCACATGTAAAATCTGCTTGGAATTTTTTCTTCAAAGTTGTACAAGGGATTCCAGTTATTCATAAACACTTGCATGGTAGATAACTTTGATTGATATGCAATAATACCTTTCTTATAGACAAAAAATGAATCCTTGAGCAATAATATCGAGGACACCAAGCCAATCGCAAACCCTCCCAAGTGACTGAAGTTATCCATACCTGGTAATAATCCCAACACTAAACTTACAACAACCTCTCCCACCATAATCGATATGAATAGTCCAAAGTGTTTGGTTCCGTAAATGTTGGCATTTTTCTTTCCGCTGTAAATGAATAAAACAAAGTTTGTTGCAACAATTCCAAATAACGACCCCGAGGCACCAGTGGAAGCAATACCATTGGGAGTGAAATTGGTACCCAACAAGAAACCGCCAATTCCAGATAATAAGTAAATGATAGCATATTTAAGAATTCCAATGTGTCTTTCGATGGTGAAACCCATGGAAATCTGCAACAACAAGTTGAAAAGGATATGAAGAAAACCTGCGTGCAAGAAAATAGGTAAAAACACTCTGTACCATTGGTTAGGTTCGTATCTGTCGTCAACTATTGGTATACCTGACAATCCACACAACTCGCTGAGGCTACAAACATTTGTGTCTATAGTGGTGGAATTTGGACATGGATATCTGACAGTAATGTCGTCAGTTAAATTGGCTATTGAGTTCATGCATGGGGTGTAACGAGCTCCCATGTTTATAAGAACATAGGTAGAAGGTCCTAGCATGGGATTAAAGTATGGCTTCGTTTGAAAAGCTGAGCCAGTAAGTTGAGCCATCTTCATCAATTCCACAATAAAAACAATCACCTGGATAGCCGTGACAAGAATGCTGAAGTAGGGAAGTCTAGTATAGTGAAATCTTGGTAAGCTTTTTAGCTGTTTAATTCTTTCCCTTTCGTTGTGCTTCAAAAGTTTAGCTTCGTTATCTGGGATTGGTGGCTGTGGTTTCTCATCATCGAAAGGACTATCAAAAGGATTACGGTTTTCCAAATCGTATCTGTTAGGATAATAAATCTTGTTGGAAGCCTCCTGGGCAGTAGATGGTTGACTTGGTACATGGGGTAGCGAGGGTAACGAATGGTTATTCGAGTATGGGTATTGTTGAAAATTTGAGTGGTTCAAGTTGTTCATTTCATAAGAATCTTTTTCCAAGGTATTAAATGGATTTACGCCGTAGTTTTCTGCTATATCATTAGTGTTATACTCTGTTCCATTGGTTTCTTTTTGTCTGGTTGCTGTATGGTCAGGTTCTCGAGGTGTGAAGTCTAATCCCAGGTCGTCATTTTCAAACGCATATTGGTCAGGATAAGGAGCCACTTTTTCGTACCAAATATTATCGGTAGAGGGATTCGAGTTCAGCATGAACTGCCCTCTGCGTTCGTTGTTTAGGCTCTCGTAGTCTCTTGATGACATATCTTCTGAATAAACACCTGAATGTAAAACTGTACCTTGAAATTCTTGGATTCGCGATCCTATTGTTGATTATGTCAGCGGGTAATTGTTATGTAAGGGGTTTGATTAATATATTTATGTTCTAATGCAAGTCAGTTGTTATTCTTAATCTATTAGTGTAAACTAATGGAACATATAAGTATGATATGTACTAGTAAAAATTGATGATAGCTCGTGCCAGGCATCGAATTCCAGTGGGTTTGTGTTTCCAAGTACAGCCTGAATGGCCAGAGACAGCAAGAGTATTTCTAAAAATAACCATATATTACGTACACCTATTAATTAAGACTTGAAGATAGACTCGTTGGATAAAGGATCAGCATCCAAAATTTGGTTTCTCTTTCTGATCTTTCTGTCCAAAGCATC
Source organism: Yamadazyma tallmaniae (assembly GCA_030569655.1). Classification (NCBI taxonomy): domain Eukaryota; kingdom Fungi; phylum Ascomycota; class Pichiomycetes; order Serinales; family Debaryomycetaceae; genus Yamadazyma; species Yamadazyma tallmaniae. The sequence continues at coordinate 180,449 of JAJMLL010000008.1, read as the reverse complement.
CTTGGATCTTTGTTTGGCCTGGTCAGCTGCCTTCTGCTTCTCTTGGGCTCTAACAACGTTAGGACTGACGTATTCTTTGTTTTCATAGATCTTTGGACCTCCGAAAGAACCTTCCAAAATGGTGATCAAAGTCAAAACCATTCTTGGTCCGATTTCAATCAAGTTCAAGTCATCTAATTCGGTGGAGTCCACTTCGCTTCTTTCCTTAGTTTCCAAAGATTCGTTAATTTGGAAGTTCCTAATCCAGATTTTACCATCAACAATAGAAAAGGTCATAACGTGGTCAACGAAAGGCTTGGACTTTCTGGCATTTGGTGGGACTCCGAAGGTGTGAATGAAAACTTCCTTTAATAATCTGTCGTGGTCGGTGGTTTCAAAACTCTTGTCAAAACTCAAAATAGGTCTGGATCCTTTCAAGCAGTTACCAATGAAGTTCAACTCGTTCAAGGTATGCAAGTTTTGGATATGAAATTTGAGAGTTGGTCCATTAGGTGGCTTGGAAATCCACAAGTATAAGTCCTGGTGCTTTCTAGCTTCGAAGAAGAAGATATTGTTACAGTTGTATAATTCAGCAATCTCGTTTAATTGGTACAAGTCTTTCTTGGAATCGAATTTTGGTTCTTTTCTAGCGTGTGGTAATAATTGTAACAAGTCTTGAATTAAGTGACGATGTCTGAAAGTAACACCTCTGGATGATATCACCAACAATCTTTGTCTGTTTATATGCTTGTTAGGAGCTTTAGTTGTATCCTTCTTGTTTTGCAATGCTTTGAAAATGGAAGACATCTTGATGAGTTTGAATTTTTTTATCTCATCGCAGTCTTTTTTTTCATACAAAATTTAATATGGCACAAGCATCGTTCACTCTGATTCAGGTGTAGATTCGACAATTATCGATATTTTAGTGGTATTTCTGGTATTTCGGTAAATCAAAAGAGTTTGTTATGGTCACAGTTCAAAAAATGAAAAAAAGGGATATAACTAACAGTATCTACTGCTCAGGTGACGATTTTACGTATATATATTTTTACATGATAATCAACCAGCTGATAACCAGTCAATTTTCACCACAAGAAATCTTCTAACGTTTCTATGTATATGTCCCCCCATCTAAACTCATCTCTAACTCTAGCTACAATTCAAAATCAGCAACCCCACAGAGTCATGTTTTCGAAAACCCAAACATACATATGAATAAAGTAAGCAAATCTATGCAATTAGATTATCTAATGCTTCAAGTTCTTAGCCAAAAACTCTTGGATGAACTTTTCTTCTTCTGGAGAACCAGCGTTCACTGGTGGGTGCTTTGGTGCAGCTGGACCCCATGGCTTTGGTGCAGCGACAAAAACAACAGCACCTAAGGTGGCCATAGCCAAGTAGTGAGATGGGACAGATCTACCCAATATAGTGTATGCAGCAGCCATTATCAAATTCAATAAATAAACGCTAGTGTGAATCTCAGTGTTGAAAAAAAACCAACTACAAAATGAGAATTGTGCCTCGCACTTCAACATTTTGATTGGTTCATTTGTGGTTGCAAAATAAGTTTTGCAACATTTGATGGTTTGTGAATACCATTAATTGGCAACAGAGAAAGTAATTGGTTCAGGTAATAGATGAATGGTGCATCTTTTCCGGTAAACCCTAACGCTCCCAGCAAATTAGCCATCAGTGGACTTGAGATTAGTGAACTTATGGGTTCGGTATCGAGGTATCCTCCATTTAAGCACAAGAAGCCCAGAATGATCTCTCTAGACAGCATTGATGATGCTATTGATAGGCTGGTGGTAAAGAAAAAATCATTTTTTCAGAAATTCAATGAAAATTGTAGAAGAGTTGTGAATTTCACAAGAAACAAGAGCAGAGAAAATAAACCACAAAAAACCAATAAAAATCCAAAGCCCTTGTTCAAGGGTTTGGAGATAAAGGTTATCAAACACAAGAAGCAAACAGATCAAAGGTCATTAAAAAAGTGGGTAAGTGAAGTGGCTGCCTTTTCTACTTACCCCAACTCTCAACCCTACTCCATTGATAACTTGAATAAGTACCAGTTAAACATCATTGACAGCAATGAAGATGAAGATAGCTTCTACAGTGCAAACTCGATAACCTAACTGTCGTCACCAATACCCATCAGCAACCTCAAGATTGTTTGGGTACCTTAACATCCCCTCTCTTACCTAAGTCGGCGAAACCCAAAACATTCCCAACTATCACACTTTCACTGTGAAAACCTTGTTCAAGTTCCTGTGCATAGCTCAGGTAGTTAGTTACTATTCCTCGTAATCCAGGTACCTCGATAGATCTATTACGTAAGCATGTACAGTGGTTAAAATCTTGAACTCCACTCCCTGGATTGACTTGTTATTAGGTGAATCAGCTTGTTGGCACGGGATAATAACCTCCGTACCAAGATTCTCCAGTGTTCACAAGAGACTACTACCAATCTGTCACAATTTATACTTGCTATATTCTATTATATATTGAACCGTTGAATAAACGGTTTTTAATTGTCATCAAAAAGCGCAATATCTTTGGTCCACATTGTTGTGCCGGAGAACTTTCTGCTACCACAATTGGCTGTATCAAAGTGTTTCCCGTTTTATATTGTCTTTACACGCACATTGCAAGCCTCTCCGCGTTCAATTTCCTTCTGCAATCTTCATATTTTACCTGCTGATCTGGTTTGCTCACAAATGAGGTTGGAAAACGAGAACTTTCTTGCGGTAAAAAAATCCCTTTTGTCAAACTAACAGTTAGTACAGTAATATACATCGCTGTTAGCTATAGAGGACAGAGACTGTACATACCCACCCAGAAGATCGCACTGGAACCGCACCTACTTTGTATTCTTTCACGGCGACACCGGTGTAATTGATATTGAAATTATTGTTTGCACTTGTTTGTGGCACTTTCGAAGTTAATTCCTTTGCACTATATTGACTCATTTGTTATATCCAATCGCCAGGTATACCTATCGTCAAAATCCACCAGCGAGGTCCACGGAAACTTGGGATTATATAAGGCTTGTTTTTTGTTGTTATAGCCATGGAATTAAGGCAAAATCTCGAGTTCGAGTTCTTGGACACTGCTATAAAAAGGTTAGAATCCTTTTTGCCAATAGTGACTGGTCACACATTGGTAGAAGTGGAATTGAATCCGCAATTTACTTTTACAAGGTCCTTACTCCTCAATAAAGTAAACCCCAAGGCAAATGCAACCGTCACTCATTGCTTCCAATCTTTCTGTAACATTTTGAACCAGATTGCCAACAATAACACAAGCAAATCAAATATGACCACCTCAAATACCATTAATGAAAGTTTTAAACTAAGAGACCTAGATGACAGGAGCTTGGCGTCCATCTTGATAATCCTAAAAATATTGGTCAACATAATACAAAAGTATTGGGAACTGAAGTCAAACTTAAGCAACTACAAAGAAGATAACTTCTCCAATAATTTCGAGATCTTGAGCAACTTTTCATTTTTCTACTATTTTGAAGCTCCTCATTCCTTGAGTCCAAGCCTGATATCTTATCTTTTAAATACTTTTGTCAACTTACTAAGTGGAGAAATAATAAAGAAAGTCATAAATTTAATACAAAAGAGACCAATTGATGTTAATAAGTATTACTCAAATGTTGAACTCGATGATTTTGACCTATCAAGCATTCAAACATCAGACGGGGACTATTTAATTGGAGAAATAGATATCAATATCGAAATTTGTTTGCGGTTTATTTCGGCTGCAAATCCATCCAACTATTACAATTATTTGCTTGAAAATTTTTTCAAATATTGCAATTCAAGAACCCAAATGAATCCTCCATCTACAGCTTCGTTGTCATCTACTTCCACAGTTACTACTACGAGTGCTAGTGTGCTGGAGACTAATTCAATATCAACTGGTCAAGTAAGTCCAATGGCAACCTCCTTAGCTGTCTCACAATTCCCAAGATACACCTTGTCAAAGTACAGCCCTTTGGTTAAATACTTTTTTTATACCAAAGAAAATGGTGTACCAATGGCCAAATGTATCAATAAGTTTTTGGAGACTATGAAGAATAATATCTGGAAACAGATAGTTTTAGTATTCTATACAAATAGTGTGAGGGACCAATCTTTGGCGAGACCATGGGATTACGCAAACATTGTTGAAACCAACGAGGAAGCGATCCAACTTTGCAAAACAAATTTTGACCATATATGTAGCATATTTGAAGAATTTCCACATCTGGGAGTCAGTTCTGTTATTCAAAGTTGGGCAGCTACTTTAATACCGGTAGACTTTAAAGAGTTCGACAACAAGAAGCCTAACAGGTTAAAACTCAACTTCAATAAGAGATTAAAATTCCTAAACAATCTTTTGAAAGATGCATCAACACAGTCAAATCTCACCTGCTTCAATACCTTGATCAACTATTTCCATTTGGCAAGCCGATTTCCTCCAGTGTTGCACGGGCATCCCGTCTACCGATTTGCAACGAATTATTTGGATGAAACGTATGAAAATTTGGTTACAATCAACTTGGCAAAGTATACCTCCTCACCCATAATAAGCCACGAAATTACTCGAAGTTACGATAACTTGATAGTCAATTTTTTTACCACTGCTATTTTATTAAAACCAGAGAAATACATGAAAATCTTGATGAAAAAGTTCAGCGAGTTGAAAGACAACTTTAGGGATGTAAGGGTCGTCATCAAAATTATAAAGTCTTTATCGGCATTGGAATTAACCAAAGGTTATTTTGATTCAATTATTGAAAAAATATCGCCACTGTTGAAGCTAATGGTCACGAACGCATCTAAATTGTTGAACCAGCATTATGACAGTAACGAAAACTCTTCAATTTCCGTCAGTTCTCAGTCATATTCTGACAACATAAGCATACATTCAAACTCGATGAACTCAATATCCAACATTTCAAACTCGCACAGGAAATCAAGTTTTAGTGAATTATCACCAGCAGCTAGTAAATCCAGTCAAATTTCAGTACAAGAAATCAATTTTGAGGAGTTAAAATTGGCTGGAAGCTCCATACATTCAAACTCGAATTCGTCTCAGAACACCCACCAAAACACTGCTTCAAACGTTGGTACTGGCAAAGGTACAGCGACTGGTACAGGTACCTACTCAAATTCTACTGTAAACAATCCGAGATTATTGATGTACACAGAAGAAACCTTAGCTGATTTGTACACGATATTTGCTGCAGTTCCCAGTTTATTCTTTACAGATTTTAAGTTCATGAATGTTGAAAATTTCAATAAGGACGAAGACAAATGCAGATCAAGAGTTAGTAAATTTGTGCATGAAAATATCGAAAGTTTGAAAGCTGGACTTCAGTCAAAGATTTTAAGTGATTCAAGCAATTACAATAGTAGTAACAAAGAAGACGAATTGTATTTATACAAGTCTACATGTTCTTTGATTCTTACAATAGTAGATGCCGATGGCCCTATTGTTGGTAATTACAACGATGTTTCTGCTTTGAGCAACTACTTGACTTGTAATTACATTATTAAGACCATATGTGATTCCTGTTTATCATTATCTTTGTCAGATTCCAGATTTAAGTCAAATTTAATATTCTTGAATGATTTTATTGGAAAGCGTGAAAGATTAGAGGAATTAGTTAAACATAATCCAATTATTAATGACTCAAAGACACATGTCGACGATCGCATTATAATAAATTCACTTGAAAGAGTATTATTATTGTCGTTATGCACCCACGATGTTCAGTTTTATAACATTGCCAAAGAAACCATTCGTTGGTATTTGATTTTAGCAAATTCTAAACTCCTAACAAAAAATAGTACGTTTCACTCAAATTTGACCAGCACCTTTGAGAGGATAGCTGACGACAATCAAATTTTTACTGGTTTTGTGTCCTTGCACAAGAGATTCAGGACTATTTTGAGACAAGCAAGGCCTACAAGATCCTTGTATCAAATTTGGTTAATCATCTATAAGAGGTGGTCTGATATATTGGATAACTCTAACTTGAACATCAACGAGGAGAATTTACTATTCCGCCATTGTACCGGATTCTTGGTGTCGACTTCTGGATGTTTTATTAACGATGATTTCATTAATGAAGACTTGGACCTTAAAGCGAAGTGTGAAAATTATGTTGCTGAATTTTTTGATAAATGCATTAGTTTATTGAACAGTCAAGATTTGATAATCAGAGTGATAGTGAGGGATATTTTGTCTAACGAGTCACATCCGAAAGTTTACAGGATTTTATCAAACAAGTTGATCGATATGGTTACAAATTTTGAAGAAAATAAAATTGCTACCGAAGAAAGCACTCTCTTCACTGAACAGGTTATAACAATTATCACTTCAATGATTTCTGTGGATAACGATGGTGCAGTAGTTTTGACAGTATTGTTGCCGGAGATCTGTATGGTATTCATCAAAGCCATCAACATCGTTGACAATGCCATCAGTTCGAATAGGTTGAAATTGAGATTTTGTAAGTTGGCTATTGCAATTGAGTCGAATAGAAATAGGTTATTATTGGGCGGTGGATACAAAGTCAGAAATTTTTATGCTAAAGCAATGTGTGAATGGTTGGAACAAGCCGCTATTTTTGACGAAATGGGCCAACGTTACGTTTCTACTGGCCAGAGTGCAAGTTTAAGCAACCAAGCCTCCAGCCCTAGTTCAGCCCAGAATCCAAATCCAAATTTTGATTTGTCAGGTAGTGGAAGCAACGAAGCCATCAAGCCTTCGCATTCGTCTATTGTAACCAACAAATCAGCATCAATAAAGGATTCAGAAATGATTTACATTAATATTGATTTGGCCACTGAAAGCTCCAAGGCGTTATCATTACAGTTAGAAAACTTGGTTCTTGAGATCCCAGAAGGCACTTCAGAAGCTGATTTGGCAAAGCATAAAGATTTAGCATTTGCAAGTTATTTTTCTTTATTCTATAAAATATTGACTAAATACACTTCTGTGAACTTGAGCTCGAGTTTGGTTAAATCCAAGTTCAAGATTCAATTGGTGGTCGATAATGTATTGAAATGTGTAACAAATTTATTGCAATATGATACAGATATAGGGTTGCAATTTGTGTTCCCTTTGGGATATCATGAAAATAAGAAGATAAGATCTTTGTTTTTGAATGTTTTTGCAAATATGTTGTATGAAAGAAAACTAACCAGGCAAAGAGATAGAGACTATTCAGATGCAACGTTGTCGAAAGTGAAATCGATTTATGACATTCAAAGGGCTTCAAGTGCTATTGCAACGAACTATAACCATGGTCTATTTGCTAACGCTTTGTACGGTGTTTATGGCCACCTTAAAGAACTCGATAAGATTTTTGATGTCTTGTTAATCGAAGAAATCAATAATGTTTCTAGAACATCCGATATCTTCAGAAGGAACAGTATCTTGACAAAGCTATTAGCAAAATTGGCAAAGGACGAAGGTATAAATTACTTAACTTTCGTATTGAAAGATTTCATTAATGAATTTACTGAGAAGGATATAATTTTTGATGTTGAAAAAGAAAGTGAAATCGATTCTAGTAACCCTGAACTATTTGTTCAATATTTAACCAGATTAGTAGATTTGATTGCTAATTCATCTGAGAAAATGCCAATGTCCTTCAAGTACATCTGTTCCGAGATCTTTGTCAAGGTTAGCGCAAAGGTTCCTGATTCAGGATTAATTGCAGTTGGTTCCTTCATATTTTTGAGATTCTTTTGTCCAGCAATTATAAGCCCAGAATCATTTTTTGAGATTGATGGTATATCCAATGCTAACAAGAAGTCATTGCTACAGCTTGTTAAGGTTATGCAAAATATGGCCAACAAAACTTTGTCATTTTTGAAATGGAAGAGTTTGAATGGTCAGATGGATATTTTGAATGAAGCCAGTGTGAAAATCTTCACTTTCTTGAAAGAAGTGTCTACGGCTGAATGTAGCGAGTATCCATTCCAAGTTGTTTCGGAAAAACCAGTTGCAGAACTTAGATACCTCCATAAATTCTTTTACAACTACTACAAGGACATTAAACAGAATTATTTAGTGAAAGAGCTAACAGAGGAGGAGTTGAGGAAAAGAGTCGAAATTGCAAGAATTTGTGATGGAATGCTTAAGGAGATAGGTCTCCCAAAGCCATTAATGAACATAGAAAATTCTAATAACTTGGCGATTAACATGAAGAGCTTTGATAATAACCCACTAACATATAATGGAAATATGGGGTTGAGTTCTGAGTATACCGAATTTATGACCAAGATGGCTGAAAAGTATGGCGACTTGGTTTTAGATATCTCACTTATTCATAATGCTATTTTCCACGACGGTTCTCCTGTGGTAGTGATGAATTTGTCAAGTTTGGTATCTATCGATTTTGATGTTGACTTACTAATTTATAAATTATTCGAGACTACCAGTCAAGTTTGGGATAATAAGTATTACTTTGTTTTTGATTTCACTGGCTTTTCAACGGAAATGCATTTGTTAATGAGATATTCACATCTTTTGAATACTTATGGACCCCCACAACTATTCAAAAACTGTTCTAGAATTTATTATTTTAATATCCCCGTGCAAGATATTAATTTGTTTTTGAATATTGTGAAACATTCGGCAGTAGAAGATAAAGAGGCAAGGACAAGGGTTTACACATATTCTCATTGCGATTCCATTGAGATTATTTCATCCCTATGCTTAAGTGACGAAACAATGGCTATAACGAGGGACAAGAAAGTTGAGTTCGATAATTGTAAGGTGCTAGATAATAAATCTCAGACTTTCAAACCAGCAACATTGAGAATCGGAAGATTGTTCTTGTTGTTATGTTGGGATGAGTTTGTCCCTACCAATCATGAATTATGTGCAACCAGAGGTTTTAGGCCTGTTGAAATTTTCAACTTGAGTGATATTTCTAGATGCGAGATGACCAAGACTAGCGGTGCAAATGATGAATTCACAATATATCTTTACAATGGCTCCAGCATAATAGTCAGATCGGCTGAAAGACTGGAGATTTTGAGGTTTTTGTACTTCACAACATCTAGATTGCCTAAAACATTTGCGGAAAATGAAGACAAAAATCCTAGAACTTCAAATACTTCCAATTTGTGGTTTGGAAGATTATTCAATTTGGTATTCCAGAGTTTGTTGAGTGATAACTATGACGTAAAGACTTCAGCATCTGGTTTATTTGCGTCAATAGTAGGCTATTTTGACATTGACTACCATATTTCTAAGGAACATGCTAAGAGCATAGCATATCCAATCAATTCCATTGATTTCATAGTTGCAATATCAGAGCATTTATCCACCAGGAACCCTCAAATGACTTACAGGTTTTTGAGAGCCTACTTTGACTGTTATGAAAAGTTGTCCATAAATCATAGAATGGATGCCATATTGTATGTGACTCCTTGGATAAAAAATATTGTTGATTATATCTTCCTAGAAAATGAACAACTAGGCCCGGATAGAGTTGCTGGATTGATAAGACAGTTTTGCCACATCTCGTCTATCAACAAGGCAACAATTTCTGTTATCAATGATTACATATGGAAGAAATTATTTTGTGAACCACTTTTGGTGCCAACTTTGGTGGATGAAATTGTTACTTTTGCAATGGATAACAGAAATGATGATCCTGACTGGAGTTTTATCATTTCAGTTTTCACTCCTTCGATTGAAATCTGCGGAGAGGTAATCAACCGATTGATCAAATGTGTTAATGAAACAAGCAACCATGACTCAGAGATTGCTTCAGAGTCAAAACTATTTGAGATAATGATTTTGGTTAAAATTTCAAGTTCGTTATTTTTTGATTCGTTCATTTATTCCCAGATTTATGTGGCCGATGTGTTTTTCTTGTGCACCTTGTTCATTGATAACCCATCGTTGGAATTTGGTCGTGATTTACAGAAATTAGTAATCAACACTATTGAATCATTCTTACACAAGCCTGATTTAAGTTCTAACGAAAAGAAAGTTGTGGAGGAAACATTGACTTACTTTACAAGTCAAAGAGCAAGAATGTTGTTTGGTTTAACAAGAGAGAAGAATTCCAATCCATCCGATATTGGACAATTGTATAACAAAGCTGCCAGTTTTGAAACTTTATGTGACTATTTGAATGAATTCATCACGGTTTTAGGGTCAGCTGATGATAGGTCGGGTTGGAGGTCAAGATGGGGATCTTACGCAATAGATGTAGCGTTCAAGAATTCCTCTATCTTCCAAGTTCGTGCCATATTGGTTGTTGGTATATTGTCAAAGACAGGTATTAATGATCAAACTGCCTCAAAAGTGTTAAGGTTGATGAGTAGATCAAGATTGAACAACTCGTTAGAATATATGACAAGCAGTTTAATGGCAGCTGCAAGGATATTCGAAGGGTTACCGGAGGATTCGATGTTACCTTCTATTATAATCTGGCCACAGATTTATTTTGGAATGTTGAATTTTTCTTCGTTATACCAAGCAAGTATTATGTGTTTGTTGAGTACTTTGCTCAAAAATCTTCATCAAGGCTCAGGTTTCATCAAAAGGATATTTGAACAAAGAAAATACTTAAGGACATCGATCGAAGAGTTTGAAGACAGCCATGGATTTCATATCAAAGAGGGTAATTTAGTTGCATATGTATTCTTCGTGTTTACTCAGGGTTTGAAGTTGAGTTACAGTAAACACACTTCATTACACTGTCTTAAAGAAATCTTCAAGACTAGATATTCCTTGGATGAAAAAGGAGATTTCGAAGTTCCATCAGGTGTTTTGCCATATTTACTATACATATGGTTATCCACAAACCAAGAATCATTTGATGAATACTTGGGAACCACTTCTTATGTACCAAGCGAATGGGTTGACTTATCTCCATACAAGATTCCAAAGGTTTTACTCGATTACATGTTTTCTGATTTGCCATATGCTAAAATGACATTATTCCATGCATCATACTTCTATGCTACAGATACAGTTGAAGAAAGATTTAAGACTAAGTTTCTACTTCTATTTGAGAAGATATTCGAGCAGAGTCAGGAAAAAGGATTCATGGTGTATCATATTTTGAAGGAAACCATGCAAACATCATTCATTAATAGCACATCTATTGCCTTAACCCAAACTATTGCTAATATATCACAAAAAGTCATCGATGATGGTACTTACTCGCAAGTTGAATACTCTTCACGTGGGGATGACTTTTTGAAAGACAATGATCTCATGATCATGAAGGTATTTAAGTTCAGGAAATTGTCATACTTCTTGGAAGAAAATGAAGGAAATGCTAAGTTGATTGAACGAGACAACAGAAGATTGGCAGAAATGATTTATAGAAGTGCCTCATCTTATGTTGACAATTCAAGACTCGAATATTAAAAAGACGGAGAAAACAAACTTAACTACACGCTAGTAGGTGAGATTGTAAATTAAAATGCATCAGTTTATGATCTATGTTACAGAATTTAGTAAATTTTGTACTTGAAATAAATTTACCTTTAATGCTTAATCCTCAAGCTTTCCTCTATTTCTTTTCTGTACAATCGGAAAAGTAACATAGTAGCTCTTGCATCCTCAACAGAAGAATGCTGTCCATCCTGGATTTCGATTTTCAAGAAGTGCTTCGTTAAATTCTTCAAACTTGGAGTTTTACCTTTTGCGATTGTTCTAAAAGTTTTGAATTTTGTGGTATCTCTTACCATGGCTTTAGGATGCGATAAAAACAACGCATCCAAGTCGTGATGCACCGCATGACCAACAAGTATTCTGTCTTGCAACAACTTTGCCGTTTCATTCTGTGCTTCTTTAAATGAAATTGCATTCTTAAGATGTCTTGGAGTAACACCACTAACCCAGGTTCTAAAATCCGTCACTGTCTGTGTAGGCTTCACAAATTTGTCATAAAGCGTATATCCGTAAAAATTAACTATCGATACTCTAGCCAACTCACTTTCCTTTCCTTCAGGGCCCACTCCCACAAATTCACAATCGATAGCCAAGTATTTTCCTGGTTGCTTCTTTCTGGTTTCGATAGATCCACCTGAAATAACCATTGTTTTTTGATTCTCCAAGTCCTTTGCTGTTATATCACGTTCTTTGGACCATAATGTGGCTTCTATAGTAGACATTGATATTTGGTTGCATGGACTTTTGACTTGTTTTATTTTGGTATCTTCTTTTGAATGTGATTTTGATTTATCTTTTATTATCGTCTTCTTGGATCTATCCTTTTTACTAACAGTCTTAGGTGCCACCAGCTTCTGTAGCCTGGCCCAGTTCAGCGATAAGCCTGCCATTAAAATGAGATGAGATGTTTTTCGCAGCACTATAATTTGTGATATTATGTTTATTAATGATTTGTATGAATCATTTCTGAATTATATACCTTAGAGATCCAATTGATTTTGTTTATAATCTCCTCACATTCTAAAGCATCAACTGCTTCTAAATCGTACTTTTTCTTTATTGTTGTAGAATCCTTTCCTGGTTTCTCAATCACTATTTTAAAATGATTTGGATTCTTGCTGTTCTTAGATTGCTTCAACTTTACTACCTGAGTAATATGAAACGAGCTTGTTTTCACCATCGAACTATTGTAGTAGTTAGAATAATTGTAGTGATGTAAATGTCGATGAGCATGCGAGTTGCTCTGACCCTGAAGAAATGGGTTTTCATCTGGATTCTTCAAGTACGCCTTATCTTCAGGAGGTTGCAATCTGATATAATCCCCGTCAATGATCAATGCCTTTTCAATTTTGTTCAATATTGTTGTTTTCTTTCTCCAAACCTTCCATGTAAAGTACTTGGCGTTGTTACTACCGTTAAACAAATCGACATTCATGTCTAGAATATCATCAAAAAACTTTCCAGCTTTGTTTCTACCTCCATTATTCTGTCCAGGCTTAGTATTTTCAACAGCTCCGGTAGACATACGTCTTACTAGATTGCCAGCCTTTGTTACATTGGACTTGGTGACGTTTTCAGGTGAAATACCACTGTCAAGACGAGTGAAATCATTTTTCAGTGGAGGAGTAATTAAATACATGTTAACTGGAGAAATGGTGTTATCAATTTCAGAATTAAATTTGACAGATGCACTTCCAATCAATGATTGTACTGGACCGTTCTTGGTTGGAACAAGTTCCATGGTGGTCGATTCAACCTCTCTAATTAGTTCATTATCATTTAGCAACCGTTTAATTGAGGTGGTAAAGTTTATCATATCAGAATTTCGTTTTAATGTAAAATCATTATTCTCATTCTCCAAAAGCTTTTCAGCAGTAGGCAGAACCAACCTTAGCCTAAAGTTTAAAGGGTTCAAATTGTGCAGGCTGCAGAAATCATAAATCACCTCTTTGACTGTAAGGTTACTATCAAACTCAAACAAAACCGTTTCACCATTGACTGAGGTTATCGTTAATTGAATCATTTCCTTCTGTTCGCTGGTACCATCTTCCACAGCTTGGCTATCACCACCAGTAAAGCTACCATCTCTTCTACCTGAATCCTGTTCAGTAGTTCGTTTACGGTTATATGCGATCATATTTTGTTTGTACTCTCTGGAGAGAGGACTTTGAGAGTGATTCTTCTTGAGTTCCTTATCGTCTTTCACCTTACAAATTGCAACAAGCTTGGGATTATTATAAGATGAGAACAATCGAGTTCTATCCAAAATTCCAAAAGAGCCAAAGTCTTCGCCATCTTCATCTGTCAATTCAATTCTCCAGTGATTTGGATCGAGGAACTCATAATCCATGGAAGCTTTATACTCGTCCAATTGAGACAAACATAGTAAAATATACCCAATGCAATCTGAAATAGCAGTGTTGGTGCTTATTGGAATATTAATTAAAGCAGGCTCTTCTGCTGGTCTCACATAAACAGTGACCTTAACATGGCTATCTTCATCTGCTACAAAAGAATAAAAATTCAAAGGGTTAGTATCAGCCGATTTGGATCTAGACTGGATCAATGAACTTAAATTAGAAGTAGTCACTGTAGATTTAATAGTATCTGGTTCAATCTTTTCAAACACTATCTGTGGCTTCTTTATCCACAAAGAAGAGCTTGATTTATTGAGATTCCAAATACTTGTTGACAACTTATTATTTTTGGTTGGTGCTGTGTTATTGAAAGTTGTGTCTGCAGTGACTTTTGAGCCAGTGAGTCCAAAAGAATTTGTGGCTGATGTTTTCTTATTATTTGATGGGCCATAAGAATAACCATCTTCATCAAACGAATCATCCATCAACAACGAAGTCGCAATTATGGAATCGGTTTCAATATCCGTAAAGGCCGAGTCTAGAGAGGACATATCCTCTTCTTCATCAAAGTCATCGTCGTATTCATCTTCGTCATATTCATCTTCGTCATATTCTTCGTCTTCGTCGTCATCTGTGATATTATTCAAGGATTCCTTGCTGTCGAGAGTAAGATCTGGATTAAAGTCACTTGTTGAATCAGTGTCGGTAATATTACCATTATTTTGAAGCTCTGAGTTGCCATCGAAACTATTGAGTGTAATTTTTTCGTTTTTGTTTCCTTCTGATGGCAAGAAATCAAGATTATTTCCATTGGAGATGGAGGAGGGAATTATTTTCTGAGTGGAGTCACTATCCATATCACTATCAGTGACATGATGGTTCAAACCACCGTTATCAGCGACAGTTTCTAATTTGGTGGTAGTGACAGAACCGTCACTACCGTCACTAATAATACCTTCTTTTTCACTGTCCTTGTGGAACAATCGTATAATATTGTCTCTTACACGTCTGGGATTTATAGTCTGGCTATATTTCAAATCATTCTTGGTTTCTAGTTTCTTATCGTTGACCTCGGCAAAATCAGGGTTGCTGCTTTCATCTTCCTCATCAGTTATATTGTCATTCAAGCTATCATTATCATTACCTTCGTTCACTTTATTTTCAGTGTTATCTTCATGAAAATTGTCTTCTTCAGACTTTTCTTCTAAAATGGAAGGATGTTTCTTCCTTCTTCTTCTCCTTCTGACCTTCTTGGCATGCTTAGCCTTTATCACTTCGTTATCATTTCCACCTAACAAGCATATTGGAGGCGATGACAGCACTTGGAACCGGTCAAATATCGCTCCATATAGTTCTCCGTGTAGATCACGTTCATTGGGAGTAAGCATGTTGCGTAGGTCACTGTCATTGGCAAACAGTACCAAATAGGAAGACCGCAAATGTGAAATCAAGTGTTCGCTATCTAGCGGAAATGCCATTCTGTACTATATAAGCATGTACTTTCGAGCAAAGCTTAGTCCAGTATCACCGAGCTGTCTTAATTGTCTACTAACTGCCAACTCCTCACTATATGCTACCAGAACCCACACAACCGTGTTTCCAGTCTCCTTCACAAATTCCCGGATCAAAAGTGCGCGACATGTTTGCTTTTGAGAACAAAGAAATAGAACACTAACGCTGAAGTATTGTTAGTGAAGTATTGTCAGTACAGGAATCATTCACTGAAAATAGAGCCTGGAACCATATATCAGCAGTTCTATAAAGTCAATTGTATTGTTAGATATATCACAACGCTGAAGTGAATAACGCAGGACACCACAGCGTCAAACTTCACCAATCTGGATAAAGGTTTGCTCAGTTATTAACACCCATTATTCCACTTTTTGTTTTCACCTGTAGAACATGGACGGTAACCAAAGAAACAACTTCAGTTCCAGCTTACAGGACTTGAATGAGGATATCGATAATATATTTAATAACTACGCCAGCAACAACACCGATAGTAGTGATACTATAGACTCAGAAACAAACCAGGTCCAGAGAGGATCAAGACATATTTACGGGTCTGCCTTAAACACTGGTTTTGGTTTAGCCACAGATACTAGCTCTGAAAGCGTACCCGTTGATTCCCATACTCGCGGAAAGCCTATCAAGATTGATAACCTTCCAGTGCATATTTCGTCACGACTTTCAAGCATCAGGAACAGTCCCCAGATAATTCGAAGTGCTCCACAGACCCCCAGATCAGGCTCGTCGTGTGATTTTAACTCTATTAAGCCACAGGCGATGTCCAATAGTGCATTGAATATTTTGGATACTACTTTGGAAAAAGATTTCAAGCAAATGATGCTTTCCAAAAAAGTGGTGGGATCCACGGATGCACTCAAATCTGTACCCTTAAGCGAGGGAGAGACCACAAACTATGAAGAATCTACTACCAACTACGAAGAAAGTGACGAACAGTATGATTCCGACAGTGAGGCTTATGGTCAGGACATACACGACTCCGAATTATCAACAAACCAAAATGACGAATGGCACGAAAGAGGAGCTGCTACAAAAACCATTGAAAGCGATGGGGGATACAAGGTCATAAGACGTAACGTGCAAGATTTTGAATTAGGTAAAAAATTGGGTGAAGGTTCCTATTCAACAGTTGTGCTAGCAACCGATAAAGTTACCTCTTCCAAATATGCTGTCAAGATCTTAGACAAGAGACACATTATCAAAGAAAAGAAAGTCAAGTATGTTAATATCGAAAAACATGCATTGAATCGTTTGAGCAATAGAATGGGAATCATATCTTTATATTTCACTTTCCAGGATAAGGACTCGCTTTACTTTGTGTTGGACTATGCTGAAAATGGAGAGTTGTTATCTTTAATTAAGAAATACAATACCTTGAATGAAGACTGTGTTCGATACTTCAGTGCACAGATTTTGGATGCTATTAAATTTATGCATGACAATGGAATTATTCACAGAGATATTAAGCCTGAGAATATTTTGTTAGACGATCAGATGAGAATTCAAATTACTGATTTTGGAACTGCAAGGCTCTTGGAAAAGAAAAGCGATGATTCTCAAGAATATCCGGTTGATGTGAGAGCCAAATCCTTTGTAGGAACTGCTGAGTATGTTTCTCCAGAATTATTGGATAGTAAGTATTGTGGTAAGCCTGGTGATATCTGGGCTCTTGGATGCATTATTTATCAGATGATAGCTGGTAAACCTCCCTTCAAAGCTGCAAATGAATACTTGACTTTCCAGAAGATTACCAAACTTCAGTATGCCTTCAGTGCCGGGTTCCCTAAAATTATTAGAGATTTGATCGAACAGATTTTAGTCTTGCAGCCATCTAGAAGGGCCACTATTCCTGTTATCCAGGAACATTACTTTTTCCTGAGTATTGATTTCGATGACTTTGAATCACTTTGGATGAAATCCCCACCAACACTTGGTCCTTACAAGATGTCGGCTAAATCAATGATGAAAGTTCCTGAATTAACAAAGTCCTATTCTTCTCAAGCAGTACCCATTAGAAGAACTGTTCCTGAATTAACAAAGTCCAATTCTTCTCAAGCAGTACCCATTAGAAGAACCGCTCAGGCTGCAAAGAATGGAAAGAGAGTTGCAAGTCAACCAACATCTTCAGGTGGTGCCGTACAAAAGAAATCGAGTCAAACTGGACCTGCAAGTAACCTTTTGAACCCTGCTAGTGCAGCTGCATTTGTTTTAAACAAAAAGGATCTGTCACTGGATGCTGATGAAAGCTACGACGAAGAACCAGCAACACCCGCATCCAAAACCACATCAAGAAATGGCAATGGAACACCTTCTCATAGCAATAACCGGACTCCATCAACTCCACAACCAGAATACATCCCAGGAACTAACATTTTAAGACCTACTATCAATTCACTTCATTCATATTCAAGGACCTCATCTAAAAAGAAAAGTATTCGTGCAAAGCCAAAGTCCAAGACTTTGGAAGTTACTCCTATCACCCCATTAGAGGTTGCATGGAGTGCTTACTTGAAGCATTCTGACGAAAGAATCTTGAAGATTGGACCAGTGATTGCTAACAAGGTCTCTACTGAGTTTTTCGAAAAGAAGTATAAAGGATCAATCCATGATTCACCATTGGGACTCCAAAATAGAAATAGGTCAACCACTAGCTTTTTATCCCAGGTGGTCAATGGAAACTCGGGATTAAGAGGTAACCAGAATACTAATCAGGTTGATAATTCTTCTAGTTCAAACATTAGTAATGAATATGAGTCTGTAATGTCAGAAGGTACAGAAACAGATGCAATTATCGATTATTTTGTTATTGAGGAAACACCACTAGCCACTCCAACTAGTGGCGAAACTCCAGACTTAGTCAGAACAGATTCTAAAGAAACTTCTTCAAAGGAATCGTCAAGGCTGTCCAAATTTTTGAAAAGATTTGGTCTTTCAAACGTGGCCTCAACTTTACAAGGTAAAGATAAAGCAAATGGACACAATAACAGTAACGGTAATTCAGCAGGCACCAGTGACTCCAGTTCCCACCAACATCCACTTGAAAAAGCAAGAACTTGCACAATGGTAATCACTACATTTGGGAGAGTGTTGATTTTCTTCAGAAATGACCCCGATGCAATCTATCGGTTGATTAACGAAATTAAATTAGATTATTCCTTCATTAGCTTTAAGGAAATCATTGGTTCAAGCAATACCAAACTTTCAAGACTAGTACCTACCACAGGGATGTTTGCTATAGTTTCAAAGTTGTCAACATTTACCTTTGAAGTTGAGAATTACGAAATCCACCTATGGACCGACTCTTTGGCAAAATCACAAACTAACCAGTTCGAAAGACTCGTCGTCGAGAAGAAGAAGCTACAATCACCGAAGACGAGCCCAACTTCGAAAATTGCTTCACCGAAAGTGGCATCACCAAGAGTTACATCACCTAAACTAGGCTCACCTAGGTTGGGGTCACCTAAGCTTCCATCGTCGCCAAATTTGGCAATTAGGGCTGCATCTCCTCAATTAATGGAGTCCCCTGCATTTGAAAGCAATGCAGTCCACAAGACACATTCTACCCAAACTCATAACAATAGTGCAGGACATGAAAGAAACAAAGAGAACCTGGGGAAACCCGCAAGCTTAATGAATACTAAAATTAAAACTAGAACATCCGTGAAAAGAAAGCCTCCACCACCAGTACCACATGTGACCAAAGGCTTGGATATGTCTACAGGCTTATCACAGGAGAATGGAACATTAGCAGCGGCTCAATTGGCAGTGTCTAACAATAGCCATATTACTCCTACCAATAATCGAAGAACAAGTTTTTCAAAGGAAGACAAACCGTCAAACATAGTGTACAAGAGCACCACCAAACCAGGTGGAATCACTTCCATGAACTCAAAGTTTTTGGCTAGAAGCCAACGTAAAAAATAAATATACACCATTTATCGTTATCTAACGTTTGGCTGCAAAACCAATCGGTAAAAACGCAGTCACGTACTCACGTGAACATGAATGTCAGTTTCTCTTGTCGCGCATCTGTGCACCAGTACTTTCGGTACACCTTCCTTATTCGTCTAGTGTTAGTGCGACCTAAGGTCGTGCGCCACCGTTTTATACTTGAAAAATTATATCTCAAAATACTGGAAAGAAAATTTTTCAGATTTTTTAAAACCTTTCAATTAATAAAGATGGTCCAATTTGTTAAAGCAGGTACATTTGGTATGTAAAAGAAGTCAATACAGAGTGGATACATAGCATGATGCGATAAGTAGCAGAAAGCATGTGCTAGGGGTTTAGTTCATTAACAAATCGAAGAGAAACTCGGCAATCATCAAGGAGATGCCTAGAGCAACTACAGGCAATAATACATTTGATTAAAACGTCAACAGATACATCGTCCGATGGTATTTCATTACTTCAGGTCCTCAAATAGTCCAAGAATTACAGAAATACAGTGTCCCCTCTTTGAATCCCTCAAGTGAAAATTTTTTCAAATACTAACAAATTTTAGCTCTTGTTGTTCGTGGTAGATTCGCCGGTAAGAAAGTAGTCATTGTCAAGGCACATGATGAAGGTACCAAATCTCACCCATTCCCACACGCCGTTGTCGCCGGTGTTGAAAGATACCCATTGAAGGTTACCAAGAACTTGGGTGCTAAGAAGACTGCTAAGAGATCTAAGGTCAAGCCATTCATCAAAGTTGTTAACTACAACCACTTGATGCCAACCAGATACACATTGAAGAAGAAGGACACTTTGGTTGAATCTTTCAAGACCGCTGTCACCTCTGAAGCTTTGAATGAACCAACCCAAAAGGAAGAAGCCAAGAAGGTTGTCAAGAAGGCTTTCGAAGAAAAATACCAAGCTGGTGAATACAAATGGTTCTTTACTAAGCTTCAATTTTAGATGTCGAATTTTTTTATGTTTTTGCATAATGGAATAAGCATTTGTCCTGTTGTGTGGAGCGTGAATGAATTTGAATATAAACTAAAATAGAAAACTTCAGAACTATAAAAGAAAATGAAATTATAACTAATTATCATGCATTGGGTTTTAAAGAAAAAAATACACAATTTTTAATGATCTTTTTAATCTTGTGTAGCACTTCTCATGTATATTTACTTGATGTATTTATAATACTACAAATTCGTATTAGCTTTGTTTGTAGTAGTTTTTGTTTGTAGTTTTTTTGTTTGTAGTAGTTTATGTGGTTTTTATGTAAGGAATTTTGGTTGAGAATTTTTCTGACTCAAAAAGGATATCACCTCATTTGTACAACATCAATAAATACATACCCATGAGTGAAAAGGTTGAAGAAGGAGTCAAGAACTTAGACATCAAGTCCACTGACCAGGTGGTTACACCTTGGGAAGTCGAAGGAGCCGTTGTTGATGGTAAAGACCAAGGTATTGATTATGATAAGTTGGTGCAACAATTTGGTACCAGACATATCAATGGCGACACTTTGAAAAGATTTGAAGATTTAACCGGTCAGGAACCTCATCCATTCTTGAAGAGAGGTATTTTCTTCAGTGAAAGAGATTTGAGCAAGATCTTAGACTTGTACGAACATGGAGAACCATTTTTCTTGTACACTGGTAGAGGACCATCGTCTGATTCCATCCACTTGGGTCACTTGGTTCCATTCATTTTCACCAAATGGTTGCAAGATGTATTTGATGTTCCATTGGTGATTGAATTAACCGATGACGAAAAGTTTTTGTTCAAGCCTAAATTGACCATTGAAGATGTGAAGAAGTATGCATTTGTTAATGCCAAAGATATAATAGCCGTTGGTTTCAAACCAGAAAACACGTTTATCTTTTCTGACTTGCAATACATGGGAGGTGGATTCTACGAAAATGTGGTCAAGACTTCCAGACAAATCACTACATCTACTGCCAGGGCTGTTTTTGGTTTCCAGGATAGTGACTGTATTGGTAAAGTTCATTTTGCCAGTATCCAGATTTCTGCAGCTTTCCCATCTTCTTTCCCGGATGTTTTGGGATTACCACCAAAAACTCCATGTTTGATTCCATGTGCTATTGACCAGGACCCGTACTTCAGAGTGTGCAGAGATGTTGCTGATAAATTGAAGTACTCCAAACCTGCTTTGATACACGCCAAGTTTTTCCCAGCTTTGCAAGGTGCTACTACCAAGATGTCTGCCTCCGATACCACTACTTCGATTTTCATGGATGATACTCCAAAGCAAATTGCCAAAAAGATTAACAAGTATGCATTTTCTGGAGGTAAGGCTACTTTAGAAGAGCATAGAGCATTGGGTGGTGACATTGAAGTGGATGTGGCTTACCAATATATGTCATTTTTCAGCAACGACGATGAAAAGTTGGCTTCTTTGGCTGCTGCCTACAAGAAGGGAGAATTATTGTCCAGTGAAATGAAGAAGGAATGTATTGAGGTCATCTCCAAGGTGGTTGCAGATTACCAGGAAAGAAGGAAGCAAGTGACTGATGAGGTGGCTCAAAAGTTTATGACTCCTCATAAATTGGCGTTGTATGCCAACCAGAGAAAGGTGCCAGCCAAGGTCAGAGAACCAAAGGGCAAAAAAGCTTCCAAGTAATATATTTACATAGACCATAATAATTTTATATCAACTTAGCAACATTCTCTAATATAAACATCAATTTATTGAAGTCTTGGTCACTAGTTTCATCACCTTTGCCAAACCACTTTGAGCCAATTGACAAAACGACATTTTTGGGTTCCCTTAGTTTTTTCAACAAAAGCTTACCGATTTGGGAACCTACGATCTGAATCTTGAAGTTTTTGTAGTCTCCTATTATTATCGTGGGTTCTATGCCCAAGGAATCTTCATGTTCGAAGTTGGACATTTCAGATATGATGTTGATTGATTGTTTGGAGTTGAGTGGAAGGTCAAAAGTTGTGTCGACTATTCCATTGATCAATATGTTTAGTATTATTGTGTCGTTTATTTCAACCTTCTGGAACTGGAAGGGTGTATTGTCTGTGTACGTTGTAGTTATTGAAATAGTGTTCATGTAAAAATATGCGATGTAAGAAAAATCCCCCATTAAAGAACAATAATAGAAATGAAAGAACGAATACAAGATGTGAAAATTGCAAAAAAAGTTGGAATTCAAAAAGTTGAAATTCAAAAAGACTGAATCTTATTCAAAAACAGTGTTTCCTAGATATACGGTGTAAAAATGTAGAAAAAGAGCAACTTCTTAAATACCAAAATATGTCAGCTTGAAGTCAAAACCATAGCTGTCAAAACCACGAAAACTGTCAAACTTCACATTGAAGGGACTACTCATATAAAAAATAGACTGGGAGGCACCTAAACCGCCAAAACGCCATAGTACCAAGTCATGGCTCTCCACAAGCGAATATTCAAAATTAATAACAGATGATGTAATAGGTTAGTAATATTAGTCAACTGATTTATTCGCTGAAAAATTTCTCAATAGTATTTGAACTTACAGTTACTGTTATCCAGGAAAATATGTCTGTATTCACACCTATCCCAGAAGCAATAGAAGCATTCAAGAATGGAGAGTTCTTGATTGTCATGGACGACGAAGACAGAGAAAATGAAGGTGACTTGATCATTGCAGCTGAATTAATCGATCAACAGAAAATGGCATTCTTAGTGCGCTATTCCTCGGGTTACGTTTGTATTCCATTATCTACCGAAAGAGCTGATAAGTTGGAGTTGCCTCCTATGCTTGCTGATAAGACTGATAAGCATGGTACCAACTATACCATCACATGTGACTATGGTTTCAACACTACTACTGGAATCTCAGCTCATGATAGAGCCTTGACTGCTAACAAGTTGGCAGATGCAAGTGCGAAGCCGGAGGACTTTATCAAACCAGGCCACATACTACCATTAAGAGCCAGACCGGGTTTGTTGAAGGAAAGAAGAGGTCATACAGAAGCTGCAGTTCAGTTGTGTGAGTTAGCCAACTTACAACCAGCAGGTGCAATCTGTGAATTGGTTAGAGATGATGATGGATTAATGATGAGATTGGACGACTGTGTTGAGTTTTCTAAGCAACACAACATTAAGTTGATTAACATCAAACAACTTGTGGAGTATATTTCGTGATTTCTGACTTCTGACTCTATTTTAATGTATATAATGTTACAATCGATCTATAAAAATATTTATTACTATTATACATATAATACATCAGCTGTCATTAGTCAAAATGGCACTCAACTTCGGCATGGAAGTCTGCTTATCAATCTTATGGTCACTTTCTTTCTTATCGGTGGATGAAGATGGCGAGTTAAGCAAGTCCTTCAAACTGGATTTGGAGTCTTTCACTGGGCTTTCGTCGTTCAACAAGTTAATGATAGATGGTTTCGCGTGCAACACCTGGTTATCGCCCACTTGAGGCAATACACGTTGAACCTGTTGCGGTTGCAATGGTTGCATTTGTTGATGTGGTAGAATTGGAAGATGGGGCTGGATTGGTTTCAAGTGAGGTAAGTGTGGAAATTGCATACTTTTTAGTGGTTGCTGGTAGCTATAGGAAGGCATCGAAACTCTGTCAAAAGTTCCCATTATTGGCCCTGGTACATGTGCTGCCCCATTTTGTACAGTACCATCAGTCGAAGGTGAAGTATTTGGTTCTGTCTTGACTTCAGTTGCATCCATAGTCTTTTCTTCGGGTTTGACTTCTCCAGTGTCTGACTTCTCGTCAACAAGCTTGTTCCAGCCAAACTTTTCACAGTTTCTTTGATAGTAGTTTCTTACCATAGTTGCAGTTTTCGTGGTCAACTTATCCGCAATTATAGTCCAGTTGTTTCCATGATCTGCTAATAACTTAGGGAACAAGCTGGTTTCTGTGATTGACCAATAGCTCGAAATACCTCTTTTCTTGTGATCCTCATCGTTAGCAACTGAACTGTTGCTGACCACATCTGAAGTTTCAGTTGCGGTTTCTGTGGAACTCTCAGAACGCTTATTAACTGGTACCACTGGTTTCGGATCTTCTTCCTTTTTCTTTCTTTTCTTATCCTTTTCTTCAAAATGAGGAGCTGCAGCTCTTTTTCTACGACCAGTATCGGTGTAAAACTCTTCAAATGAATCTGCACCCGAGACTGGGGCTGGAATAGGCAAGGTAATTTCCTCAGGCTTCACTGCTTCAAGTTCAGAATTATTATCACTTTGAGTAGCTGTAGAGATTACTCCATTTTCACTAGCATCAGCGACTGATTTAATTTCTTCACCACTCTCCTTAGAAACAGGTTCAGCCTCTTTCTTTTTGGTTTTCTTCTTATTGAGCTTCTTTGTGTTCTTTTTCTTGTGTTGGAGGATCAAGTTTTTATAATTGACTGCTTTCTTGGTGATATAATAATGAATGACACATTCTCTAGTAGTCCTCAAACCACCCATGAACCTTGAAATATAACCAAACTTCTTAGGATACTTGATAAACCCTTCACGAAACAAGGTATGCTCTTCGTCGGAAAAGTTATCTTGAAACTGGGTGTGAACTCTTTTAGACCACTTCATTTTATCGGTTACGATATTATTCGAATCATAGTACTTCAATAACTCAATATTGTTTCTGTCGAGCTCCATATCTGGGACCTTTGCAGACAACTTAATTGCTTTTAAAATTGGGTCTTCGTCATCTTGTTGAGTCAAAGTTTTCAATACCTCTTCGAATTCAGCCTCGGTTGTTACTAAATCACCATGCCTACCAGACCTTGATCTACGAGGATTGCTGGAAGGAGTACCAAAATCGTCAGGGCCACGTTGCAAGGAGTTATCAAAGTTGATGTTTGGAGTGGTGCTTCCAACTGGGGTAGTAGAAATACTAGAGTCGTTGTCCAAGTTTTTGATTCTAACATCAATCAACTCCAACTCGCGTTTCAGTTCGTCATTAGGAGGATACAAGTACTTCAATTGCTCAGTCATGTAAACAGCTTTTTGCGCATATACCTTTGCATATTCCTTTTGTTCTTTCCATAATTTCAATTGCAAAACCTTCACATTTCGCTGATTTTCTCCGAAAAAATTAACGATCTTTGGTTTCTTCAAAAAGTAGAGTCTCAAGTTCCTGTTATAAAACGGATATTCCTTGAAGTCAGTTGTGGTTTTGCTGTACTTTTTTGGAGCCTTTTGTTGGTTAAATTCAGTGATCAAGTCTTGGTACAACGAATCTAGCCTGTTCATGGGAAACTTACAGACCTCATCAGAAGTTATTGGTTCGCTCAACTTTGTGGAACCACTCAGGGAAATAGTTTCAGCTTCTTTAGACAGATATTCTGTCTTTACATCTTTTGCTTCTTCGAATTCCTCACTAGGAGCAGATTTATCAGTTTCGTAGTTGATCTTGTCCAAATCAAAGACTGCCAGTTCATTATTCTCTGTATCCGAGGCAATATGGCTATCTTCGATGTGTGATTCGTCGTCTTCCATGTCATTACCTTCATCATCTTCGTCATCCTCTTCATCTTCATTGTCATCATCTTGTTGCATGTCGTCATTAGTATCATTAATTTCATTAATCTCATCATTATTTTCGTCTTGTTGGTCTTGGTCTTCCTTGGAACCCAAAGGAGACTCAGTTCTTTGTTTTGGTTCTATGCCATCATTTTTCTTGAAATTATAGTCATTGAACTTGGATTTCGACGAATAATGATCCACTTGTGCATTAGAAGGCTTGAAGTATGTTTTGCTAGGATAATAAGTATCAGACAACCTCTTTGAGTTCATCAACGAACTGTTTCTTGGTCTATCTTTTCTTATTGAGTTAGATAAAGATGATCTATTGTTTCTAGGATAACCTTTATAAGGGTCGTAGGAAGTTCTGTTGTAGTCATTCGACTTAGCATCCCGTTTGAAGGTGTTGTAGGAGCCATAGCTAGGATAATTATTGGTGGGGTTGTACTTAGAATTGTAGGAACTGTAACTGGAATAGCGTGGCCTGCTTCCCAGCATATTACTGTTACTTGCATTTGATACCGAGTTGGAACCACTGCCGTTAGCCTCGGAATATGAGTTAAACCCGTTCAGGTGTAGCGAGCTATTGCTGTTCGTTCTGGATGGCCCTCCAGCATGCAACGAGGATTCTGCAGGACCTGAACCACTCAAAGTTCGACGCGGATAGAAGCTCTTACGCTTCTTGTAGTCATAGTCGTACCTATTTCCTCTTCCCGAGGATGACATGTTGTGTTTTGTGGTCCTTAAATAAAAATTTTCGCACTTCTGTTGATACTTTTTTTTGTTGGTAGCAAATTCCAGGAGCGAGTATTGAAGAATTGAAAGACGAAACAAGCGTGAGATAACTGGAAAGGTTGTGATTGAAGGAATCAGGGGGGTTCGATTGAATATAATAACAAGTTTAAGCTTACATAATACCAATTACGTAAGACACGACAATGTCGTTTTGTTATTCAAAAGCTGTCTCTACTCTGCAGAACAACCACGACCCATGCAGAGTAGAACAACAATGAACCATGTAATGACAATTTGTCCCATATCTTAAAGCAAACACATCCAAGCCAACAAACACGTCGAGCAAAAACACAGAATACGAGTGGGGCAACTGTACAAATCGCAACTTTCTCGGATTTTTTCATTACCGACAATATAAATGGATTTAGATCTTGATTTTACAGTGGATTTTTCAAGCCAAAACTACATCGACGGGTTCATCCATCAATTCTTATACGCTTCGATTCCAGTTTCTTTTGCTTTAGGTTTTTTTACCCAGAATCTCTTGTACTTGATTTTCACATTTGTGGTGTGTATTCTTATTTGCACAGCCATTGTGTTGCCTAGCTATTCTAAATACAACGAAAAGAAGGTGTCGTGGTTGAAATTTCAATACTAAAATGGCATACAGCAGTTCCAAGGACCTTTTTTTGGGGTTTGACTTGTCAACTCAGCAGTTGAAGATTATAGTCACTGATGAACTGTTACAGCATCTTGGCACATACCATGTGGAGTTTGACGCCGAATTCAAACATAAATACGGCATCACCAAGGGTGTGGTGTCGAACGAAGACACAGGAGAGATCTTGAGTCCTGTTGATATGTGGTTGGACTCTATCAATTATGTATTTGATAAAATGAAGGCACATGGATTTCCGTTTGATAAAGTTAAAGGTATCAGTGGATCAGCTCAACAGCATGGATCTGTGTTCTGGTGTAAAGAAGCCGATGATTTGTTGGCTGGTTTGACTGCTTCTGATGACTTGGCTTCACAATTGAACCACGCTTTTGCCTACAAAATGTCTCCAAACTGGCAGGATCATTCCACTGGGAAGGAAATTAAGGATTTTGAGGCTAAAGTCGGTGGCCCTGATAGTTTAGCAAAGATCACTGGTTCTAGGGCTCATTATAGATTCACTGGTCTACAAATCAGAAAGTTGGCTACCAAGGAAGACTCGGTCTACGGTAAAACTGCCAGGATATCATTGGTTTCTTCATTTGTAGCTAGTGTTTTGTTGGGCAGAATCACCGGTATCGAAGAGGCCGACGCTTGTGGGATGAATTTGTATGATTTGAACACCAATACCTTCAACGATGATTTGTTGGCTTTGGCATCGGGATGTGATCCTGAAACTGATGGGGTAGACAACACTACCCGAGAACAAGGAATAAAGGACTTGAAGTCCAAGTTAGGTGAAATCAAACCAATCAGTTATGAGGCAGATGGAACCATCGATAAATACTTTGTCTCAAAATATGGCTTCAGTGACGAATGTAAAATCTATGCTTTTACAGGTGATAATTTGGCTACTATTATGTCATTGCCTTTGATGCCAAATGATATCTTGGTGAGTTTAGGTACTTCTACAACTGTATTATTGATTACCAAAAACTACAACCCTTCATCGCAATACCATTTGTTCAAACATCCGACCATCCCAGACCATTACATGGGTATGATTTGCTATTGTAACGGTTCGTTGGCCAGAGAAAAAATCAGAGATGCTATCAACCAAAAGTACAATGTAGAAGACAAGAAGTCCTGGGACAAATTCAATGAAATTTTGGACAAGTGTGTCAAATTCGACAGCAAATTAGGGGTGTATTTCCCATTGGGCGAGATTGTGCCAAATGCTTCGGCTCAATTTAGGAGAAGTTTGTTGGAAGGGGGAGAAATAAGGGATGTCGAATCTTGGGACTGTGATGAAGATGTTAGCTCGATTGTAGAATCGCAAACTTTGAGTTGTAGATTGAGAACCGGTCCCATGCTTGCTGGATCAACCAGCAAGGAGTCTACTCCTGAAGAGGTTTCCGGCGAAGATTCCAAGTTACATAAGTTATACCATGACTTGCATTGTAAATTTGGCGATGTTTACACTGATGGAAAGAAGCAAACTTTCAATTCCTTAACTTCAAGACCAAACAACATATTCTATGTGGGCGGTGGTTCAAACAATGCTTCTATCATCAGAAAAATGGGTTCCATTTTGGGTGCAAACAACAAGAATTACAAAGTGGAGATTCCCAATGCCTGTGCTTTGGGAGGTGCCTACAAAGCGAGTTGGGGGTACCACTGTGAGTCTAAGAGTGCCTTTGTGAACTTCAATGATTATTTGAATGACAAGTTTAATTTCGGTGACTTGGACCACTTTGAAGTCGATGACAGCTGGGAAGAGTACTTTCAAGGTGTTGGAATGCTAGCCAAGATGGAGCTGTCTTTGAAGCATGATTGAGTTTATCAATGTCCTTTTTTCAATATAAAACCATATCAGCTTATCAATATCAAGCTTATAAATATCAATACATATAAAACCACATCTACTATAATTTTTCATGGCATCAAATATATGAAACCTCGAAAGTGAGAAATTATCATGTCAAGATTTGTACGGTTCAATTCGATATCTGGGTTGAAACCACAGATAATCAAAGGGGAGGTCCCAGTTACTGCCAAATTGATACAAGATGCAGTAAAGACAAAGGAACTCAGCGACTTGAAGTCAATACTTCAATCCAATAAGCACTTGATCAGTGATGACGTGAAAGCACATTTAGTGAATGAGATAGCCCATGATTATTCGATTTATTATTTGTTGAAGGACCAGCAGTTTTCAAACCTGCAGTTGCACAAGATCATAAAAGCTAATCCAGGAAGAGTTGACAGCTCCTGGGACTTGTTAAAACGTCATGGTTGCACAGAAGACGTTGATTCAGATGGTTTAAAAAGCGAAGTCATCAAAAGCTTGGTCAGCGGTGAATTTGAACATGACGTAAAATGGGCTAGAATTTTGTTCTTATACAACCTGATGTCTGCAAAGGACCTTGTAAGGGAGGAGTTGTTCCAAGAGTTGAACAAAACTCCGGAGTTGATTGGGTTCTTCAAGTTTGAAAATGATTTCTTGGTCAAGAAATTGCATCAAGATTTGGATCTGTTGGTATACTTGGGTATTTTCAATCAAGTCTACAGAGAAGTTGACTTTGAAAAGATGGCAAAAGGTTTGGAATTGTTAATGAAGAAGAAACTAGAAGTTCCCCAAGGTTTTATTAAAGAATATGCCAGTTTGGGAGGAAACGCTAACCAAAGTACTGATACACTCAAAGAGGTAATAGGATATATCGAAGAAAATAAGCTTGATGTCAATAGCAAACCACAGTCTTTGCTTCTTAGGATGAAGCTCATGGAAGTGTATGGTATGGAGTTGAATGATTTTGAACTGGCATTGAAGAAGTTCTCTTCATATCAAACACATGCCAAGTTTGGACTTGAGATAATCCAGAACTTATTGATTCAGAGTTATTGTCTCAAGACATTCAAAGAAGCAGACTCAGTGTTTTTGCCTATCATTGAGGTATTGATGTTGGAAAAGGTTCCTATTAAGATTGTACAAGCATTAATTCTCACCCACAGTCAATTCGATACCGATAAATCGTTGGAGATTTATAATAAGTACATTGGACATGTTAGCAACAAGTTTGGTGAAGGCTCAACCAGAAGTGCGGCAGGATTGCTTCATGAAGCCATTATTTTATCATTTCTCTACAACAATGACAGAGAGTTTGCCAATATTATTTATGAAAGGGTTTTACAGAACAAGCATATCCCAGATGATGAAACCCAGCACTTGAAAAAGCTTTTCAAGGTGTACGGAGATGCGTTTGTCGAAGATGACTGGGAAAAGGCACGTCCTGTTATCCAACTGTACATAGGGGAGTATATTAGAGGTCTTTAGAGTTGTATACTGTACTATTATATGTAGTGAATTTACTAATATGTAGTGAAATTTACTAATATGTAGTGAATTTACTGATATGTAGTGAAATTTACTATGAGGATTATATGTAAATTTACTATGAGGTTTGAGGTATATGGGTTTGTATGGAATATAAATATAAGCTTTTTAGATAGGAACTAGGACAAGAGGAAGAAACCTTTATGGTTAATCATTTGTGTTTTGGGTCTCAGAAGCCATTCGTACTTTGTGCTGGTAGGGCCTATCGGAAGTGCAATAGCCTGTCAGAATTTTGATACTGTCAGAATTTTAAGGGTCAGAATTTTAAGGGTCAGAATTTTAAAGGGTCAGAATTTTAAAGGCTCACAAAAAAAGGCTCACAAAAAAAGGCTCACAAAAAATGGTAACCTTTACAAACTTACATATGCGTCACCATAACCCACGAGCCCCACCTAACTGATTAAATTGGCCAAGTAGTTGTCCCATATATACAACAATACTTCCAGGGCGAAAATTGAAGGATTATAGGCTCCAATTGGAGTTTTCAAACACTCACCATTCAACCCAAACTGCCATAACCTTCTACAAACCCGTGCGATATCCCGTACCATTTCCCGTGCGATTCCGTACCATATCCCGTGCGATAACCCGTACCATAACCCGTACCATATCCCGTGCGATAACCCGTACTAAAATGGTGTAAAATGGTGCAAAATGGTGAAAATGGTGTCGCATTTTGCAGCCGATGACTAAATGCACATTTGACTCACGTCCACAAACGCAATAAATGCGAAACTTTTCACCATTTAATATTTACTCAAACATATAATGACTGTCACTTTACACTTGAGAGCTGAAACCAAACCATTGGAGGCCAGAGCTGCTTTGACTCCTAACACTGCTAAGAAATTGTTGGAAGCTGGCTTCAAGATTTACGTTGAAGAATCGTCACAATCTACATTCAACATTAAGGAATATCAAGACATTGGCGCTATAATTGTCCCAGAGGGATCATGGAAAACCGCTCCAAAAGACAGAATTATCTTTGGATTGAAGGAGTTGCCAGAAAATGAAGACTTTCCTTTGGTTCACGAACATATCCAATTTGCCCACTGTTACAAAGACCAGGCTGGTTGGGAACAGGTGTTGGGTAGATTTCCTGCTGGAAACGGGGTGTTGTACGACTTGGAATTCTTGGAAAACGAACAAGGCAGAAGAGTAGCTGCGTTCGGTTTCTATGCTGGTTTTGCTGGTGCAGCCATCGGTGTTTTGGACTGGGCTTTCAAGCAATTGAGTGGTGACGACAAAAACTTACCAGGAGTAACTCCTTACGCCAACGAAGACTTGTTAGTTAAGGACGTCAAAGCCCAATTGGATGCAGCTTTGGCCAAAAACGGCGGTGTTTTCCCCCAATGCTTGGTTATTGGTGCCTTGGGAAGATGTGGTAGTGGTGCTATCTCTTTGTTTAAGAAAGTCGGTATTCCAGATGAAAAGTTATTGAAATGGGATATGGCTGAAACTGCCAAGGGTGGTCCTTTCAAGGAAATTGTTGAATCAGACATCTTCATCAACTGTATTTACTTGTCTAAGCCAATCCCACCATTTGTCAACCAGGAACTCTTGAACAGCGAATCCAGAAAGTTGAGAACTATTGTCGATGTTTCTGCTGATACCACCAACCCACACAATCCTATTCCAGTCTATTCCATTGCCACTGTTTTCAACGACCCTACTGTAGTTGTCGAGACCACCAAGGGTCCTAAATTGTCTGTGTGTTCCATTGACCATTTGCCATCTTTGCTACCAAGGGAAGCTTCGGAGTTCTTTGCTGCCGATTTATTGCCTTCCTTGTTGCAGTTGCCAAACAGAGATACCGCTCCTGTATGGGTTAGAGCTAAGGCGTTGTTCGATAAGCACGTCGCTAGGTTGACTAAACTTTAAGTTATTTACTTTTGTATATTTTGGTTTAATGTTACAATTATTCCCTTGTGATAGTAATTTTGCTTTTCTTACCCTTCTTTTTCTTGTTCTTTTTGACTATCTTGTTCATTTCCTCTCCATCACTTTCATATTCCAGTTCGGTGTAATTCTCAGTATCGTCTATGTTTAATCTTCTTTTCATGGTGTCAGCCTTTTCCACGGTTTCAGAACAAACAGCAACACAGTTCAATCTTTCACCACATTCATAAACTGCCACTTGGTCGTTAGTTTCAAGATCCCACACAACGATTTTTCCATCTGACGACACCGAAACCAAGTACGGAACCTCGGATTCGGAGGGGTTGTAGTAATAGGTCAAGTCCTTAATACGGGTGGCATGTCCTCTTAAGCTGATATCAGCAGTCAAGGTCTCCAACTCATCAGAAGCCCCTTTCTTAATAACTTTTTCGAAATCATAAAATTCTATCAAACCGTTTGCAAATCCCACCCCCAAATACTGCTTATGTTTAATAGTTATCATCTTCATGCACATCAAAGTAGTGTTGAACTTGAATCTCTGGTAGATTTTGGCATTGTCAGTCTCATACACAAAGATCTTATTCATCAACCCCACCACAAAATGGTTACCGGTGCTACTCCATTGAACAAACTCTGGTTGCTGACCCAAACTATCTCTTCCTTTAATCTTCAAAACAGCTGCCTTTTTTGCAGTCATCAAGTTCCACAACCTGACTGTGTTATCTTTGGAAACCGAAATAGCCACTTTTCCACTAGGATGGATGTCTAAGTCATTGACTCTATCTGTGTGGCCTTTCAAGCTACCAAACATCTCCCAATCTTTACTACGCCATATCACTATCTTACCATCTTCAGAACCGGACAATAACCATTTACCGATTTTTTCACTTCCAAGCTTGCTTGCTTCTTCCTTTTCGTTTGAAAACTTCAAGCATGTGACAGTACCTTGGTGTCCTAACAAAGTTCCCAACTCCTTTCTTTTCTGCAAATCGTAGATTCTGATGTGCTCATCGTTAGATCCAGTAACAAGGTATCTTTTGGCAACATCTACAGATTTAATCGATAAAGAATGAGCTTCAAAGTGGAAAACTGGCTGGAAAACTGGGGTTTCCGTTAACATCAACGACAAGCACAACAAGTTGTGTTCATAGGAACCAACCAAGATTCTAAATTGGCTAGGTTTCGCCATTTCTTGTAGTTTATCAGAGATGAGGTGAATAAATTTTCTGAGCGCGCACAAATAAATTTTCTGAGCGCGCACAAATCACCGCGCATTTGTGTTTTGATGGACTTATTGTAAGGAAGATGGTCAACCAGAGAACACCATCACAGCACAATTCAACGCTATACATATCGCCGGTAGTAAATAACCGACGTAATGATATGTTCAATACCCCACCGAATCCAAATAATATTTTCGAAAGCCCTGGATCGAATAATACTACCCTGTTTTTCAATGTGGACAGAACTCACGCCAATGACGCTGTAAACAAGAACCAGCCATTATCGCAAGCAGAGAAGCTTCGGTTGTGGAGACACGATGCGTTGATGCAGCATCAGTACAAAACTGCAGAATTTATAGGCGATAAAGTATTGGCTTTGACCAATGACCCAAACGATGCTTTCTGGTTGGCTCAGGTATACTTTAGTAGCGGGAACTACTTAAGAGCAAAGCATTTATTAACATCGAAGCCGGAGTTTGAAAAGTCGGTCAGTTGTAGATATTTGGCAGCATTGTGCTTGATTAAATTAGAGTTGTGGGATGATGCTTTAGATTTGATTGGGGAATCGAATCCGTTCAGAAGAGACGAATTCTATCAAGTGAAAAACACAGACGGCGGAATCAAGTTGGAATCGTCCATGTGCTATCTTAGAGGGTTGATATATGCTAATCAGAACAACTTTGACAAGGCCAAAGACGCCTACAAGGAAGCAGTGCTAGTGGATGTGAAGTGTTTTGAGGCGTTCAATGAGTTGATAACCAATAACTTGATGACTCCTAGCGAGGAATGGGAATTTGTGTCGCAATTGAACTACAGAGATGCTGATGATAACGACGAATTAATCAAATTGTTGTATTCTTCAAGGTTGAGCAAATATTTCAATGCCAGTAAATTCGACGAGGCCGAATCCATTTTAGTTCAGGAATACGATCTAGGGGATAATATTGACATTTTGCTCTCCAGAGCTGATTACTTGTATGTGCAGTGTAATTTCGACGAATGCTTGAGGATATGTGAGAAGATATTGAATAAGGATGAGTACAACTTCAACATTTTGCCTAATTACTTGAGTTGTTTACATGAGCTAGGAGGACGAAATAAGCTATTTTTAAAGTCACACCAGTTGGCAGAAAACCATCCCAACAACCCCATGACATGGCTCGCCATCGGTATCTACTATTTATCCATCAACAAAGTGATAGAAGCCCGAAAGTTTTTCAGCAAAGCAACCCTTTTGAATCCAAACTTTGGACAGGCCTGGATAGGATTTGCCCATACATTCGCTGCAGAAGGCGAACACGAACAAGCCATTAGTGCATATGCATTTGCAGCCAGATTGTTTCCAGGTACTCATTTGCCCAACCTATTCTTGGGAATGCAGCATTTGCTAATGGATAACCTCAATCTTGCAGAAGAGTACTTGAGTGCTTCTTACCAGATCTGCAACACAGACCCCCTTTTGTTGAACGAATTGGGAGTTATCAGTTTCCACAAAAACGACTTGATCAAGGCTGAAATCTTCTTCAAAGAAGCGTTGAATGCATCGAAAAATTTGAATCTGGATTCGAAAACATGGGTTTCAATCCATGCCAACCTTGGCCATGTTTACAGGAAAAGCAATGAGTTGGTCAAAGCTCTAGAGTGTTTCAACCAGGTGACCAAGATCAGTAATAAAAATGACTCCAATTTGATGTCTACAATCGGGTTGGTTCATCTCAAGCTCGGAAACTTCTTCAAAGCCATCACAATATTGCACGAGGCGCTAGCATTACACCCAAGTGATCCCGTGGCCAACGATCTTTTGAAAAGAGCTCTTGAGTGCAACCAGAATTCCAGTGCCAGGTTCTTTGAGTCTTCCACACTCTTGACCGGTTCTGAAACCGACCAAAACTTGGATTTGCTTGCAAAAAAACTAGAAATGGGACACGAATCCAGTGACGAAGACGACGAGGTCATGGATATAGAGAGCGAGTGAACGTAACCCTGTGTTTGGGCTAACCGTCGTTTGCATATATAAATAATCGTGTAATAATATAATCGTGTAGCGCGGATTTTATAAACAAAGAGAGGTTTGTATTTTTGGGAATAAAGAACCGGGATTGATCGTTGAAGAACGTCGTCAAGGCTGATTTAAGAAACCATAGTTCAGTTTCATCATAGAAAGAATTGTATCGTATAATCTAACCCATTCAAAAATGAACACACTAACGCCCTTGGTAAATACAAACGAGCTCAAGGTACTCAACATAAACTTCAATCAGGACCAAGGATGCTTTGCTTTCAGTCATGAACACGGATTTCTAGTTTATAACACAAACCCAATAGAATTGAGGGTCAAAAGAACCTTTCCTGCAAATACCTCCCAGGGCACTGGCATAGGTATGGTGACCATGCTTCACAGAACCAACTACTTAGCGTTGGTCGGCGGCGGAAAAAACCCCAAGTTTCCAAACAACAAATTGGTAATCTGGGATGACTTGAAGAGAAAGAGTAGCTTGACATTGGATTTCATGAGTCCTATATTAAACGTGTTGCTTTCTAGAATCAGGATTGTGGTGGTGTTGAAAAACCAGGTCTTAGTGTACGGGTTTCTGTCTCCCCCCAAGAAGTTTGCTAGCTACGAAACTATAGACAACGAATATGGATTGGCTGATTTATCTGTGAGTTCTGGCAAAACTACCACCAGTGACATGGATAAAAATGACGCTTCAAGTAATTTGTCATCTTCCATATCTTCATTAGCATCTCAAAAGGACAATGTCCGGTACCAAACATTGGCAATTCCAGGAAGGCAGATTGGCCAGTTGCAGATAGTCGATGTTTCTCCTAATGGCCAGGAGAAGAATTTTATCAGCATTGTAAAGGCCCACAAATCAAAAATAAGATGTATTTGCCTCAATCGTTTAGGTACAATGGTTGCTTCTGCTTCTGAAACTGGTACGATTATCAGAATCCATTCCACCCACAACACAGCATTACTTTTTGAGTTCAGAAGAGGTTTGGATAGGGCAGTGGTCACGTCGATGAAGTTTTCGCCTGATGATTCAAGGCTAGCTCTATTATCAGATAAAACCACATTGCATGTGTTTAATTTGACAGCGTCAGTTTCGGAACCAGAAAACTCAAGTGTGCATTCAACCGACATAAAGGCCCAGAATAACAGAAAGCATATTTTCAGCAAACTTCCAGTACCAATTCTCAATAGTTACTTCAACTCCGTGTGGTCCTTCTGTTCAGTGAACACCAACCAGTACCACAACGAGTTTGAAAACAAAGTAAGCACTGACGAAGGAACGATTGGATGGCTGGGAAACGATAGCATAATAATAATATGGAAACACAAGAAGACATGGGAGAAGTATGTTATACTAGAAAAGCACGACAAGGACACCAACAGGTGGGAGTTGATCAGAACCAGCTGGAAAGGGCTCGACAACCCCATGGAGTAGTTCAGACCCTATGTACATATATTGCATTATTTACACGAATTAATAAGGATTTAAGCATAGTTTGTAACTTGACTAATAAAGAATCTCACACAAAAGCTTCTCATATGGTTTCTTCACGTTCTTACGTTGCCTTGGAAAGTCCCTACCATGGAATGTACGCACAAACCTCACGGCATTAGCGTTGTCTTTGAAGTAAATCACCATAGAGTGGTCTTGGTTAAGCGGGTCTCTTATCACCTCTACAAATGAGTTTCCCAGCTTCAAATTATCAGGAAATTCGTAGTCCCACAAAAGCTTAGGAAGGGTAAACTTAGACAAGTTGAAAGGAACATTAGACACCAAGACTGCCGATGCTCTTTCTTTGTAGTTGGTGACTTCTACCAACAGACTAAACACTTCATGTGCCGGAAGCTCACTAGCAGTGTCGTGCCACGACTTTCTTGTTCTTTTCTGTCCTCTATCAGGAAGAAAATACTTGGACGCCATATATTTGAGGCTTTTGCCCACATTTGCAAACTGCAAGTACACTGGAAATCCATTGATGGCCATGTTTCTGGTTTCTAATAAGTATGCAGCAGCATGGGCATTGGTTTTAAAAACAAGAAAGTACTCTTTTTCGAACTCCAAAGTGTGCTTATTACGCTTTTTAATCACCATCAAGTTATTTTCATGGAATTCCTCATCCAATTTATATGTTCTGTGTCTTTTACTAGGATAAATATTGACAAAGTCCTTCTGGGTTATTAGGGAATTAGGACATTTAAAACTCAAGATGGTGGAATTAAAAACAAAGCTTTCAGTGTAACCAACATCCTTCAAGTCTTCTTGGGTTGATAATTTCTTCACGTCGACCACTGCTTCTGCTAATGGTTCTTGTTTCCATTCATTTGTAGCAAGTCGATCCAAAACCGATTCTGGTTTTAGCTCAGCTTTGAATAAATGACTCAGTAGTAGTTCTGAGGTCGACTTCAATTTGGCCTCGTAGGTATTCTGGAATTTGGCCTCGTAGGTATTCTGTAATTTGGCCTCGTAGGTATTCTGCAATTTTCGGGCCTCGTCGTAGGTATTCTGCAATTTGTCTGCATACAACTTTGGACTCAAAGGATCATTTTGATGGTTTTCAGTTTGTTTGATTTGATTTGGGGTCTTAATATCTTTAATTTTGGTTAAATTTCGTACTAGCACTCTTCTGGTTATTATTCTGGTAGCCATGGTTTGCTGGTGTTCTTTTATTGGTTATTCCAAGATTTAGTCCAGGTATATTTATTCCAGGTATATTTATTCCAGGTACTCTGTTACTCCGGTATTATTTTATTCTAGGTACTCTTTTATTCTAGGTACTCTTTTATTCTATCCTCTATTCCAGGTACTCCTTTCCAGGTCTTCTGAGGATGACTTCAATATTCCACGCTACCTGATAGTAATTTCTACCCGCTTCACGTCAATTTCAAAATAGTTTTACTTATCTAAGCCAAATCCTCTTCAATTACCTATTGCACTTCTGACTTGTCCCACTATTCTCAACCCACGTTATCTGCTCTTAATCAAGTTTCAACTGTGCTCTGATTTTCGCACAAAACGACTTCGCATTTTGTTGAACGTTTTTGTGGATCACTCACAACTGGCAACAGACCAAGCACAGGTTTCAAATACAGAACTTTGGTGGCAAACACATCTACTCGTTGATACTACACGCGTCAAAACTATCGGGCTGTTTTTTTCCTGGTTTGATTTGAACAAATTTGTCGTTATCCTGATTCTCGTACTGTTTGATTACTGATTTCACTACCGATAAGACTAATGCCGTCCGAAACCATCTGGTCCAGCAATAAGTCGATATCCAGCACTCCGAGCAACTCAGGTAGTCAGTACAGGAATGTTTTGGATCTGATTGACCCTGAGGTGGCTAAAATCTTGTCCTACAACGACCCCATTGGCGCTAACGGCGTAGGCGAAAGTTTGGTATCAAGAAGGTTGTCATTTAACGATGGGAGTGATATAGATAGCAATAATCGTTTTGGATTGAAGATTGGTGCTTTATCTGCCATCACTGTTCCAGTGGGTGGGTATAACTCCCAGAACCAAAATTCCCCAGGACAAAACCGCCTTGGCTTAGGCACTGCTTCCATAAGCGGAGGCATCGCAAGTAGACACCCTCCTCAGGACAGCTTTTTGCAGAAGTTTAGCCAGGTAGGGGAAGCCACCAGAGATATTGAATTGTCTGGTAACTTCCAAAACTTGAACTTGGAAAACAACAATTCGAGAAGAACCAGTTTCAACTCCCACCAACAGAGAGACATTAAAATATCAGAAGTGAATTTGGGCTCTCCAACTGGCTCTATGAATGAAAACTTGAACATTAACAGGAATTCTCGTCACCAATCAATAAGTGACAAAATTGACCATTACAATAACACTTCACCTATTCCAACCAGTGCTACGTTGTCAATGTCGTCAGGTTTGCAAAGGGATGCTTCTATTCAAAGTCTCAATTCAGACCAAATGTCTGGACAGCAAAACATTTGGAATCCTGCTACTGCTGCTTCTTTTACCCCTTCATTTTACCCTCAGAATAATGACAATATGTACATGAACCAGCCAAGCATGATGCCTCCAACATTCAATCCTTATGCGAATGTCACCCGGGGAGGAGCACCTCCTCCGTTCATGATGTCTCCTTACATGATGGACCCTAGAATGTACAATATGGCTTATCCAATGAACAATGATTCAAGTGCAAATACCGATTCAACTGACTCAGGTGATCAAAAGGATAATTCCACTTTGAAAGGAACTGATTCCACCAATAAATCTAACGATGACGAGCAACTGCTGAAGCAACTGTACAAACATCAACCTGGAATCGGAATGCCTCCTTTTATGTTCCAGTCTTTTAACCCCTACATGATGTACCAACTGTCTCCACCTCCAATGATGGCTGGTGTGTCTCAGACTTCCCCAGAGCCTCCAAAACACGAAGAAGTCGTCAACCCCGAACCAGAAAATGTTCCTAAAGCTAGAGCTGAACAGATCGTGCAAAACTCACCCCCTGCACAAGCTTCTAATAATAAGAAGAAACCCAACGGAAAAAATAAGGTTGTTTCTGGCAATGGTAACAACGCTAATGGGTCCAATGGTGGCCCTCATATCTACCGTTCTCCATTGTTGGAGGAAGTGCGTTCGAATTTCAAAGGAAAAGAGTACTATTTGAAGGACATCTATGGACACGCCGTCGAGTTTACCAAAGACCAACATGGCTCTAGATTCATCCAACAAAAGTTGCCAGATGCTTCCGATGAAGAGAAGGAAGTTATTTTCAACGAAATTAGAGATATTTCCTATGAATTGATGACAGATGTTTTTGGGAACTATGTAATTCAGAAGTATTTTGAGTTTGGTAGTACTACACAAAAGTACGTTTTGCTTGATCATATGATTGGTCATATCTACGATTTGTCATTGCAAATGTATGGGTGTAGAGTTGTACAAAGAGCATTGGAGGCTCTCGAGTTAGATGGGCAGATTAACATTATTTCTGAATTGAAGGACCACGTTTTGATCTGTGCCAAAGACCAAAACGGTAACCATGTGATTCAAAAGTCGATTGAAAGAATTCCATTTGAAAATGTCAGGTTCATTTTGGAAAGTTTGGACAACCAGATTTATCACTTGTCAACCCACCCTTATGGTTGCAGAGTTATTCAAAGATTATTGGAGAATTCTACAATCAATGATCAGAAGAAAATCATGGACGAGTTAAATAGATTTATCTTTTACTTGATTCAAGACCAATACGGGAACTACGTTATGCAGCATATTCTTGAAAGAGGAAATAAGGTTGACAGGGAGGAAATATTGAAGGTGGTATTAGGATCAGTTGTAAACTTTTCCAAACACAAGTTTGCATCCAATGTTATTGAAAAGTGTATCAAGTTTGGAGATTTCCACCAAAGGAAGAGAGTTTTACATGAAGTGTTGCTTGGAAACGAAGATTTAGCGATTGAAGTAGTTGAAGATGACTCGCCTTTGGCTTTGATGATGAAGGATCAGTATGCCAACTATGTTATTCAAAAATTGGTAGAAGCTTTTGATACCAAGAGTGAAGAAAAGAGGTTGTTGGTTTTGAAGTTGAGACAATATTTGAAACAAATTTCTTCCAAGAATAACTATGGTAAACATCTTGCCTCTGTTGAAAAGATGATCATTGTTGCGGAGACAGCTTTAATAGAAGCTGACAACTCGTGAGAATCGAACCGAAAACAAAAGTAGAGTTGGAATGGAAAACAAAAGTAGAGTTGGAATCGAAAACAAAAGGAGATTTGGAAT
The DNA here is from genome assembly GCA_030569655.1 of Yamadazyma tallmaniae. Taxonomy (NCBI): domain Eukaryota; kingdom Fungi; phylum Ascomycota; class Pichiomycetes; order Serinales; family Debaryomycetaceae; genus Yamadazyma; species Yamadazyma tallmaniae. Next base: position 139,028 of record JAJMLL010000008.1, on the reverse strand, counting down.
CGAAAACAAAAGTAGAGTTGGAATCGAAAACTAGAGTTGGAATCGAATCGAAAACTAAGTTGGAACCGTCCCCAAAAACTGTGAATTATAACATTATGTGTTATACTGTAAATATCAAGTCCATTTCTGTATAGTCCATTGTTTATATTATTTTATTATCTTGTTTTATAGCTATATACATTATCCTAGGCCTTTTCTTGTTAATTTCATATTCTCTATAATTTCTGTATCCCAAAGTCCATTACCTACATCCTATTGTCACCATTTACTTCTCGGAGAACTTCGAAATCAATTCTTTGGCAAATGATTCCCAACTACTGTGCTTAGTGATGTAGAATTGCTTCAAAGTTGAAGACTCACAGCCCAATTCACCCTCAGCAGTCAGTATCACCCATGAATCAAACATTGTGATATTTTTCAAGAAAGTGAGTTCATCCAAGCAGTTTAACTCACCTATTGAAACCGTGATAGTTCTCTTTTCCTCAATGTTCTTGAACTTGCTTAGATCAAGAGTAATTTTGGACTCAGCCACATCGTCTTCAGAGGTAACCGAGGAATTCAACTCTGAATTCAATTCCATACTTACCAAATTAAGATCGTTTCTAATCTGATTCAAGCTCAAAAACGAAGAATAACTGGAAAAATGAGTGTTCGAAGACAAGTTGACATTATCGTTCAAGTAGCTCAAGTTGGCACCAATGGAACCTCCAGGGTGCTTGGTGGAAAACATCTTCTTTCTTACCAAAACATCTTCTTCTAATAACTCAGCCAAGGCAAGAATTACCGAATCAGCCATAATCAAAGATAAGGTAGCGGATATGGTTGGAGCAGGAATTCCATGGATTGTGTCTTCCTTCAAATGGTTTGGAAGCTCTGTGTAGAGCAAGGATTTCACCTGTGGCAGCTGAGCCAACTTTGAATTCTTGGTGCAAGTGAGCAATATAATAGGAATGGCTTTAGACACATGAGGCAACAAGCTTAAAAGCTCTGGGGTATTGCCACTTGCTGTGAGCATAAGTATACAATCCTTGTCGCTTAAGACCCCCAAGTCTCCGTGCAAAGCCTCTGTAGGATGGAGAGACACCGATTGTATGGACAATGAATTCAAGGTGGCACACAACTTGGAAGCAATCTTGAAGCTTTTGCCAATACCACAAACAACGATTTTACCACCATTCAACTTGGTAGAAAGCATGATATCCAAAGACTTGAGGGTATTCAACCTTGAAAACTCGTCATTCTTGTATTGGAATTCCAAGTTTGCAATGGCTTCTCTCTGTGACTCAATAGTGTTCAACACACTTGAAAGGCCTTTTTTGATGAGGGAGTTGTATTCCGGGATTCCCATTGTTTGAAACTTAATGTCTTGGATTTTAACTTAAAACGTTGGGAGCAGGGATTTCAACGTTGTTGGGAGCAATTTCAACTTAAGCGTTCTTGGGAACAGGGCTTTTTAATAGTGATGTCAACGTTTGCGCCACACGGCTTTGTAATGTTGCTTAGCCGAGAGATCTAAAAGATAAGCTTCAACGAGGATTTGGGTTCAAAACACAAGACCGACTGCTGGATGGTTATTTGCCACTTTCCAGCAATAACAACAGAGAAATCTAGGGTAGTTTCACTATCGGCTTGTGTTAACTGTGCGATTTTTCAGAATTGAAGTCCGACACACGACCGAGTTGCTACAACGTTGGTATTAGTAATTATTTGAGACGGTTGCTTCAGAAAGACTGTGAGTATTGAATTGGTGTGAATTGTTATGAATTGTTGTGAATTGTTATGAATTGTTATGAATTGTTATGAATTGTTCATTGAATTTAACTGATATAAATTGTGTTAGGCTTAACTGATATAAAGTGATAGGCTTAATTGGTGTAGGAACTAAATTCTAAAGCGGTGTACAACGGATGGTCTGTTTCCGACAAGTATTCGTACCGTCCAGCAGTGTCTGCCACCTCGCTATTTTCGGCTTCGAACTGAAGTTGCTGTAAGAACGATTGGGTGGTGTCGTTGATGCCATTTCTAGATTCCTTATCAGTGATTCTCTCTTGCTTCAAGGTTTCATGGCTTTTAATTGTTCTTTCCTTCAAAATCGTTAGTTGTTTCACTCGGTGTGCCCAGTTGGACACATACAGTCCTTGATGATTGGAATGCCATACATTTGCAAACTGGTTGGCAGTTATGGCCAAGTTTCGGATCAAGCTGGGTAAAATATCTCCACTTATAATCTTAAAATGGCATGTTGCAAATACTCCAGGCACTCCTGTACGTCTGAAAGTCTTCACCTTGTAGTATAATTTGTCGCCTGTGGTGTCATGTTCAATTTCCGAACCGCTGAAACTGTCAAAGCTCTTGGTATGAGGAACTATGACGATATTGATGAAGTTGAATTGGGACTTTATCACATTGAAGTTGAATGGTAATCCACTTTCATCAAAGTAGATATTCACATAGTTGTTTCCAATGTGTCTTTTCTTCAAGTCTCTGTATGGATCCTTTTCGTTATTCGGCATCAAACTGGTTGCATGGTAAATAACCTGAACCGTTTTGTCGTGCCAATAAAGAGCGTAGGCTCCATCCATTCCGTTTTCAATATCTAATCCTCCAACGTAGATATCTTTACAGTTCTTTAGCTTGATGAGCCGGCCCATGGAATGAAGAAACTTCTGATATTTCATGGATCCACCCCTGTTACTCAAAACCTCGGTTTCCGACTCTTGGTTCTTGCCTATATACACGAGTCCAAGCTTGTGGAACTCTACTATAGGCACTCTGTCAAAAGCTGCTATTGCTCTGGTGGTTAAATTGTCGTCCATAAGTGGAATGGGCTTGGCCTTGGGGCTTGCTTCAAGTTGGTTTAAGTTCTGCAAGAAAATATGACTAGGATATATCATTGGCTTATCGTTGAACTTGTCTTCCACGGGAAACATGTCTTCATGCATCTTGATGCGATACACAGAAACACCAGTAGGTCTTCTCAACACAACCAAAGACTCGCCATTGTTAGTGTTGGTTGTAATCGAAACCAAACCAACGCCAATGATCCAACTATTAGTAACGTAATTGCCTGGATTGGTTTTGAATTTGTTAATCATCACACTTGGATTGACTATCTTAAGCGGCAAGTCATTGTAAGTGAATCTAAGGATCAAATCAAGTACAACCAAAAGCTGGTCTTCAATATAATCTGTAGTGGAGTTCAATTGCACCAAGTTTCTGATTAAAAACGGCGTCAATTTCTTTCGTTCACTTATTTCAATTTTCAAAAACCAGGTGGAAATAACATTGTAAGATAACGTCAACACATACTTCAAAAGTGTCGACAAGTGTTCTTGGGAAAACTGGTTACTTGTGGAAGGGGTGTGATCTATGGATGGCTCTACACCGACATCAGTTATTCTTTTAGGGTTACTACTATCTTTATTGCTTTCTTCCCGTTCAATGTTCTTGATAGTGTCCTTGCAATGTTGAACAAACTTGAAATTAATAGCAAATATTCTCCTTACATCATCCACATGAAAATTGGACGTCAATGCTGGTAAATCAATCAACGCCATCAAAAATTCAAGAATATGTGAACTGGCAAACGTGCTTGTGACTTTAGTCTGAAACTTGGATAATATGGTCGACAAGTACTTTTTCACTGACAATGGAATCTCAAAACAGCATATGGTTAAGATGTGTATACACGGAATTGCTGTACGCTCCCAAGAGTCAATTCCAAACAATAAACTTCGGATGATTTCGTCCTCATCGTATTTGGTGAAATTGGAGTGATATCCCAACAACCCAGAAAAGGTTCGAACATAGGCAACCTGCAAATCTGACTTCAAAATCCCTTCAGGTAAGACAAAATTCTTAAACTTATGAAAATTCAACATCAAGTGTTCACATGAAATAGTTCTCAACCTCAATAACTGCTGCTTATTACCATTAAAAAGCTTCAAGTTTGACAATTGGGGGCAAAAGTGGCCCCAAACATAGGAATATATTTCCCAGTTGACAAAAGATTCCATAATATCTAGCACAACAGTAAAGTAATCTGATATATCGATAAAAGCTTCGTTGTTATCAAGATACAACCTTTCGCTCATAGAATCAAACAACTTCAAATTGCCCAGAGGCTTTCCAAAATATTTGGGATGTAAAAAACTAATGGTTTCCGGAAAAACCCATCTGTCCTTGTCATTGTGAACATAATCTTTATCAGAGGTGTTTCTTTTCAATGCCGTGGCTAGACCTTCCATATCTACTGGGTCCATGAAGTAGATATAGCTCTCCTCAGATACTCTTAAACGAACTAAAACCTTCAAAATAACCAATAGAATTTCTGTGTGCTCTACTGCTAGACTGCGCTGGGCAATTACCATACAGCACCGATATGCTTCCAGAGCTTTCTTTGCTGATTTAGTAGATTGGATAAGCAAAACCTTACATATACCTTTAGTCATTTCTTCCATGAACTGGTAAGACATTTCCGTGGCACCCGTAGAACTAACCTGTGACTGAGAGTAACCACCTGGAGAGTTCAAAGAAACAAGACTTTTCAACCTACCACTAGACAGTTTCACCTGGAAAAACGGTAGCAAAGATTCCACCATCTTGGTTAAAAACACCAACGGCATTCTATCAACCATTTTCACGAAGAATTCTTCTATCAAGTATTGTAAAACCTCTGTACATGTGGTTTCAATCGACCGCAATATGGTATCTTTGATGATATCGAAATTTATTTCGTCATTGCAGATTGTTACCGAAATATCAAAACCAGAAATAATTGTTTTCAAACATTCAATCTTCACTTCAGACTCATTGACATCGGGTTCTGGAAGTAGTTCGTTGGGCAACGGTGGTTTAAGGTTGTCGAAGTAGAACAAATTCAACAACTTGATACTTTTATCGGCCCAAAGAGGATGCAAGACAGTACACAAGTTTTCGTGCTGGTAGTACTTCAAGATAAACTTGATCCCGGAACCACTTAGATATTGGTAATGGTGCAACAAAAGGTTTACCAATTTCTCTTTTGTAGTGTGCAATTCACGGCTCTCGTAGGATTTCTGTAATGAAGCACAGATAGACTTTAAATAGCTAGCATCGATGTCTGAAAGCACCTTAAGGTTGTTTAGAAGCTCATAAATAGAACATTTACTAGAATACCATAATTGGAACAGATAAACCTGTTCCATTACATGATTGGAAGTCACGGAATTATGGAACTCGTAAGCCTGCTTGGAAAACAATCTATCGAGTGTTCTGAGTAATGTAGTATTGATGACAGATATTCCAAGGCTCAGGTTGGTTACTAGGGCTGGAAGAAAGTAGACAAAAGCCGTATCAGCATGGGTATTGACGATTGACGAGCCAACGATTAGTTTTTCTATTATCTGAATAGCCCCAATACATGCATTTAGAGCAGCATTGTCGGGTTTATGCTCAAGGATATTGACTGTGGGATTCGAAGGCACAGCACTAAGATGTAAGGTGTAAGATTGCAAGTCTTCGCTTGTAATTATATCACACAAGCATTCATTAATGATGAAGAAAGTTCCATGGGAAGACAAAACTGAAATAGCATGCCACGATAAAGCCGATAACTGGGGGTTCAATCCATATACGGAACAGAAAAACTTGATTGTATCGGCCAAAGAGTCTTGCTGAACACTAGTGGATATTACTATGGTGGATAGCAACTCTAGCAAACTGGTTATGATGGAAATGTTGGTTGTGGAAAACCCTATTTTTATGCAAAGCTTCACCAATTCATTTATATGATATTCTTCAATGGCAGAAGCATTATATTTTATGCAGTTTTTAATAAAAGCAACTAGTTTTGTCAAGTTGGCAAAATAAAACAGGTCTTGGGCCTCTTTTGTATCTTTACTATAGTCCTTTGCTCTTCTTCCTAGAGCCTGGAGTGCAAGTATCACAAACTGAGAAAATGCTTTGGGGTCTTCAAATACAACCAACTCCTGGATATCTCTACCGCTGGACGTCAAGTAGCGTAGGGCCTTTAAAAACAAGTCGAATTCCTGATCAACTTTGGCTTCTGTCAAATGACAGAAAGTGATGATATCTCGATAGTACATTAGTTTTATGCTGGTTTCAGCCAATTCATCGTTCTTGATGCACTGTATCATAAGTTTCAAGGCATTGCGTCGTATGTAAGATTGTAATTTGCTGTCACACATATCTCTGGCTAGATACCAAACCTCAGGAATGGAAGATATGGCGTATTTTTCGAGCGATTCTGTCATTTTCACAGCAGTTGATGCTCTTTGTGGTAAGGTTCCGGACTTTAACTGTAGGAAAAGCTTTTGTTGGTCGGCTCCTCCACCCACCACTGTTGGGTTAATCTGGACTGGAACATTTTTAGTGGAGCTTGCTTTTAACGAATTCGTCCATGATTTGAAAACACTTCCAAAACCTGATCTTCCAAAGTCAGGATGATGTGTAGACATACTCTGGATACACTTGGTGTAATTTCTGTCAGCAAACAAACGCCGATAGAATGAAAAACAAAGGCGCCGATAGAATGAAAACTGGAGAACTTTCGCGATGTCATAAATAAAATGAAGAAGTAAATTTTACAGGTGGGAATTCAGAAGATGTGTTTACAAGTATTGAGGGAAGTAATTGACTCATGTAAAGAGAAATGTAATTTCAAGAGGTAATTGACTAACTTATGTAAAGAGAAATGCAATTTGCAAGTAATTGATACAATTTACAGAAGTAGTTTAAGAAGTAGTTTAAGAAGTAATTGAGTGATACAATTTACAGAAGTAGTTTAAGAAGTAGTTTAAGAAGTAGTTTAAGAAGTAGTTTAAGAAGTAATTGAGTGATACAATTTACAGAAGTAGTTTAAGAAGTAGTTTAAGAAGTAGTTTAAGAAGTAGTTTAAGAAGTAATTGAGTGATACAATTTACAGAAGTAGTTTAAGAAGTAGTTTAAGAAGTAGTTTAAGAAGTAGTTTAAGAAGTAATTGAGTGATACAATTTACAGAAGTAGTTTAAGAAGTAGTTTAAGAAGTAATTGAGTGATACAATTTACAAGATGCAATTTACAAGACAAAATTCTGATGCAAAAGATGTATGAGCTGATGTGTTACAAGATATAATTAAGCAGATGTGTTTTCAAGACGTAATGACCTTAATTACCTTATGTAAAGATGCAATTCAGACGTAGACTAATTACCTTATGTAAACAGAAATGCAATTGACAGACGGACTAATTAAATAAGAGAAATGCAATTCAACACCACTGGCTGTAGACCCTATAGTACCACGGCTTCAGTCTCAACACCCGTCTTTCCTCAGCCAATTCTGCTTTCAAGGCCTCGAGATCGGTTTCCTTCCTTCCAGTGTCAATATCCATGTCGTCAACTCTGACAAACAATATCCAGTTTTTCTTCCAGATCTTGTGGCCCACGTAGAAAACAATTAAAATAACAAAACCAAGGTAACTGGAGAAAAAGCCTTCGGCGCTTGGCTTTTGCCCTAAAGGAAACAACGATATCCAGAATTCCGTAACCAATACTAACAAATAAAGAACTACTCCATAGTAAGAACCTAAAATACCAGCCTGAGACTTGAAAGCAAGCTCGTCGGTGGACCTGTTCTGGTACTTCAAAGCTGTTCTGAATCTAATATGTGCCACACAAATAGAAAGCCACGTAAAAACCGAACTCAACCCACTGATAGACAAAAGCCAGTTGAACACTTGAGCCTGCTTGCCGCTGGCAGCCACGAAACTTAACAACCCGAAAATATTGGTTATCATAATAGCAATGATGGGCCTACCCTTTTTGTCGATATAACCAAGGATTTTGGGGGCCATTCCTTGTTCTGCCAAAGCAGTCAAGGTTCTGGAGGTAGCATACACACTTGAACTTCCCACAGATATCACAGACACCAAGATAACAGCATTCATTACCGAAGCCAACCCACCGATACCTCCGTTTACCACGGCTATGACGAAAGGAGAAGCAGCAACATCCACAGAGGTAGCACCCAAAAGCCTAGGATCGTTGTAGGGAATAAGGAAACAGATCAAGGTCAAAGATACCATGTAGAAGAACAAAATTCTCCAGAACACCTGTTTAGTGGCCTTTGGCAACGACACCCGTGGGTTTGCAGATTCAGCAGCAGTAAGCCCCACCAATTCACAGCCAGCAAATGAAAACGCAGAAGTAATGAAAACCGAAGCAGTTCCCTTAAACCCATTTGCAAAAAGACCAGGGTCTCTCCAGTACTTTCCACCAACAGCTTCGCCATTGGGACCACCGCCCGATGCTATAACAATGCACACTATGATGAACATGAGAATGGCCGTAACCTTTATCAACAGGAAGACGAACTCGGCTTCTCCATAGGCCCTGACCCCAAAAAGATTGATGGAAATGACCGCCACATAGAATATCAACACCCAAACATCAGGGTTGATGGAAGTAATCCAGTATTGCATGGTCATGGAGCCAGCAACCAACTCCAAAGGCAACAATACCAAGTACTGAAGAAAATAATTCCACGCTACCGCAAACCCTAATGAAGGGTCTATGAACCGACTAGCATACACGTTGAAAGATCCAGACACTGGAAACGTCACTGCAAGCTCGCCTAAAGCTTGAATGGTGCAAAATACAGAAATGCCCGTCAACCCCCAGCAAATCAACACTGCCAAAGGACCGCCCGTTCTCAAGGCGCCACCACTGGCAACCAACAAACCAGACCCTAGACTGGACGCCAATGCCAACATATTCATGACCCGAGAGGAGAGTTTTCTGTGCAACGGGGAGTTTGCAGTGTTGATGTTTGCTTTCTCAACCTCAGTTAGGTGTTCATGGCCCTCGGGTTGCACAGGTTCATATTGTCTAAAAGAATCGACAAATGCCTCCCACTTGTTAAACGACTGCGGGTCCTCGGTGGCGTTGGACAATGTTGCTTCTGCCGAAGACTCTTTTTTGGAAATGCTCGAGTTCATTAACGTTTTCTGCAATGAGCTAAAATTTTGCAGCCGGTGTCATAGGGTACGTTGGTAAGCACACGACGGCTGGTAGAAGACCACGGGGTGGTGCTGGCCCTGTGCTAGGGCCCTGTGCTAACCCTGTGAAGGAGGCCCTGTGCTTACCCTGTGGTGTGCTAACCCTGTGGTGTGCTAGTGCTAAGAGTGGGTGCTAGGAGTGGGTGCTAATGGGGATTAAAGAATGTACTTGGTCTTCAAGATTTTTCATTTTTAGTATTTAACCTGGAGTGCATTTATACATGTGGGTAGGGTTATTGTATGAGTGTGGTTGTTGTTGACATTACTTGTGAAATTAAGTCAGTTCATGGATGCTTGAAATGTAGAGTGGTTGATAAGTTTGTGGAAGATGTTGACGTTGTTTAATCAATCGTGAGTTTTGCATTTTCGAGCTTTCTTTTTATCGTTTTTTAATACGGTCAATGACAGTAATTATAGTAATTACAGTAATTACAGTAATTATAGTAATGACAGTTAATTACAGTCAGTTACAGTCAATTATAGTAATGACAGTCAATTACAGTCAACTACAATAATGCAATCACAGTAATAACAGCAATTACCATTTTAGCTCACAGAGAAAATATAAGACAGAGAAAATACAAGACAGAGAAAATATAAGACAGAGAAAATATAAGACACATCTGCAATCATAGAAGAACAATCTAATATGAAAAGAGACAATCTGTTAATGTTCCAACGCTCCGTTAATACAAATCTCTTGATAGTCTGACGACGACAAGACAGTACTGCAGTCCAAGTGACTGCATCGTTGGTTTTTCCATCTCATATCCCATCAATAGTTTCAGTAGCTCATATCCAGCTCAATAGTTTCAGTAGCTCATATCCAATCAGCTCAATAGTTTCAGTAGCTCATATTCAATAGTTTCAGTAGCTCAATAGTTTCAGTAGCTCATATTCAATAGTTTCAGTAGCTCAATAGTTTCAGTAGCTCATATTCAATAGTTTCAGTAGCTCAATAGTTTCAGTAGCTCATATTCAATAGTTTCAGTAGCTCAATAGTTTCAGTAGCTCATATTCAATAGTTTCAGTAGCTCAATAGTTCAGTAGCTCATATTCAATAGAAACCACCTAATAAATATCATTTATTCATGTAACAAACTTCTTCAAATTGCCTATTCAATGGCAGCAAGCGAGTCAAATAGCACAGAAATAGACTCCCCAAAGTGATCTCTTCTTATGCATTCGGCAAAGATTGGTGACACATCAATCACACACAACTTCTTGTTCTTCAAGATTCTTTCCTTAGGGTTGGGATATGTGTTGGTCACCACAATTTTGTCAATGTACTCACAATTATTCAATGTTTCCAAACAATCATCGTTGAATATCCCGTGTGTACCCAAGATATACACCGAATTGGCCCCGCAATTTCTCTTCAAGTGTTCAGCAGCAGCAATAAACGAATTTGGCTTATCGATCATGTCATCCAAGATCACAGCCGGTCTGTTATTCACATCTCCAACCAAAGTAATCAACTTTTCGTGTTCAGTAGTGTTCAAGTCGTCTTCGTCATCGGAATTACCCGCATCATAAGAACCTCCCAATGCGTCTGAATCCAAAATCGATGGATTCACCAAATGGGATCTGTCCGAAACAGATTCGCTTGAACCAGATCCGCTTTGCAATTCATTCTGTGCAGGCAAGCTGGTTTTGTAGTCATCATCTACAACGTGGCCCTGCACAACCCTGGCAGTTTGCATCTCGCTAACAATGTTATCTTCCTCGTCATCTTCATCACACTTGATGTTACGACGGTTGTGGCTTAAAAGCTTCTTCTTGTTCGTACTACTGAAGTTGTCATGTGTTCTTCTTCTATCGGTGTGGATCATAGCAAAGTTGATTTTTAAAGAATCTGCCAAAGCAGTGACTCTTTTGGTACCACCGGGGTTTTTCGACACTACAACCGCCTTTTCCCAGTCAGGAATGTTGTGGCGGATCCATCTGGATAACGTAGGAGCTCCCAACAAGTTGTCCACTGGTTTGGTGAAAAAACCTTGCATCTGAGACGCATGCAAATCCATAGACACAACGTGGTCAGCACCGGCCATCACCAACAAGTTGGCCAACATTCTGGCAGTAATAGCACCTCTGTGTTTTTTCATCTTAGACTGTTTAGAATAAGGAAACTGGGGAATGACAGCGGTAATTTTGCTTGCAGAACCACCTCTACAGGCAGATATCAAGATAAGCAACTCCATAATGTGGTCGTTGATGGTTGGCGACCCACTTTGAATGATGTAAACATCTTCGTCTCTCACAGAAACCCCAATTTGTACTGAAGTTTCCCCATTGGAGAACTTCTTCAATGTGCACGGAGCTGGTTCTACTCCCAATCTTTCACAGACTAATTGACCCAACTCAGGATGCGAGGTACCTACGAAAACTTTACACTTTCTCATGGCGGTGTTTTGGATCTGGCTAGTGGGGATTGAAGACACGGTGGGCGGCAGTGGTAGATTTGAACTTCCAATGGAGAATTAATTAATTACTGAGAAAAATTTTGCGATGAGGAACCCGGAGGTGGTGCGGCGGAAAACTAAAGAGACACTAACTAAATAAAGCTAGACTGTAAATGACACTAACTAAATAAAGCTAGACTGTAAATGACACTAACCAATGTACAATAAAGCTAACTGTAAATGACACTAACCAATGTATAAAGCTATGAAACTGTAAATGACACTAACTATCGTCTGCACTGTCTATTAATGTTATCTTTTCAACTCTAATAATCTTTTATGACTTCCACCTACCTCAACACCATTTGCACCTTTCTTTTACCAGTAACCTCATCCTTGATAGACTTGATATCGACATTGACCTTATCAAAAACAGCCACCCTTCTCTTTACCTTTTTCAAATCAGTGAACGTCAACTCAAACTTCTCTTCATCATAAATGGATGAATTTAAATCGCCCAAGTCTTCCAACTTGATTAAGCCCTCAATACCGAACTTAGGAACCAACACCACTATACCGTTGTTGAAACACTTGATGACATATCCTTCCTGAACACTTTCGTTTTGCTTCATCACCTGGCCCACATAATACTCAATACTGGCTCTACCAGCAAACTGGGCATTTCTGTGACGCCTGTTGATATTTTTCACAATCAACTCCATTTTGTTCTTGTCTCTGTGACTCAAAGTCAAATCCTCATATCCGATGGCTCCTGCCAATTGTCTGTGGGCCACAACATCACAGTATCTTCTAATAGGTGACGTGAAATGGGTGTAAATGTCCACCGCCAAACCATAATGTCTGAAGTCGGGGTACCCATACGACCCTGATGGGAAGTATTCGGCTGCCATCATACATCTGGTAGACATGATTCTTACCAATGTATTAAAGTATTCATCCTCGGCATCAACACAGTGATCTAAAGAGTCTGCTAATGCCTTGGAACTCTCCAATGATATGTGCATACCATTCTTACGAACTCTCAACATATCATTCAATACTTCAAAGTTGATAGATGGTGGCGACGCATGTCTTCTCAACATTGCTGTCTGAGGGTAGGCGTCGTAGATTTTTCTGGCTACGGAAATGTTAGCCAACAACATGAATTCTTCAACCAAAGAGTTGGTTTCTAACAATTGCTTGATTTCCACCTCACCAGGATCTGAGGTTTCACTGTCCATATGAACCTTTACTTCTGGCGATGCCAAGTTCAAGGCTCCGTTATCTAATCTTTGCTGTTTCAATTTCTTGGATAACTTCAACAAAATCCTCATGGAGTTGGTCAATTCATCATCTTGACTAGGATCATCTATTCTCTTTTGTGCTCTTTCATAACTGAAAGCTTCTCTTGACTTGATAATAGACTTCATATAGTCTACCCTAACAATATTGGCTTTTTCGTCCAATTCCCATATAACTGAAAAAGCAAATCTATCCACGTATGGTTTCAATGAACAAAGATTGGTTCCTAACAACATCGGTAACATATCAATTCTCTTATCCACCAAATACACAGAAGTACCTCTTGAAGCACCTTCATCATCCAACGGTGTGTTTGGTTTCACAAAGTGAGTGACATCTGCAATATGAACTCCGACTTCATAATTTCCATTATCCAACTTTTTGGCGTGCAAGGCATCATCAATATCCACACAGTTTGGAGGGTCAATAGAACAAACTAGTTTGTCTCTCAAGTCCACTCTTTTCTGTAATTGTGGATCGCCATTGTTCAAATCTTCAGGAACTTTCCAGTCATCTCCTTCTTTAGGCAAACATTTCAACACATTGGTAGCAAATGGCCTATACTCCACATCATGCTCCAACAACAAAGCCTCAGTTTCAGCCTCAGCACTTTCAATATCTCCCAAAGTTCTGACAAAATGTCCCTGTGGGTATTTTGAAGTGTTATCCCAGTCATCAACCGAAACCACAATTCTTTTACCCAACAACTCGTGAGCTTTCCTGGTTAAAATACGGACTTTAGGCAAAACACTATCCATCAACATAACTAGGCAGTACTTGGACGAGTTTCCGGTTTCAGAAGACACAGAGCTTGGAATAATCTGTCCCACGTAAAACCTCCATGATCTTCTTACCACAGCCACCACTTTAGCAGTTGGCAAGAGCTTGTCTTCATCGTCGATTTTGTCAGAAGAAGCCAAACTAATTGCTTTTGACGCTTCCTGGGCCAAAAACAACCGTTCTTTATCGGGAATAATAGCGGTTGTTTCTTGTTCGTCGTCAGCATCAAAGTTATCGTTATTGTCAATGGTATTTTCTTCAACCACAGTAGATGAAGGCACTCTCCACTTGCTCTTTGGTAACAATTCTACTACCACAAGATCACTATTGAAAGCTCTATTCAAGTTCTTGGTTCCTATAATCAACAATGGTTTTTTGAAATCTCCAACTTGCACAGTCCCTTGTAAGAAGTTGTACTTGGAGATGTTCAAAATCCCCTTGAACAAGGTCTTGTTTTTGATCCCACCCATAATTCTAGACTCCGTATAGTAGTCCAGATACGACATTTCATCTGACACCGGTTGGAAGCTTTTGTTATCAGAAGGAAGCAATTCTCTCAAGGTATCAGCGTTGGGTAACAATTCTATGTAGTCAGCCAAAGACTTGGCAAAAATACCCTCCTCCAAGGCCTTTTCTCTGTTGTGTTTATCATTACAAACAAAAACAAGCTTGATTTTACGGTTGGAGTTGTTTTCATTCAAATGCTTGTCATACCAACTTACCACTTTTCTTATGGCTCTGTCATTCTTATCATTGATGGATTCACCACGGTTTCTTTCAAGATAAGTGTCTTGGTGAAACTCGTTATGGAATATGACAAATCTTTTATCATCGGCCTTGACCAACGTTCTTAATCTCTGGTAAATAGGAAATGACTTATTACGTACTTCTTCCAATACCGTCTGAGGCACAATCACATCGTAGAAGCAATCTGGGTTTTCTAACAAGTCTATGGCCAGAAGAACAATGTTTGTATCCAAAACAGTATAGTGTCTTTCACCCTCGACTTTGGCTGGAACATCTGATAATGCAATATTAGGATATTGGCCATCAGGACTGGATTTGATGTGCTTGGAACACTCGGTACAAAGTTTGGAATAACACACAATGTCGTCACGGAGATAGTGTTCCCGAACAATCTTGGTGGCGCTTCCGTGCCTAGACATCACAAACACCTTGGACGTCACAGACAAGCCACTGGAGAGTTTTCTTTTATCCATGACTTTGTGGCAGTAAAGAAAAATGAATCTCTTCTCGTTGCGACTTTACGACTTTGCGACATTTTCATCCACGACATTTTCACATTTGTTCAGGCGACTTTACGACATTCCATACGACTTTATTTAATATACACATTACACCGAACCAAAGGAACCACTTTGGATTTCTCCCAACAATTTACCCATGATTTCTCTCTTTGAGGTATCCAAGTCCATCATATCTTCAGGTGTCAACGTCTTTGCGTTTCTGAGAACATTCATCTGTTCTGGGTTCAAGTACTCGATGTCTCTTTTTCTTTTGTTGACCAAAATCTCCAAAGTTTCATTATTAACCTTGTTTAGCAACACCAACAACTCCACCAAGGTGTGGGACAACTGGGGGGCTTTTTCAAGCAATTTTTCCATTAGAAGTGGGTTTGTGGAGCTCATATCTTTGGCTTCCTTGATCAATTGTGACGCCTGTTGCTGGTTCAACGACGATAATATGGCAGAGATCGCTTGTTGCGGTGTTTGGTTGAATATTTGAGACCCCAATGGCAATGGAGGCAACTTTTCTATCTCCATGCTGTCGTTATCAAACGGATCGTTTTCGTTGGAAATCGAGCATTTGAGGGTCCTGTTGCCTATGGAAAAGTTGTTCAAGTTTCTTACTGCAGATTCGGCAGTTTCTACATCGGCATACTTCACAAATGCATACCCTCTGGACTTTCCACTCCCAGGATCAAACAACAACTTCAAATCCTCTACTGGTCCTACGGATTTCGCTATTTCCAATACTTGTTCCTCGGTATAGTCGTACGGAATGTTTCCTATGTATATGCTAGCACTTTCCATCCCTGTTCTTGCAGATTCTGTGGATATTCACAACTGCAACAGTTTATCAGAAAAAAATGGTGCGCAAAAAGTTTTCAAAAATCATGGAAGCGAAGGAAATCAAGTCTACTGTGTCCAACTTGGAGAAGACCACGGACGAGGCGACCATCTTGAAGTTGTTACATATCTTAAATGATGGGGTCAAGCCTTCGGAAAAGGTTTTAAGAGAAACAAAAGTAGGGGTTGCCGTCAATAAATATAGAACCAGCTCTAACAGCGAAATTAGCTCTTTGGTAAAGAAAATGATTAGGTCCTGGAGAGACATTGTTCAGGCCGAGAAAAACAAGAAAAAGGGGCCAGCCGCCGCTACTTCAGCCACCACAGCCAGTGCCCCTGCTAAAGAAAACAAGTTCCACACTGGCCCTAGAAACCCCAAGCTTGATGGAGTCAATGCCAATGTGTATGACGATTCCACCAGAAATGCCTCGATCACAGCCCTATACACCGCATTAGCTATAGAGAGAGGCGACGAGGGCTCGCATATCTTGAAGGTGGCTACTGAAATAGAGAAAGAAGTATTCAAAGACGAGTACATGAAGGTCACAGACTCCTACAGAAACAAGTTGAGAACCTTTGTCATGAATCTTAGAAACAAGAAGAACCCGGAGTTGAGAGACGGATTATTGACCCGTCAGATTTCCGCTGACAAGTTTGTCAAGATGAGTCCCAACGAAATGGCCCCCGAGGCCTTGAAGAAGGAAATCGAAAAGTTGCACAAGCAGAATCTTTTCGATGCCCAGGGTGCCACAGAGAAGAGAGCCGTCACCGATAGATTCACTTGTGGAAAGTGTAAGCACAAGAAGGTGAGTTACTACCAGATGCAGACCAGATCTGCCGATGAACCTTTGACCACCTTCTGTACCTGTGAAAACTGTGGTAACAGATGGAAGTTCTCTTAGGATTGTATTATATAGTACGAGTGACGACAGTAGAATAAACGTATTTTTACACCGGTCTTCTGTGAATGTTACTCTATTCAAACAAGGTTCTATTCAAACAAATCTATTCAAACAAATCTATTCAGACAAAGTGGACTCTATTCAAACAAAGCTCATGTTTTTGGCCAAAAACGAAATCAAATCCACCTTGGTGACAATCTGAAGTGGCTTGTATTCGTCATCAGTGATGATGGCATTGGAGTTGGTTTCAAAGAACTTGTTCAATAAGATCAATGGAGTTTCCAAAGTAATTGGCTCGTATTGTCTCTTGCTGTAGCCAGATTTCTTAGCAATAGAGAAGGACTTTTCAAAGTCAGCCAACTTTGTAAAGTCAATAATCACTGGTCTGATGGAGTTGGTCATTTGCACCTTTTTGTTGGAAAGAGCCTTTAAGATCGAAGACAAGGTAACCAAACCAACCAACTTTCCCGAAGAACCTAAAACTGGCAATTGATCAAAACCATTGGACTGTAACAAGTTGAAGGTCTTTTCGATGGTGTCAGCCAAGCTAACAGTGACAACTGGAGCCTTTCCTTCAACCAAGTCGCTGATTTTTTTGGAAGACAAGAACTTGTCTTGTTGAGATACGTTGGCATTGGATTCTTCAACTTCAAAGCCGTTGGTCTTCATCCACTCATCGTCAGCAAACTTCGACAAGTAGGATCTGATGGAATCTGGGAAAACAACCACAACAACATCGTCCTCAGTCAAGTCTTTGGCAACTTGCAAAGCTGCTTGCAAAGCACTACCGGAAGAACCACCCACCAAGATACCTTCTTCCTTAATGATTCTTCTTGCCAACTTGAAAGATTCAGCATCGTCAGTCTTGATCCAATCATCCACGTACTTTCTGTTCAACACATCAGGAATGAAATCATATCCAATACCTTCGACCATGTATGGGTCACTGGTGGTGTTGAGAGATTCAGGCTGAGCCAAAATAGAACCCTTTGGATCAGCACCGGTGACCTTAACTTCAGGGTTCTTTTCCTTCAAGTACTTGGAAATACCAGAAATCGTACCACCAGTACCGGCACCAGCAACCAAATGGGTGACCTTACCGTTGGTTTGTTCCCAGATTTCAAAACCAGTACCGTAGTAGTGGGCATTAGGGTTGGCGTCGTTGGAGTATTGATCCAAAATCACCGCATTTGGAAGCTCCTTTTCCAACTTCTTAGCAACCCCAATATGAGATTCAGGAGCGTCCCAAGCGGCTTCGGTGGGGGTTCTGATGATTTCCGCACCCAAGGCCTTCAAAACAGACACTTTCTCGTTAGACATTTTTTCGGGCAAGGTGATGATGGTTCTGTAGCCCTTCACAGCACCCACCAAAGCCAAACCAATCCCAGTGTTACCCGAGGTTGGCTCGATCAAGGTGTAACCTGGCTTGATTCTACCAGTTTTTTCCGCCTCCAACACCATGTTCTTGGCTATTCTATCTTTGATGGATCCACCAGCATTGAATAACTCAACTTTGGCGTACACTTTGGCTTTGATACCAAAGCTCTGAGGAATCTTGTTCAACTTGATCAATGGGGTATTCCCAATCAACTCCAACGAGTCGTTAACAATAGCAGGAGGAGCACTCATATTTGGGAGATGGGTTCTTGTGGGTGAATTTTTCACCGGTGCGAAACTGTGGCATTTATATTCTTTTATGCTGTAGTCACGGGTGGTGCAACGTTAAACGTTGATGATTTTACACTTCACCACGTCAGAATCCTGTCCTGGAACGCCCTTGGTGAAGTCAAACATGGAGAAGTTTCCTTTTCTGTCTGCAACAAATACTTTACCCCCATCGGCAGAAAATTTCACGGATGCGGCTTCAGTGTATCTCTCAGCATTGGCTACCTCTCCTAGAAGCACCACCACTTTCTTTATGGGACTCTTAAGTGCTAGGTCGTGGTTTGGAATGGAAACCAAGTATATTCTTCCGTCTTTGTCTAGGAACGCAAGGGCGTCTCTACGAGGCAGAATGGCTACTTTATGAATGGAGAACCCTACCTCCAGAAACCTGAGAAGGGGGTCTGACGACTTGATATTTGTGATGCCGTCGTCTTCTTGCTTGCTGTGGGAGCTAGTCAATGAGATAGAATCTGCCATTGTTCGGTACGAACAATCAATAGTGGGCCCTTGTAAACGTAGCATCATCGGTGGTCTTCTTTGCAATGAGCATGACGTAAGCACCAAGGTATTTGGGATGGTTCCGAATTGAGCGTCGGTAATGCCTTCATTGTCCATCATCAATGCATCATCTTCGGCGGTAGACACCTCGTCGCCTTCGTCGTCGTATAAAATGGTATCTGATTTCTTGCGTTTGGTGGAACGCACCGCAGTTTCAGTCCAGATCAAACGTGGTTTTCTGAAATTATCGGACCCTGGGCTTCGAAGTCTGATGATAAGATACCTTGATTCCCACACTGTGCAGCACACCAAATGGGTTGACGTGGCATTGAAGGTAATGATTTTGATGGGGTCTCTATATGGAATTGTGATGGTGATAGGCTCGACTGAAGATATAATTTTGTCTGCCGAACCTGAGCGGATCAACTTGTGCAAAATCACAAACGGCTGTTCCTTGCCACTGACTCTTTCCTTAGCAGTGATTCCACACGCCACCAACGAATCGGTAGGCGATATGGCAATACACCTAATAGGGAAGTTTGTGAAGTAGGTGTAAACTGGTTTACCCATTTCATGCGGAAGCGACCTCTTGGAGATGTTAAATACTCTCATCACCCCTCTTGTACCACTGATAACCAAAAAGTCATCGTTCATTTGACACTCCAACTGTTCCCAGGAATTGAGTCTTTTCTTCTGGTCCTCACTGTTGAAGCTGGAACCGTTGCCAGAAAAGTCGTTTTTAATAACCACCTCCTGGCCATATTCCTGCTTTAAATCCGCAAACAGCGTACCGTACTCTCCATTCAGTTTCCCACAGCACACCAAAACAGAAACATCGCTCACTACTTCATATAATTCCCATCTTTTTTCTGTGATCAAAACAAACCGGGTGAAATCGTCTCCAGTGATAGGGTCAGTAGAGTTATGGATAAAACTGCCTATGAACCTGGAAGTCTTTTTAATAATGTTATTTTTGAAAGGATTAGCAGAAAATAGGGTTTTGCCCTGGGTTTGCAATACCGTCAATTTTCTGTGGAATGGGAAACACTTGCTAAAGTTGTATTCCTTTTGTTCAGAAACCGTGGAAAGAATCTTATCTTCGTACGATTGCACCTTTCCCGGAATATCGTTATTCAAGGGGCTGATATTTCCTAATGGCGACACCGCTGCTGTATTGTAGGAATTGCCTCCAGAATCGGGTCTGGGGTTGATATCGATTGGATTCACATTAGCATGGATATCATCGCTCACAGGTAATAAAACCTCGCATTGACCTTTGGTTTCTTCTTTAGCGTACTTATAAAACAAGGAAATCAAGTCTAATTGTTCAGAACTCCCGTCTGGTTCTTTGATAGACTTTCTCGATGAAGACCTTCTTCTGGACCTGATGGGAATGGTGTCTTTAGTGCTATTCAATGTTTCAAAGCTGCCAGCCAAATCGTCTAGTTCCCATTCACTTCGCAACTGCAACACAATCTTGTATAACTCTCGCAATTGTGTAATGGGTTTCAAAAACGACACATTCAGTGTCCCACAATCAGGACATTTTCCTATTCCTGAGATATCCACATTGGACAAAAAGTACGACTCGCTAACAATGCAGCCACAACTCAATACCGCAGCGTCTGCAGTGGCTTCGCTTGGATTCAAGCTACCTCGAATCTTGAGCAATCCCGCCAAACAGTCAAGTTTTCTACTCATGTGTAGCTTTTATCTTTTTGCATCGCGCAAGATAGTGAGAATTACTACATTTGGCCAGATTCAGCAACAGGTTGACATCTGGAGAGATTTGTCGTAGCAGGTTGACACGAGATTTGTCGTAGCAGGTTGACGGAGATTTGTCGTAGCAGGTTGACAGAGATTTGTCGTAACAGGTTGACACGAGATTTGTCGTAACAAGTTGACAGAGATTTGTATACGACATGAGAGCAAAACCTAGAATCCAAATTCACTTATATTAAATCACTCATTACATCTTCTGACTAGTCTCGTTAATACCTTTTGTTTTGTATTGATTATTAGTTATTATTCATTTTCTCTCATGTTCAATTGGCACCTGGATCGTTTATAGTCTGAACTCTGGTGGCAGACGCTCTTCCTATGGGTTTTCTCACCAAAATTGCTTCGGAGTTGTCAACCTCCATATCTTCCTTTACCTCTTTCGTAGGCATGTTTTGCATCTTCTCGGTCTCGATTATCATAGGACCAGTAGTAACATCAAAAACAGAGGTCGGAGCTTCGTGTTCCTGATAATCGTCAACGCTGTAATCAAAGAACGAATAAATGGCATTTGCAAACAGTCCGATATCCTCCTTTATGTTTTTAAACACGCTTTTTCTCTCATAAGGACTTGAAACTTCAGAGTATACTGGTTTCAAGAAAACAACAGATCTTGGGGCAAGTCCTAAATCTTGCAAGCACTCGAATTCTTGAATATCACTATAGGTGAATCTAGGCAACATGGGTCCCTGAAAAGAATAATTGGTTGGCTGGGAAGTGTCTGGAATTGCAAAAGAGGGCAAGGTAGGAGATTGGGTGATAATTTCAACCTTTGATTCAGTATCTAACCATTTTCGGACATCTTCCAATGTTTGCGACAGCTTGAATTGGTGTTTTAAGGTGGATCCGTCTAAAAGTCTAATAGACAACAAGCACTGACCAGCAGAGCTTTGTTTAGTTTGTCCCACCATTTTGTTTGCGTTTTGCTCTTGTGTGTGCTTAAAATCTAATTCTGAATTCATAGTCAACTTCGCAATTGCTGTAATGGCTTCAGCCTCGTTATCCCCACTTTCTCCTTCCTTTTTGACTGCAGAAACTGACGGATTAGCACCATCAGCAGCGCCTTTTTCGGTACGTGAGGTCTCAGGAGCATTTTCTTCCACAACACCGGTTCCGATTTCGTTGTTGTTGGTAGCAACAAACAGCCGCAATACATGGTTAATGCCGATAAAATCCTTCTCCACTATACTTGTAACCACTTTCTTGTTTTGAATCACAACAACTGAAGGAACACTCACACCAGGGAAGTGCTGACTGAAGAACCCGTAATCACTAGTATTTGTCATTATTCTCACAGCAACCATGTTTGTCAATAACACATCATCTACCTCAAGACATTTGCGGTAATTATTGGTCAAGTACACCAACAATGGTTTTTTTGACATCATCGACTCCTGGACGGCTTCTGCTACCGATGATCTGAACCCGGTTTCCATCATTCCATACAAATATTTGCTTTCAAATGTGCTCCGTGTGACTTTTAAGGAACAGAAATATTTTGGGTGACAGGTTTTCGCGATTTTTGTGTTTACAAAACTGAGATTACAATTACCCGCTGTTGTTAAAAGGACCATGAGTGAAGATAAGACGAATATTAGAGTAGTGGTGCGTGTACGACCGTTGTTAGCACGAGAAAAGTCCAGTAAAGAACTTGTTTCTCTAGTTCAAATGCCCAAACAAGAAAAGGGTAGAGTGGTGCTACAGCCTAAGGAAGGTAAAGATGACGGCAGAAAGTTTGAATTTGATGATGCTATATGGTCATACGACCCTCTAGATAGTCATTACGTTGATAATAGAAGTTTCTACACCAGATGTGGTCCTGAACTCATTGAACACTATTTCCAGGGTTATAACGTGTGTTTATTGGCATATGGCCAAACAGGTAGCGGAAAGACGTTTACTATGATGGGTTCAGACGATGACGGCGAAAATTTGGGGTTTATCCCAATGTTGGTGAGGGATATTTTGAGCTACAAGAAGCGTTTGGTGAGTGCTAAGGTTAATTGTGAATTGAAGTTCAGTTACATGGAGGTGTACAATGAAACGGTGCGGGACTTGCTATATCAGGGAAAGGAAAAGAAATGGAAGGTGAGAGAACACCCGGAAACTGGTCCTTATGTGGAAGGGCTTCGGGAATACTCAATTGAGAACTATAGTGACTTTAATAGGTTTTTAAAAATGGGAAACAAGACAAGGTCGACTGCATCTACATCCATGAACGACAAGAGTTCGAGATCGCATGCTATTATTAATTTGGTTCTTAAACAGACTAAGTTTAAGAACGGCACTGAAAATGATAGTGACAACGAAATGGATTCTATTGGCGACGCCGAAACACAAATTATTTCGAATATTAAACTTGTGGACTTGGCAGGTTCAGAGAGACTACTGAAAACGGGGTTGATTGGACAACAAGAAAGAATGAAAGAAGGCAGCTTGATAAATAAGTCGCTAACAGTGTTGGGAAGATGCATAAACATCTTGTCTAAAAACACCACTACCAATTCCAACCAGATCATACCTTACAGGGATTCAATTTTGACGTATATTTTAAAAGAGACTTTAGGTGGGAACTCTAGAACCATGATGGTGTTTTGTGTGTCTCCATTGGACTATGACGAATCATTGCAAACATTGAATTATGCTACAAGAGTCAAGCAGATCAAGACCAAAGCCAAAGCTAACCAGACGAAGTTGGCCAATGTACAGATGGATTGGGATTCGCTCCATCAGCAAGACCAGACTGTTGTTGAAAGTTTGAAGGAAGAAATTGAAAAGTTGAACCAGAAGCTAAACAACTACGAATCAAGTACCTTTGACACTAACAAGCTTTCGAAAATGGCTGCTTATCTCGACAAAGAGCTTACCGAGTCCAAGTTCCAGAACCGGTATCTTATGACTAAACTCAAAGAAATAGAAGACCAAAGAGAGGAACTAAGTAGCCACAACCAGTATTTGCATAACCTTTTGTCACAACATCTCAACCAAGAATATGAAAACATGATTTCCCTGCAACTCAAAAATCTACAGGATCAGATCATTTTGAATGAACAGGACATTCTGGGATTTCTAGCAGAGTTTAAACCCAACATTGTATATTAGAGTAATAAAGTTTGTAGGTTTTCACAAACCTTCTCTTCGCACACAAAAATCAATAGGAAATTTCCAAAACTCTTGATGACAGAATTTGTTAACTACACGGTTGATGTTATTTTGAAGGACGGATCCAAGTCCAGTGGTGTTGTTTCATCAGTTGATGCCTCACAGATCACTTTGAACAACGCATTGCAGTCGAATTTGCCAGGTCAAACCTTGTCTTCCGTTAAAGTTAACAGTTCAAACATCGCTGACTTGAAGGTTGTAAAACTACCACCAGATTTAATCAAAAACTTGAAAAAGAAAAAGAATAGTCAGAAACCCAAGAAAAAGGATGAAGAAAGCAAGTCAAGTATTAAAGATGTTAAAAGTTCCGGTAATTTCGACTTTGAAGCCAACTTGGCCATGTTCGACAAGAAGACTATTTTCGAAGACTTTAAAAATAACGATAAAGTCAATCCCAAGGATAGATTAGTGGGACACAACAAGATTGAAAATGTCAGAAAAGACCAACAAAAGTTCAAAAATGATGAAATGGTATTGGCTCCTGGTAGGTCTGATAATTGGGACTTGATTGGAAATGATAGTGAAACAAATCAGCTTATCAGAAACATGTCAGTGACTGGTAGATCTACGCCGGTAGAATCTGTGTCCACCAAAAACTACTCATTTGTTAACTCCTATAACAACATTGGTATTCCTATTTGCTCACCTATTCAGCTTCTGGAAATGGAAAGAATTTCCAGCGAAAGCTTTGCCTACACACCGGGGTTGATGGCCGAAACCTTTGCTACCAACTTGTCTTCATATATCAGAAATAATATTTTGGGGGGCTCCAGTAGATTGAATTCTAACAATCACAACCTCCCGCCATTAGTAATGTTGTTACTTGGAAGCGAGAGATGCTCTTGCAGAGCATTTGCTGTGGGTCGTCACTTGGCTAACCATGGTGTACGTGTGTTGGCTTATAATATCAGCCAGAACTCCAGTGATGAAACATACTTGAACCAGAGTGAAATGTTTGTTAAATCGGGAGGTAAGATCATAGCCACTTCTGTTAAAGAGTTGATGAATATCTTGAATAACCAATTGGACACTCCCGTGGAGTTGATAATCGAAGCATTACAGGGATACGACGAGTTGTTGGAAGACGTATTCTACGAACAACAAGAGCACGATTTGTTGAAACAGCTACTTGGTTGGTGCAACGAGAAATCACAACAAAATAGAATCATGTCCTTGGACATTCCAGCTGGTATTGATGGAGGTTCTGGTACCAGAACCAGTAACGAGTTATCGATAAATTGCAGATGGTTGGTTTCAATGGGACTTCCAATTGCCGGTATAATCTATGCCTACAACACCAACAGCTTAAACTACGACGAAGACGACATCACCCATTTGTTAGTTGACATTGGAATTCCTAACCAAGTGTACCAAAGCAAGTCCAATCTCAGGAGATTCGACAAGATCTGGTATACTGCTGATAGCGTAGTTGCTATGAAGTTGGTGCAGTAGAAGATGTATAAATAGTTGAGTGTATTACAGTAATAACTCAGAACATCAGACGCCAAAAATTAGTTTTCAAAAATTCATAAAATCAGAATTTTAAATTCATAAAATCAGAATTTTAAATTCATAAAATTATTTTCAAAATACACACCATAAACTTATCTATTCCAACGTTTTAAACTCTACCATAGACTCTTCAAATTCGACCCAAAGCCTGGAACCATTCATACTTCCTCCAGAATTAAACATGTCGCGCCATCTCAGCGAAAAACATTTCAGTGATTCATGTTTGGAAACAACAACCAACTGTTTGGAAACAACAACCAACTGTCTGGTTGGCAGCAAAGTGGTGGTTTCACGTCTCAAGGAGCCAAGCCATCTTTGGGATTAAATTTGGGTTCCAATTCCACTGTTAATTCTGGAAATTCAAATACCCAAAGTTCATTGGGTTCTAGTTCGTTGTTTGGGAACTCCAACACAAACACGAGCCAAACCTCACAGGGGTCTGGATTGTTCGGCAGCACCCCCAAACCAGCTACCGGTGGCTTGTTCGGTAATTCAAACCCCAATACCACAAATAATCTTTTTGGGGCAAGCAAACCTTCATTATTAAGCGCCCCTGCCACAAATAATCTTTTTGGGGCAAGCAAACCTTCATTATTAAGCGCCCCTGCCACAAATAATCTTTTTGGGGCAAGCAAACCTTCATTATTAAGCGCCCCTGCCACAAATAATCTTTTTGGGGCAAGCAAACCTTCATTATTAAGCGCCCCTGCCACAAATGGTTCCACCATGACCAATTCCTCAACTGGGCTTTTCAATAATACCACTCAAACCCAACAGAACCAGTCGTATGGCTCAAATCCACTATTCAAAGGCATTACTGCAAACTTTGACATGCCTGCTTCCATCACTGGAGGATTATTTTCTAGTTCTTCTAAATCTAGTCCTAAACCAGCAAAGCAAGCAGACATTAACCCAACAAATGGAAACGGTTCTGTTTTATCCAGACTAGCTAGAAGATTCAACATTTTTAGAACAGTTTCTTCTGACGAGCAAAACTCAATCTCAGGTATTTTTTCATCTTCCAACTTTCCTTCCGACAAATCGTTGATTTCCGTGACCAACAACAAAGTCAATACCAAAAATAAGGTTTTTAAGCCGGTTGCAATGTCCAGTGTCGAGGCCAGGTCATCTAATGAAATCAAGAAGTTAATCATCAAAACAAAACCAATGAAGTACCATTTGATCAATGCTGACAAAGTGTTGAAATCAAAGCAGTGGAGAGTTATGCCGGAGGTCATTCTGTCAGACAAGTTGTTGAATGATGATATAGAGGAAGAAGCTCATATTGAAAACGAAGTCGACAATGCCAACATCACCATTACCAGAAACCAACATTCAAAACTCATAAGTGGAACATCAGATGTTCCAATTGTAAATAACCTTTCACCGGATTCTGGTCATTCAGATGGATACTGGACTTCTCCAACATTGGAAACCTTGATGGCATGGCCTTTAGCTGATTTGGCTAGTGTACAATACTTCATAGTAGGACGCAAAGGATTTGGACAAATTGCATTTAACTTGCCTGTGGATTTGACTGCTATAAAGTTGCAGAGTGAAAATGAACACAAGTCTATGCATGACATCTTGTTCAAAGACATTATTGAAATCGGCACCAAATTCGTCAAGGTATACCATGATACCACCAATAAACCTCAACGCGGTTACGGCTTAAATGTCCCAGCAACTATAACTTTGGAAAAAATACAACCAAACAAGGCGAATGATTTGTCAGGCTTCATCAGAATGTTGCAGCAGAAACAAGGCATGGAATTCGTTACATATGATCCTATTACTTTTACCTGGGTATTTAAAGTCAAGCATTTCAGTATTTGGGGACTAGTTGACGATGAAAAGAAAGAAAATGAAATCAATAAGAGTTTGTCTGAATCTCTGAGTCTTGATGATGAACAATTTGTCAGAGAATTGAAGAGACAAAAGTTGAATAACGAAACGAAAGGATTACCTGGAAATTGGTCTGTTGGAAACGACTCTATCTTGAACATCAAAAGAACTATATTGAATAATGAAATCAAGGCACATCTTGATGATTCCGAACTTAGTTACTCGCCTTCAAATAAGAATAATTGGAAAGGTAGTGAGGACAATACGATACTCGAAGAACCTATTAAGGAAAACCTTGAATACCTCAAGCAGTTGATTAGCGTATTGCCTGCTAATGTCGACTTGCTGGAAGTTGTACAAGAGAAGGCCTACGAACCAGAAATTGAAGATGCTGGTGTGTTCAATCTAATTCAACCTAGACCAAATTTGGCAATTTCAGATGATTGGTTAGTGCAGTTGAAGCTTTCGAACGATCTCAATTCATCCCTTTCAAAGTTTGTTTCTACTGACGGGAAAATCACAAAAGACGGAAAGCTACAACTCCAACTGATCGATGATTTGTTATTCCATGACTTCAATGATAGCGCTGACTCAAATGGGAAAGAAGCTTCCACTCCACTGACAAAAAGTGATGATAAAATGGAAGTCGAAGAATTTGAAGGTGATAAGTTTGAACAAATCAAGATTTATTCTGTGGTTTTGTCAAAATTATTGGAGAAATCAGAATACTCGAAAAGACCAAATAACTTTTTCAAAGTTTTAAAAAGTAAGGTTAAGTTTCAGGACTTGAAAGAAGATAGCAAGTTATTGCCCAAGTCCATATTGGATTTGTCTGCATTATGTTCCACATTATTTGATACTAATAGAATCATCAATTCAGACAAAGAAATCGAAGACTACTTAAACATTTTGGAACAAAAGAAAGTTTTTATGAACTGGCTCAAAGAATATAACTCATTTGTGGTTTCAGAGTTGATTTCAACTGCAAGCGATAACTTCGAGAAGATTTTCATCCATATTTGTGCTGGTCAAATCAAAGAAGCAATCGAAACGGCAATCGAATCCAATAACCACCATTTATCTGCCATTTTGACTTCAATTGATTCTAACTATCAAGGAATTAAAGAAGTTGCCAGATCACAATTGGAGGAATGGGAGACCAATAGTTTCATTCCGAAAAACTTGATTAAAATATACCAGTTTATCTCTGGCAGCAATGAAGAAATATTGACGCCACTTCCGTGGTCGGTCTTTTTGGCATGTAAGGTTTATTACTCAGAAACCAAGACTCCGTTGTCCCAAGTGATTGGGGGTGTTTTGGATAAGCTTGAATTCACTGATAATTCCGACCAAAACTCATTAATAACCATCCTAAACTTCTACCACTCATACCAAACTGAAGCTAAATCCAATTCTGTTAAATACATTGAAGGCAGTGCCTTGTCGGTGGGGCTTAAATGGTTGGTTTTGAAAATGGTTAATTTTGACGAAACCCAAATTGACGACAGCTTAAATCTCCAAATGGGTAAGTTCATAGAGAAATTAGGATTATGGAAAGAAGCTATGTTTGTGTATTCCCACATTGCCGACAACAAGGACTCGGAAAAGGCAATTAAGAAGGTCATTCAAGCCAACATAAACAAGATTAAAAACGACAACTTAAACATCGACGAGGAACCATTCCTAACCAATATTCTTAGGATCCCAAGCACCTTAATTTATGAATCTGTGGGTACAGACTTGGACTCAAACAAAAATTATTGGGAAGCATGCAGAGCATTCATTACTGCTAAATCTTGGGACCAAGCATACGATATAATTGTTAACAAGTTAGGACCACAGTGTGTTATTTCAAGAGATGGTTCGGAAATCGAGTCGTTAATGGTGTTGATGTCACAGTTTCCAAGTGGTGGTGAAATCATTCCAACCTGGTCTGAGGGTGCTGGAATTTTTCAGAAATACTTTACAATTTTGCCATTCATCCAACAAAAGAGTCGTCTGGGTGATGTCGAAAGCTTGAAGAACCAAGTTGAAAGCCTACTTGACAAGATTCCGCTCTTGAAACTTGATAAGTCCTTGGTTTCCAAAGCCGTAGTTAGCGTGTTGCACAAAGATATTGGTGACTTGGCAGTCGAGCTCAAGATTCCAGACGTCAAACAAAAGATATTCTTATGGCCACTAGGTGAAAATGACCGCAGCTACTTCACCCATCGCATAATGTAGTTTAGAATGTATTTATATAGAATATAAGTTTTGAAACTTTTGATGCTTGGAACTTTTGATGCCGTTTTGAAACTTTTGAGCCGTTTTGGACTTTTGATGCCGTTTTGGAACTTTTGATGCCGTTTTGGACTTTTGATGCCGTTTTGGAACTTTTGAGCCGTTTTGGACTTTTGATGCCGTTTTGGGAATAAATTCGCACCGAATTTTCTGATATTTGATTACTCATCTGCACAAGTTATGGCTCCTTCGGTGGCAGAAGAAGCTCTTAAGACACAGTTGAGTGCACCAGAACCTGAACACTGTCCAGGACCCGAATCTGAGCAAGCTGGAAAAGACGATGCGTGCAATGGATGTGCCAACCAGGATATTTGTTCATCACAGCTTCCCAAAGCACCTGATGCTGATTTACCGTTGATAACTTCTAAATTATCCATGATAGACCACAAGTTGTTGATACTATCAGGCAAAGGTGGAGTGGGGAAGTCTACATTCACTTGTATGTTATCATGGGCATTAGCAGCAGATGAAGAGTTGGAAGTAGGTGCCATGGACTTGGACATTTGTGGTCCATCTTTACCCCGAATGTTGGGAGCTGAAGGTGAAAGCGTCCACCAGTCAAACTCGGGATTATCTCCAGTGTATGTTGCAGACAATTTAGGTATGATGAGCATATCTTTTATGTTACCAGACCCTGATAGTGCCGTTATCTGGAGAGGCGCTAAAAAGAACGGTTTGATCAAGCAATTCTTGAAAGATGTCAACTGGGGTGAACATCTTGACTATTTATTAGTGGATACTCCTCCAGGAACCTCAGATGAACATTTATCAGTCACTACATATATGAAAGAAAGTGGTATTGACGGTGCTTTAATCGTCACCACTCCCCAGGAAGTATCTTTACTCGACGTCAGAAAGGAGATTGACTTTTGCAAAAAAGCGGGCATAAAGATTTTGGGGTTGGTGGAAAATATGAGCGGTTTTGTTTGCCCGAACTGTAAAGGAGAATCCAAGATCTTTAAACCAACCACTGGTGGGGGAGAACAATTATGTAAAGAGTTGCTGATACCCTTCTTGGGGTCTGTGCCTTTGGATCCTCGTATAGGAAAGAGTTGTGATGAAGGAGTATCATTTTTTGACGAATATGCAGATTCTCCAGCTGCAACTGCCATATTGGATGTGGTGGATGCGTTGAGAGACCAGGTAGAAATCAGCTTGGACAAACTTAATCTTGATGAATAAACGGTTTTTGTAGTTTTGATTTTTGTAGTTTTGATTTTTGTGGTTTTAAATTTTTTTAAATTTCGCAGTCAAATTTCGCGGTTAAATTTCGCGATGGACCCGTTATCATTAAAGTCCCTAACCGGTCTTTCTGTAGCCAGAATAGGGGTATTGTATAAGGATTTTGACAGTGATAGAGACTTGAATCCAGAAGGATTTGAAGCTAATATCAACTCGTGGTTGAAAGTTCTACAGATTTTGCTAGACCACCAATATTTGGAGGGCTTAGTTGTAGCTGATAAGAAATCATTACAAAAAAAATTAACCTTGGCTACTGTTGGGGCTCCTTTAAGCATAGATACGGTAATAAATGAGCTATTGCAGCGAAAACAGCTTATTCCTGTATGGTTATTCCTAAACTATCACTCAGAAATTGATGGTTATTTGAATCCTGGGTTTAGTGTCCTCAAATATGCCACCCCACAATACTGGATTGGTCAAGTCAGTGGGGCAGCTACTAGCATCAAAGAAATATTTGTTTCTAGTAGTGAAACATACTTGGTATGGGAACATTTCAGTGGATTTTGCATGAAAGTTGTTAGTGAAGTAAATCAAGAATATGATGGTTTGTACAGTTCCAAGTTATTTAACATAAAGTTGTTCAAAGAGTTTATACATTCACATACCAATAGAAAGGTAACCGATAAGGATGTACGGCTCATAGTGAAGCATTTAACAAGAGACCTCAAGGAATGTACGTCGCAAGAATTTGAAGAAGGTACTGTGATTAAATTCGATAAGAATCCAGTTACAAGTGAAGATCTTGGAATCGTACAAGTGAAAAGCACTATTAATGAAATTAACAAGCAATTGGAAACTATGACCACAAGAATTAGTACCACCAAAAATAAAATCAAAGTGTACACCAAAGACCAATTGCAAGACAAGGCTATCAAAACCAAAGTGCTAAGCTTGATCAAAATGAAACGAATGGAAGAAAATTCTTACAAGAAAACCAGAGATACGTATGACAACTTACTAGAAGTTTTGTACAAGATGAATGATGCTACTACCAACATTCAGATATTCAACACCTTAAAAGATTCGTCTAGAATACTCGTGGAATTGAACAAATTGATAGACTTAGATGAGGTTCAGGATATCAAGGAAACGATCAATGTGCAGATAGCTGAAGTTGATGAAGTGGCTGATATTTTAAGTCAAACTGTAGATGAAGATGTCGAACAGGAGTATGATGCTCTTTTGGAAACAATGAACCAGGGTACCGAAGGTGTAAAGAGAGAAGAAAACGAAGAGCCAAAGAAAGCAGGGCTAAAGAATGCAGAGTCAAAGAATGCAGAGCTAAAGAATGCAGAGCTAAAGAAAGCAGAGCTAAAGAATGCAGAGCTAAACAATGCAGAGTCAAAGAAAGCACAGTCAAGCCACGCAGAGTCAAACAACACACAAGAAAGCGACAACGCCTTGATTGAAAAGCTACAAAATCTTACTGTAAACCAGCCACCACAAGAAAAACAGGCCTTAACAAACTAATAACGATACTTAAACTAGAAATCATAAAGTAATTAATATATCTAACAATCTTTTATACACGCTCTCTGATAATTCCTGAATAATCATAAGCTCTATCATTTTCAAGAAAAGCATCAACTCCCAGGACTCACCTGAATTTACCCCTATTTTCGTTGTTCTAACCTAAGATCTGCAAAATCTGCTGAGTCAAGTTGTATAATTCAACTCTAGGGTCCTCACCCTGCTCGTCAGTCAATGCCTGTTGAGACTGTTGACCCACGGTCAAGTCCTTGATTCCAGATAAAATAGACTCGTTTTCCTTTATCAATGCATTGATTTCAGCATTATTCGATTCCAACAACTGCAAGATGGTCCACAATGCAATGTGTTCAAAGGTAGCACTTTCACTTCTTAAAAATCTGAGCAAAAATCCATAAATACCATCGTTTGGCTCGGACCAGTTATTCAAAATGTACTGCTTGTGGTCGTTGCTAACTCTAGAACACAAGTTAGCCAAAGCAGCAGCAGAGTTACCACATACTTCGCCATTTTCGCTGAAAGTCAAAGGAATCAATACATCAATGATATGACTCTCGTATAATCTTGGTTTTAAGTCATCTGCCAAAGCAAGAATAGCAAAACATGCGGATATTTCAGATTGCACCGATAATGGAACATTCAAAACCAACTCTTTGCATTTATCTACTGCCCCTGCAGCCAACAAGGCCAATCTGTTTCGCTCACTCGATGCAGCCAAGTTTCTTAAAGTAGAAACAGCATGGCATTGTATTTCTTCCAGGTCAGAGTAGTCCAACAAAGCAACCAAAGGTTTCAAGAAACCAGCCTCGATAATCAAGGCTTCGTTCAATGGGTGGATAGATATGTTTCTGATACATGCAACAGCTGCCAATACCAAAGGCTGGTGGTTCGAGGTCAACAAATGCACCAAGTGGGATAAACCACCGTTTCTGACTATTTCAACTTGGTAGCCAGAGTCGGAGGCCAAGTTTCTCAAAGCCAAAGTAGCTTGACATTGTACTCTTGGGCTTGGGGATGCCATCAAGCCAACTAATTGGCTGACCAACTTGGGTTCAGTAGTTGACAACTTCTTACGGTTGATTTCGTCAACGGCAATATTGGACAACGCTGTAGTACAATAATACTGAACATCGGCATCTTCGTTGGATAACAAAGAAACCAACACTGGAACAGCGCCAGCGTTGACCAATTCTTGTCTGTTTTCGCCCGAATGAGTCATGTTCAACAAAGCACCAGTGGCATTTCTTTGAACCCTGATATCCTTGGACTTGGCCAACTTTGTCAAGGGAATCAAGGCCCCGCTCTTTGCGATCTTGGACTTGTTATCATCCTGAGTAGCCAAATTGGTGATGCAGCCAACCGCATTACACTGGACTTCGATGTTGGTGGACATCATCTGTCTGATTAAAGGTTCCAAGCCGCCCATTTCCACAATCAACACCTTGTTTTCGTTATTGACAGCCAAGTTTCCCAATGCGCCACAAGCAGCTCTTTGAACTTCAGCATCGGAGCTCTGCAACAAGATCAAAATCGGTTCCAACACCTCTCTGTTGACAGCTCTAACATCCTTTTCTGTGATTTCTGCAAACGCCAAAGCTGCGCTTCTTTGCAAATCGATGTTTTCCGAATAAACCAACGTCAGCAATGCCTTCAAAGGGCCGTTGGTGAAAAAGTCAATGTCAGACCTGTTTTCCAAGTACTGCAATAACGATGAGATGGCTTCTCTTTCGTTTTCAGCCAATAATAGCGGCGAATACTTGCCGTCGTTGTTTCCTGACGAGAGACAACTGCAGCAGCAACCCATGGTTCAGTGTTAGGAGTTGGGCAAGCTTTTACGGCTATTTGTAACGACTTGTGAACGGTCTAAAGTGAATAAATGGGTCACAGAAGGGCTTTCCAAAGTACGTTTGTTTGTGCAGTGCGGGTAGTGTGATGGTTCACGGACAATTCTATGCGATGAACGAACTACGTCTGCTTCTCCTTGAAACTAAATGACGAGAAACGAGAAAATTTGGAAGTGCGCAGAAAGAATTTGTAGGGAGATTTGAATGAAGGAGGTGTTCTGGGTGGGTTGAATGTGGGTGGGTTGAAGGTGTTTAGAGGGGTTCTATGGCAAGTGTTCTTCTGTATTGAGTTATTGTACTCTATTGTATTAGACTTGGTGGTTGTATTTATTGACTTGAGTGGTTTTATTCATAGAATTGAGATATTCTACTCTAGTGATTGTATTCATTAGAGAGGTGATTCTATTTATTCATTAGAATTGAGTGGTGGTTGTATTTATTACAAATGCGTTGAGTAGTAATTGTATTCATAGAATTGAGTGGTGGTTGCATTCATAGACTTGAGTAGTTGTATTCATATTGAGATATTCTACTCTAGTGAATGTATTTATTAGAATTGAGTAGAGATTGTATTCATAGAATTGAGTAGTGGTTGTATTTATTACAAATGCGTTGAGTAGTAATTGTATTCATAGAATTGAGTGGTGGTTGCATTCATAGACTTGAGTAGTTGTATTCATATTGAGATATTCTACTCTAGTGAATGTATTTATTAGAATTGAGTAGAGATTGTATTCATAGAATTGAGTAGTGGTTGTATTTATTACAAATGCGTTGAGTAGTAATTGTATTCATAGAATTGAGTGGTGGTTGTATTCATAGACTTGAGTGGTGATTGTATTCATATTGAGATATTCTACTCTAGTGAATGTATTTATTAGACTTGAGTGTGGTTGTATTCATAGAATTGAGTATTCCAGTTCCCCATTATTTCCTGCAAGCCCAGTTTAACAAGAGTATCCCTCAGGTTTAAGAGAGAAATGACATCAAACAGGCATGCTCTGGATTACCAACAGCGCAATGTGGGTTCAAAGACTCATGATTCACGAAAATCTGCAATTCTTATTACTTCTGGCGCTGCGTTCTTCAAAGACTGTTGAAAGTTTTGAAGATTAGCTAATCAAACAAAATTGATTTTGAACGTATTGAAGTTTAGTGCTAGTCTCTGGTTTGCAAAGCAAGTTTTCAAAACAAAATACAGTGTAAGATGTTTGTTACTGCACAATTAACGAGTAAACTAAAACTAACTGTAATGCTTCAGGTTTCAGGGAACGTTGAGTAGTATTGTATTCATTAGAAAGATTCTATTTATTTAGAAAGATTCTATTCATTAGAAAGATCCTATTTATTCATTAGAAACATTCTATTTATTTATTAGAAACATTCTATTTATTCATAGAATTGAGTAGTGATTGTATTCATTAGAGCTACTTAAGTAGTGGTTGTATTCATAGAATTGAGTGGTGGTTGTATTCATTAGAAAGATTGTATTCATTAGAAAGATTCTATTTATTTAGAAAGATTCTATTTATTTATTAGAAAGATTCTATTTATTCATAGAATTGAGTGTGGTTGTATTCATTAGAAAGATTCTATTTATTCATAGAATTGAGTAGTATTGTATTTATTAGACTTGAGTAGTATTGTATTTATTAGACTTGAGTAGTGATTGTATTCATAGAATTGAGTAGTATTGTATCCATATTGAGTAGTATTGTATCCATATTGAGTAGTTGAATCATTCGAATTTTCACTGATGTTGCCAATTCACTTTATTTTCTATAGCCACTTTACGTGATGACACAGTGTAGAACTCTCGTACCCATCCTCTATTCCACTACATTTTACCCATCTTATACCCTCCATAAAGATAACGGGCCAAGAATGCCCCTAGTGTTCCAAGAATAGACGACACCGCCACAAATATAACCATGTTATCGTAGCTTCTACTCGTGTTTGGTGCAGCAATTGCTCCTCCAATAGGAATCCCAATCAAATCGGCCCAGCTGAAGCAGAAAAATGCTGTTCCTGTTTTTTTAGCAAAGTCTTTGGTTTCACATATCTGCCCCACACACGCTGGTGCCAAAGATAAAATCGACCCCGACGTGAACCCAAATACTCCCGCATACACATATAATCCCACTAGGGTGTGGCTAACTCTGGTATTTAGCCAAAGCACGCAGATTGCAATGGACGAAAGACATCCAATCACACACAAAGCATTGAATCTTCCGTACTTGTCTGCAAATATCCCAGGAATCACTCTTCCCAATATCGACGTACAGTTAAGAGTCAACATCAAATAGTAGGACTTGCCGGCATCAAAGCCCTGAGCAACCGAATACGACGTCAAAAACGTCATTGTGATCAAAAATGCAAACCCCTGTCCCACCAAGGAAATCACAAGACTGGTGAAGATTTTATCTTTGAATACTTTAATATCCACCGATTTTATCACCTCCATGAAGATGGACTCGTTCTTCTTCTGTTCCACCTGTTCGGCAAACACCTCTCTTCTGTCTCTGACTAGTAAGAGCGAGAGGGTCAGCATTACAAAAGTAATCAACACACCCACTCTAATAGTCCAGCCAAATCCAATTTTAGGAAATAGTCCTTCATACATCACTGGATATAACGCTCCTCCGATAGCTCCTCCAATATACAGCAAGCCAATCGCCATTGCTCTTCTTTTCAAAAACCAATGGGATAACACTCCGATATTCACTCCAAAAACCAAACTAGCACCTACTCCGGCAAGTATACTGTAAGCCAAAATGAACTGGTAAAGAGAATGTGCCCAAGATGTGCACAAGAACCCTACAGTTGACAGTGCAATTCCAATGACAAGAGGAATTTTGCACCCCAATCTGTCAAACATAGGGCCTACCACCAATAAGCAACCAAACTGAATGAAGGAGTTGATGGAGAAAATCCAACCCACGGCTGAAGCATTGGAATTCTTCAACTGGTTCTCCAATAAATAGCTGGCAAGCACCCCACCAGAATTAAGGAACGAAAGCGACCCCACCATTCCACAAAACGAGCCAAATAGAACAACATTAGCTTGCCAGCCCCCTTCAGGGAACAAATCAGCATTATCTAGCAAAGGGACCTCGTTGGTAGACTCCGAGGACTTGTTGGCGAAGACATCGGCTACGTCCACTTCTTTTTCACGAGGATTTTGGGCCTCATTAACGCTGGGATGTGGTTGCATGGTTTTTTTCTCCACGGCCATGGTGTTCTCCAAGTCTATGACCTCCTCCATAATGCCCTGCATGTTTTATATAACAAGCAAATAAAGTTTTTGTTCGTTTTAAAACCGGAACTCCGGATGAGTCTACTGGCAAACTTTATTTACCGATAAGAGCAAGTGCTATGACAGCTGTGTCCTGGGTTTAGTCAAGCATACGCAGGAAACTCACAGAACTGAAGTTGATAACGATTGGGAGGGGCGCGACTCCGACTCCGACTCCGAAGCATTGCTAACATATCAATACTATTGATTTTTTTGACCCGAAGCCGGTATCAGACTTGATAAGTAGAAGACAACAAGTTAAATGGAGAATATCATTTCAACAGCTAGTAATATCAATGGTCTAGTAATATTTTCAATAGCTAGTAATATTTTCAATAGCTAGTAATATTTTCAATAGC